>CAWUFW010007598.1:600000-989523 GCA_963921515.1 Calotriton arnoldi
CATTCAGACACTTATACACCCACTCATTCTTCAATACGCCTTTCCCTATATATATTAAACATATTTAAACTTTACAGAAACACACAGTCACTGGATGATGTCATCAGTGATGTCATCAGTGATGTCATTTGAGATGTCATCAGTGATGTCACTGACCATGTCATGAGTGATGTAAAATGTGACGTCATCAGCAGTGCATTGCGGGGGCGCGAGTTATAGTTAGCTGAACTAACTATAACGGGGGAATTTCTATGGTTTTGTACGAGTGAAATGTCCAACTAACTATAACTGTCCCTAAAACCTATGGTTTTTTCAGTGAATTTCAAAGGTTTTTAAATGCTAATTTCTAACTATAACGTGTCTGATACCTATGGTTTTTTCAGTGAATTTCAAAGGTTTTTTTAAATGCTAATTTCTAACTATAACGTGCCTGAAACCTATGATTTTTTAAGTGAATTTCAAAGGTTTTTAAATGCTAGTTTCTAACTATGCCTACAGAGGTAGGACATGTGAAGAAAGAAGAAAAACGCGCAGAAAGAAGCAAAAGAAATGCAGAAAGAAGCAACAGAAGTCCACAAAGACGAAGAAAAGTGCAGGAAGAAGCAAAAGATGTGCAGAAAGAACCAACAGAGGAGCAGAAAGAGGCCATGTTGCAAAATCATCCTGTGCCCACAACTTTTTCAGACGGGTACTGGTGGTAACTGACTCTGACTAACCAGAGCCAGTGCTATGCTAAAAGACACTTAGAATACAGTGAAAACACCTACATACACTAGGGAACACTCTGCGTTGGGGTACCCCTGTGATTAGCATGACCTCCTCTGTATGTCCCTAGTACATAATAGGGCAGGGGGATTAAAACTACCTCTTAAAACGCGTGTGCAAACGCGCCCCGTGGCGCGTTTTTAAGTTGCGGGATTAAGTCCCCTTGAATCCTGAGGGTCCCTGGGGCCCAACTAGCCCCCAGGTACCTACAGTTAGGACCACAGAGCTGAGTTGCAGAGAGGCGTTCCGAGGCCACGCACCTTTCTTCACCTCTCTGCAACGCAACTCTGTTGTCCTTACTGAAGGTACCTGGTGGGCTAGTTGGCCCCCAGGGTCCCTCAGGATTCAAGGGGGCGTGTTTGCGCACATGTCACCTGAGGCAAGTTGGTGGCAATAAAGTAAAAGAATTTGCACTTACCGCTGGGTCCACGCTCGTTTTTTCTGGTGAAGCAGAAGCGAAATCGAGTTTCCCTCATATATATATGTGTGTGTGTACATATGTATATGTATGCTGAAAACTCCTCCTGCACTCCCGCCGCGCTACAAGAAGGGCCCGCACTCCAGATTAGTCCAATGAAAGTTTATTCAATATATATATATATATACATATCTCCTTTCCAAACTTGCTCTTTCTGGAGCCGATGGACCCGTGGGAGGTGGCGCGTGTGCCCTCAGAACGTACTGGCTATAGTCCATAAAACAAAATTACCAAGTAGACACGCTCTCAGGAACAGAGCACACAATCCAGGGTAGTTGCTGAAGCTGTTTATTTACACAACGCGTTTCGGCTGTAAAACAGCCGAAACGAGTTGTGTAAATAAACAGCTTCAGCAACTGCCTTGGATTGTGTGCACTGTTCCTGAGAGCGCGTATACTAGGTAATTTTGTCTTGTATATATATATATATATATATATATATATAATTTTTTTTTTTTACACTAAAAAAACAAAGGTTACAGGGACGTTATAGTTAGGAAATGGAGTAAAAAAACTTAGAAATTCACTGAAAAAGACAAAAGTTACAGGGACGTTATAGTTAGGCTCAGATTTCCTTCGTACAAAACCAGTGAAATTCATCCATTATAGTTAGTGAGCTAACTATAACTCGGGCCCTCGCAATGCACTGCTTATGACCTCACATATTACATCACTTCTGACATGGTCAGTGACATCACTAATGACATCTCAAATCACATCACTGAAGACATCATCCAGTTACTGTGAGTACTTTAAAAATGTTTGACTGTTAAATGTATATACCAAGGTTTATTGGTGAATCTGATGGTGTATGAGTGCCTGTATGGGTGATTCAGTGGGTGCGTGACTGACTGTATAAGTGAGTGATTAGGTGTCTCCGTGAATGTATGGGTGACTGACTGGTTGTGTGAATGTCTGTATCAGTCTGTCAGTTGGTGTCTAAGTGGCTGTATGTGAGTTTCTGTATTGTGAGTTATTGGTTGTCTGAGTACCTCTATGGGTGTCTTAGTGTCTATGTGGGTCGGTGAGGGTGTGTGTGACTGCCTGTATGGATGAGTCAGTGGGTGAGTTAGTGGCTTTATGGGTGAGTGAGTGTGTGTATTGCTGTGTCAGTGAGTGAACACATGTGTCAGTGGTATATGGGTGAGTAACTGGATATGTGAAAGGCAGTATAAGTGAGTGATGGGGTATGGAATGACTGTATGGGTGAGTGGGTGAATGTGAGAGTGGCTGTATGGGTGAGTGTGTACTTGTGTCAATGACTTTATAGGTGAGTGAGTATATGCTCATATCTGTATAAGTGAGTGAGTGTGTGTGTGTGTGTAACTATGGGTGAGTAAGTGGCTGGATGATTGACTGTATGGGTGAGTGAGAAGGTGTGTGAGTAGTTGTATGGGTGACTGACTCAGTTTGTGAGTGGCTGTGTGGGTGTATGAGTGCATGTGTGTGTTGATCTATGAATCATTGAGTGGTTGTGTAAGTACTGGTATGGTTGTGTGAATGGGTTTGAGAATGGTAGTGTGGAAGTTGGAGTGGGTGTATGAAAGATTATTTTTATGTGAGTGGGTGTGTCAGAGATTCTGTGGATGATGTCATTTGAGATGTAATCAGTGATGTCACTGACCATGTCATTAGTGATGTAATATGTGAAGTCATAAGCAGAGTATTGCAGGGGCACAAGTTATAGTTAGCTCACCAACTATAACGGCTGAATTTCACTGGTTTTGTACAAGGGAAATCTGAGCCTAACTATAACGTCCCTGTAACCTTTGTTTTTTTCAGTGAATTTCTAAGGTTTTTTAAATCCTAATTCCTAACTGTAACATCCCTGTAACCTTTGGTTTTTCCAGTGAATTTCTATGGTTTTTAAGTAGTAGTCGCTTTTGCAGAGTGGTGGAGAAAGGGGGCTGGGCGTCTGACCAGCTCTCAGGAATCCCAACTGTGTAGGACTTACAGGAGGTACCAGGAGGGCTTCTTCGCCCCCAAGGTCCCTCAATACAGAGATCTGGGCCTAAATCCATCGTTTTTTTGCTCACCATGCCATTCCAGTTTGGACCCAGCCATATGCAAATCAGTCTTGACCCTGCGCCCAATGGGAACAGTCCAGCCCGAACTGACAGGCCAGGTCCTCCCTGGACTGAAAACAAGCATCCCAGGACCAGTTTCGGGCTTTCAGCTCTCATCAGCCAGGATAGCTTGACTCCAGTGGCATGGAGAGCACGGGACCCACATCTGGGCATACCCGTCCCACTCGGGGTGACAAATGCAAAAAGAACAATTGATGGACAGAATGCAGAACAATGTCATACATTCACCCCAATACAGAGATCTGGGCCTAAATCCATCGTTTTTTTGCTCACCATGCCATTCCAGTTTGGACCCAGCCATATGCAAATCAGTCTTGACCCTGAGCCCAATGGGAACAGTCCAGCCCGAACTGCCAGGCCAGGTCCTCCCTGGACTGGAAACAAGCATCCTAGGACCGGTTTCGGGTTTTCAGCCCTCATCAGCCAGGATAGCTTGACTCTAGTGGCATGGAGAGCACGGGACCCACGTCTAGGCATACCCGTTCCGCTCGGGGTGACAAATGCAAAAAGAACAATTGATGGACAGAATCAATCAATCAATCACAGAATTTGTAGAGCGCACTACTTACCCGCGAGGGTCTCAAGGCGCTGGGGAGAGGGAAGGGGGGGGGATGCTGCTACTGGTCGAACAGCCATGTCTTGAGTAGCCTCCTGAAGGTCAGCAGGTCTTGGGTCTTTCGTAGGCTTAGTGGAAGGGTGTTCCAGGTCTTGGCGGCGAGGTGTGAGAAGGATCTGCCGCCGGTGGTTGTTCTTCGAATGCGGGGGACGGTGGCGAGGGAGAGGTCGGCGGAGCGGAGCTGGCGTTTGGGGACGTAGAAGAAGAGCCGTCTGTTGAGGTAGGCTGGGCCAGTTTTGTGGAGTGCCTTGTGTGCGTGGGTGAGGAGTTTGAAGGTGATCCTCCTGTCGACGGGGAGCCAGTGCAGGTTCCTCAAGTGGGGGGTGATGTGGCTGTGGCGTGGTACGTCGAGCAGAACAATGTCATACATTCACCCCAGTACATAGATCTGGGCCTAAATCCATCGTTTTATTGCTCACCATGCCATTCCAGTTTGGACCCAGCCATATGCAAATCAGTCTTGACCCTGTGCCTCATGGGAACAGTCCAGCCCGAACTGCCAAGCCAGGTCCTCCCTGGACTGGAAACAAGCATCCTAGGACCAATCTCCAATTGAATCTCCAATTGAGCAATTAATTAAAAAAAACAGAATAACTCAGTACAAATAAACCAGGTTTTGTAATTCCCTCTCTTAGAAAACATACAGTTCATAACCAAAACAAAATGGAGCACATTTGGCAGTGTTGCAGGAATGCTCATCATGTGCGTTCATAAGAGTTGATTTAAAAAAGGCATGCATATTTTGTTTGTAAAAACATCATAGTCAGGCATGGCCAAGCAGGCCAGCATGGCGGATGCAAACTAGATCGGCTCCGCCAGCCCGATAGCAAAATCCGGCATAATCCGAGACAGCAGGCTGCCTACAATCCATACATCGGTCCCCTGGGTGGGGCTAAGGCAGAGACTACGGCGACGGGCCATCTGGGGCTTGGTTGCACCGGCTGGAGGCCCAACGATACTTCAAAAGCGGAGGCCGAGGGTAGGAAGGCGGCCGGGAGGCATGCGTAAGCAGGAAGACGCCCGCTCCAGCCCGCGGCTTAGCACTGCCACAAAGGACATCTAGCCGCGAAGATACCGGTTTCCGTGCTGCGCTTCACATTCCTCAGGCGAGCCGCAGTGGTGGAGCGACGACGAGGGAGGCCCCGCGGGGGCACAGCGGCGGTGAATATATAGCTGGATCCCGGACTACTCGAGATGCCTAGCCATTACGAGGCCCGAAGCAGCCGGTGAGTGGGACCTGCCGACTGTGGAGCGGCCCGCCATTCTGCCGCACCTGATCTACGCTAATAGAGCGGCGCCGGCAGTAAGTCCCGCACCAGCGTCTAACCCGCCCCCCTCACCTCCCCATGGACGTGCAGCAGTAGGGTTGCTCAGGGCTGGGGTGGACGGTCTGAGACAGCGAGACGCGGACTATCCCAGGGCTCCTGTCTTGGTGGTTGTGTGATTGAGGGCTGCACTGGGGGGGTACCTGAGACGCTGCTGGGCACCGCGCTGGGCCGCCAGTGGGCTTTGTGTCACCTCCAGAGCTCCGGTAGGGCAGGAGCCCTGTTGCTGGAGTGCCAAGGGACCATATTTATGAGAAGCTGATGGACCCACGACGAATAGCCGCCTAATGTGCGTGGCTGGGTGTGGCCCCTGATATTGTGGGTGGACCTCTTGATACCTGCTTTGAGACCCTGGTGTGTGCTGAAGCTGGTCCGCGCCCTGTTGTGGCAACGGGGGAGGACCTCCACGTGGCTGCCCTCGGTGTTGTCCCGGTGTAGTGGCTGCATAGCGGACGCGGCCCGCTATGGTGGACCTTTGCTCGGCCTGGTCGGGGCAATACAGCCATCGGTGCTCCCCCTTGGGGATACCTCTGCCCGTGGTGTGAGTCTACGACACCATATCCACCCACCATGACTAAAGACAAAATATCCGGCGGGCCGCCAAACAAGGCACCATGGACAAGTTCACTGGGGCCGGTGCCAATTCTGCAGGATCCGAGGGTGATTCCACCGCCCCGCCGGATAACTCTGTGCTCCAGGCAGCAATCACTCAGACAAGAGTGGCGCTAGAAGTCCAGATTGGCTCGGTTGGCTCAGAGGTGTCGCTGCTGCGCCAAGATCTTATGGGGGCCATTGAGCGCATCACAGAGGCGGAGACAAGGGTCTCGGGAGTGGAGGATGCTGTCTCTACGTTACAAACAAAGGTCTCCCCCTTGGAAAAACTTACCAGGGGCCTCGCCACACACGTGGAAGATGCGGAAGGAAGGGCCCGCACAAACAACCTCCGATTTGCTGGCTTCCCAGAGAACTGCGAGGGCAAAGATACCGAAAAGTTCCAATCAGAGTGGCTGGCCTCGTGGATGCCCGGGGATGCCCTCTCCCCCTGCTTCATTATAGAGCCAACACAGCAAAAGGGCAAACAGCGACATCGGTCCAGGTCCACATGGCGATCCAAGACACAAGATGGCGATCAAGAAGAGGCGTCTGCCAGGAGTTCCTCTACACAGCATAAATAACGTAAATTTAAATCAAATAATAATGTATCAAGATGCTTGTATCATGATTAACCAGCCACCTGTCAACTACCTGTGGGCTGGGCCACCTAAACACACTCCCGTCTTTTCGTAAAGTTGCCATTATGGCCTATGGGTATTTGGGAATCCATTGGAGGAATACACCACTGGTCCCCCGTTGGGGCCGTCATGGTGTCTCATCCGCGGCAGAGGCTTCAAACTTTATGAGGTATTGGGGTGGGGGGTGGGGATGGGTTAGGTTATGGGAAAGATTGAGTTATGTTTTTTATATTCAATGCTTAGACAAGGTAACATTAGATAGATACCCTTCTGTGCAATTTCATACACCACATCATTTAATTCATGCCAATGTCGTTATCAGCGGCTGAGACCTCACAGGGACAGCTACGTATCATGAGTTGGAATGTTAGGGGCGTACTCGATAAAGTTAAGCAGGGCGCATTACTTTGTCACACAAAGAGATCTAGAGCTGACATAGTAATGTTACAAGAGACACACCTCATGGGCACCAAGACACCCTGTTTGGCCCCTTATGGCTATGATCAAGGATACCATGCGGGATTCACTCGGTGTTCCAGGGGAGTGGCCCTGTTAATACACCGTCGAGTTTCATTCATATGTACCACCCAATGGGCAGACACACACGGGAGATATATTATTGTCCATGGATCTATCAATGGTGAACACATAGTAATGGGTAGCATATATGCCCCCCCCATTATCTCAAACATTCATAGATTGCTTCATAGAAGTGTGGGCTCTCCTTCCCGAATATCTCGCAATTATGGGTGGCGATTGGAATTACGTAATGCATGCTCTCACCGATAGGGGGCGACCCCCAGGGGCCAGGGAGAACTCCAGAGAGTCCAAACTTCTTTCCCATGTGAACATGTTGGGTTGGGTAGCCACATGGAGGATGCTTCATCCTTACGATAGGGGCTTCACATACTACTCCTCCGTACCCAACACATCTTCTCGACTAGACTATCTATTCATACCAGGGAACCATATCCAGAGAATAACTGAGGCCTCAATCCTGCCTCTTGGATTGTCTGACCATTCCCCAATTATACTAACACTTGCAATCGGTCCACATAGACGCAAATTTCGATGGAGACTATCCCCATGGCATTTGCAAAACCGGAAGTATAGGGAACATATAAATAAAGCGGTGGTGGAGTACTTTACCCATAACGTAAACTCCGTCTCCTCGTCGGAGATACTTTGGGAAGCCCACTATACGCGGAGTGGACATAAGCTACACTGCGGCAGAGCGGAAGCACCGGACGTGTGAACTTACACAGCTAGAAGCCCAAATCATGACACTAGAAAAACGTTGTCACGAGCGTGAAGCCTCTTTAGCTCGTAGGAACCTACGGCTTGCTGAAAAACAATATCAAAGTAAATTAATGGAAGAAGCCAGATGAGCCTGGTTGGCATCTCAGAGCCGAATATATCAATGGGGCGACAAATCTAGCAAATTACTATATCGATTATGTAAACAGACGACAATATCCACTCCCCTTCCCCCTATTCGGGATGTGCAGGGGACGACCTTTCCAGATCCTACCAACATCGCTAGCAGTTTTGCGTGATTCTATGGTGAACTTTATCGACCTCGAGAGGTGATACATGTCTCACTTATTGAGGAATTCTTAGATGATATACCACCACGTACCATTCCGGAGGAGGTGCGGGAATCCTTACACACCCATTACACTTAAGGAGGTCACAAGAGCCGTGTCCGAGCTGCGGACGGGCAGAGCCCCAGGTCCTAATGGTTATCCTAGCGAGTTCTACAAAGCATTCATATCTCAACCAGGCCCCCATCTCCTCAATACAATTCAAGAATCGACAGAGACAACACGGCTCCCATCTGACTGCGGCACGCAGAAATTGTGGTTTTTTTCCAAGCTGGGTAGACCACCCGAACAACACTCCTCATACCGTCCAATATCCCTCTTTAAACACCGAAGCGAAAATCCTTGCTAAAATCCTAGCGAACAGACTATTACCATATATGTCTGATATTGTCCATCTACATCAAGCCGGCTTTATGCCCCATCGTTCTACCCGCCATAACATCCGGAGAGCACATAATGCGATCGCAGCTGTAGATCGTTTAAATAGACCAGCAGCATTACTACTAGTGGATATGGACAAAGCCTTTGACTCCGTTAGTTGAATATATCTATTTACACTTCTACCACGCTACAATTTCGGCCCACAGTTTAAAACATATATGAAACTCCTATACACTGACCTGGCCACTACAATCCGAGTCACAAATTGCATCTCAACCCCTTTTCCAGGGGACGGGGAATGCGGCAGGGATGCCCTCTATCCCCTCTTCTTTCCACGCTGGCCATTGAGCCACTGGCCATATGGGTCCAGAAAGACGCGCTAATCCGGGGGTTCGAATGGACAATGGACATATCAGATCGTATAGCATTATATGCTGATGATACACTTTTCTTCCTCACAGATCCTAATCAAACCGGCCCCAGAATATTGCAGATAATGCGGATCTTCAGAGAGACGTCAGGCTTGTATCTGAATCCCCGAAAGTCCACCATATGGCCTTTACGAGGCACCCTGGGGCATAACAACTGGGCTGAAAGTCTTCAATTGGCAAAAGATGGATTGCTATACTTAGGTGTGTTCCTATCTGAGTCTCCCCAACTTTCATGGGACAGGAACCTGGGCGCTGCTACCAAAAAAGTGCGATCCAGCATCAGGCTCTGGACGGGACTACCCCTATCTCTATACGGGAGATCTGCTATTTTTAAAATGGTCTCCCTGCCACAGCTGCTCTACCATCTGCAGAACCACCCATATCCTATTCAGTCTTCCTGGTTTAAACTCATTAACGCCATACTGGGGCAATTCCTTTAGGGGGGTGGTGCATCCCGGGTTGCGCTCCGTACATGTTTTCAATCTCTGTATTGTGGTGGTATCGCGGCCGCAGATATGCTGGCCTATTACACAGCCTCACACCTTCAGGTGATTAATGATTGGCGTTATGGGCCTAGTGATGACCCAGCATATGTAACAGAGCAGTGGATATTAAATGACCCGACCCTCACATTCCATCTATATAGTAATTCAAATCACCGCTCTTTGTTACCCGCCACCAGAGTAATTATCCTCTCCTGGCGACAATCCCTTCGACTAATGGGGTGGTGGTGTCGTCTCACCCGTGAAACACCGCTCTGGCATAACCGATTATTATCCCACTTGACTGGGCTCCAGGGTTTACGCGAATGGGATCACATAGGCTTTTCAACCATTTGCAATATCATGCATGGTACAATCCTCAATTCCTTCCAGGCCCTTAAGGACGACTTCTCCCTGCATAACTCCCAGTTCTATAAATATTTGCAGCTTCGTCATGCTATTACACCCCACATTGATAAAGTTGAATCATTTCCAGAATTCAATCCATTAGAGGGTGACTTGGGAGAGCATAAGATATCCAAAATATACCAATCTCTCGCCACCCACAGCACCACTACCCTTGAGAAACTCAAAGACGCTTGGCAAATAGACATTGGTCCTTTAGATACTGATGATTGGACTGAGGCTCTGGAGTCTCCCCGAGACCCTGCCATGTCTTCCCGGCTACGACGTATTCAGTTTAAATACCTACATAGGGCTTATTATACGCGTTATAGATTATGGAGAGCAGGCTTAATTGATTCTCCTGAATGCCTACGATGTCAAAATGATGAAGGGTCTTTCATACATACAGTTTGGGCGTGTACGGCTCTGGATAGGTTCTGGTCTGGTGTGCTGACATGCCTAACTGAAGTTCTCGGATGGGAACTACCTAGATCCCATAGATTGACACTGCTACACATAACAGATACGATTGGCGGTAACAAGTATAAGCGTCATCTCTTTTGGCTGGGCCTTACCATCACCAAACGTGATATTGCCAGACCATGGAAATCAGATACACCCCCTACTATTAGGGCTTGGAAAAATGGAATAGATTTTTGTGTGGGTTTGGAGATTCCGGTCTTCCCGGCCCGTGGATGCCCACAGAAACATCCTAAAATCTGGCAAAGATGGGCAGATTACCGCCGGCTGGTCCTGCCGGGGCTTGCAGAGACGACAGATATTATAGACTCTGAAATTATGTCTTATGAAGCACAGAAATTACTTATACCGTGAAGGGAGAACGATTGTAATTGTGATCTATATCTATCTATTGCATATGTAACTGGCTCATACGATTGCATTGGTTATTTTGTTGTAAAGTTATATTATTTTCAAGCATATGATTTGACAGTACGTCTATACATTCCCAAAATAATGATGTAACTTAATGAATATTGCAGTAATTGAATGCATGCTAATAAAATCTGTTATTAAAAAAAAAAAAAATCATAGTCGTATACACTTCATATAAAAAGGCACACAACTATATATCGTAGATTTATTTATCCAAATCGACCTGCAGCCAAGTAATGGGACTTTTTTGCTCTTGTGCTGTTTGTAAAATTGCTGATAAAAAAAGCTGTGGTAGCCCAATATGTTTTCGCCATCACGTGCCTAACCTCCTGATGATCCTACCTGTTGCAGACAACATGTATTAATTTGCAATTAATGTCATCAGCTTCAGCAATTATGTAACTAATGCTTGTGATGGGAAGTGTTCCAGGGCCTGTCCTGTGTTTTTCCTCTTCTAATGCAAACCTCCCATCAAACAAACAGAAACCGCATTAAACTGTAGTGCTGTTGTGTATTTTGAAAACCTCTACATTTTGATTTTACAGGGTACGTCATTTAAACACTTTACCCGAAGAGGATAAAATAGGATTGTGAGCATACAGTGGTGTATTTGCTCCAATGCACTACTTATGATGCATCGCAATATTTACAAAAGCTGACACCGTTGAAGACTGCATGAGGCATGTTATGCCACTTACAAGAGATGACTACTCAGGGATCTTTAAAACAGCATAATGTTTGAAAAATATAATCATATCCCGAGATGCAGCTCATATTGTCAGTAAAAAGCAATTTTGCTCGGATGCAGTTGCTTATGCTGAATAGGAAATTGGCTGTTATGTATTTGTCACTCACAGTAACGATGAAGAATGATTCACATCTCCAGCTGCCAAGGCCTACTTGAAAGTCTAGTTTGTCCAACACTAACCACTCCTTTTCATTGAAATACCTTTATAGTGCAAATCTAAAAGAAGATGTACACATTAAATGTGACCTGCCAACCCCTGTGAAACAACCCCATATTTTCGTGTAATATCTTTTCTCTATTTGAAACCCTTTTTAAAAAACAAGCATCAATTCTGTGAACAATGAACATGTGAACAGTCAATTTTGTGGGAGTACATCTAGGGCCTGGGCTGTGCATGGAGATTTATGGAAAACAAAGGATGCATGAGAAGAGTATCACCAGGGAACTGTTGATAAAAACGCAAGGAATAATGGAAGAGTTCAGAAATGAGAGCACTGAACAGGTTTTCTGTGCTGCCCTAGTGTAAGTGAATGTGGAAGAGTTAGATAGCGGCTGGACACAAAAGACTTGCCAAGAATGGCTGAATAGCAGAAAGCTGGGTTTTTTGCATGGCGCGAACGTGGCCTAAGGGCATTGAAGCTTTATAAATGAACACTAAATTACATTATGCAAGGTAATATTTTAATTTTGGCATGGGGAGATTAAGTGATTTTGCTTACATTCATTGGATGTTAAGATGACACCTGGGCTTGAACTCGGATCCCCATTTCCGAAGTGGGCTCTGTCCATTTAGGCCACACCCACATCATATCGCCTTTCGAGAACTCCTAACTGGATTAGTTTTGCTTATAGCTGCAGACCTATTTTCCTTTTAGGGATGTAGCACTCTGACAGCCTGTAAGGTGCTTCTTACAGGTACAATCGAAATAAAGAAATATAAAGCTGTGTTCAGATCGTATCCTGGACAGCCTGACTGAAGACTTCTATGATAATGAATCAGGCCTAAGCTGTTGAAGCTCAGGGCCAGACTTGCATTTCTGGGAGAAATGCCCCAACAAGACGATTTATTAGGTGCAGGTTATACTCCTAGTGAGCATCATTACAGGGATGAATCTTGCCAAGAATCTATCAGTTATCTTACCTGTTTTTTCCCACTGTACTTATCAGTGAAAATGTGAAGACCTTTTCGATAGAAGCACTCACACAGTCATCCTTGTGGAATAAGGAACTGGTCCCAACCCCTGATGAGTTTTTAATAGTACACATCATAGACCTGCTTTTTGTAGTTGTATAATCAATAAACACTTGTCAAGTGTCTGAAAAATGTATTGGCCTTGAGTTTGTCATATGGGTCAGCATTTCTTTCCCAATATTCATCAAATGCTAAGAGCATTTCAGAGGAACTTGGGCAAGTTAAAAAAAGAACTGAATTCCACAGAGGCATTTAAAAATACGCCACATGGCGTACTGCAGGGATCAGTGCTTAGTCCTACCGTATTTAACATCCATCTTTCTCTGCTTGCAGTTTTATTCATTCCCCTCAAGTTTGCTTTTATGCTTTCACTGATGACTGTCAACTAATTTGGGCATTATCTACGATACACAAGATTGATGGTCGACATCCAAAATAGCAAAAAGGCTAAAAACAAGCTCAAACCCCCTTAAAAAGAAGCCCAAAACAAAACGGATCTCTTACCAAAAGAAGCCCAACACAAGATTGACAGTCGATGTCCAAAATTGCAAAAAAGGCTAAAATAAAAACAAGCGAAGGAGCAGGAGGTGCGGGAAGGATGGCAGCAACAACGGTAAGGTGGGAGAGAAGATGCAATAAAATACAGGCGCCGAAGCTGAACACACACCCACAGTGTAACACGAGCAGGAAAGAAATGAGAAAAATATTCCCCCAAACGAACAGATAAACCACCAAAGCGTAAAAATACAATACTTGGTCCCTGCTCCTTGGGAGGAAACAAAAGACAAAAAGGAGAGATAAAGAGGAAGGTTTGACCACTAGCAAGCAAGGATTTTCATAAGACACTGAAACAAACAAATGAAAAGCAGGGGGAGAGCTGTACGCCCACACAGTTTATACAACAGGTCTTGAAGCTCGACCTAAAAATGACAAAAGAACGATGTAATACTGTCACAAAATGTGCTGCGTTACACCGCATAATTTGCTTTTTCTTTCCACATAATTTACTCAACTCTGCCTCATATTTTGGCCTGCCCCTGCTGCATAATTCTAGTGGCCTTGCTTTTGGGCTTGATTGATAATGGGAAACTTACACTTTTCTGGAACTTTACCATTGTTTGCTATTCTTAAAGGCATTTTAATGGTATTGTCTTAACGATTGTGGAGTCACCGAACATACAAAGATAGGACTGTCCTATCTTTTTATATGCGAAGGCTCCACTGTCTTAAAAAAAACTTTGTGAATACCAAACAATTGTTAACTTACACAAAAGTGTATTTTTCTTTTCTGACTGATGCCCTACAACTTCAAAAATACACAAGCAATTTACATCTACTACTAAAAAGGATCCTTTACACCATAATCTGTAATTCTGACACATTTCTTCTACATCTGTTGAGCCATTTTCACACTACGTCTCTTTAAACAATGCTCTACGACTCATCACCCCACCCCACTCCGTTGTACGACACGCCATTCCACTCTGATACCTCACTCCACGGCACCCCACTTCACTCTGCGACCGTTCACTCCACTCTATGACACTCAACTCCACTCTACACCACTCCATTCTACGCCTCTCCACTCTACACCACACTACTCCACTCCACACCACTCCACACCACACCACTCTACTCTTCTCTACTCCACACCACTCCACTCTATTCCAATCCACTCTACTGGACTCTTCCCCCACTCTACGTCACTCCAATCTACCCCACTCCACTATATGCTTTTCCACTATACGCCACTCCACTCTGTGCATTTCCACTGTACAGCACTCCACGCCACTCCACTCTGATATTCCACTCTACTCCATTCTACCCAACTCCACTCTACACCACTCCAGCCTACGCCACTCCACTCTACACCACACTACTCCACTCCACACCATACTACTCTATTCTACACCGCTCCACTCTATTCCAATCCACTCTACTCTACTTGACTTTTCCCCACTCCACCCTACGCCACTATATGCTTTTCCACTATACGCCGCTCCACTCTGTGCATCTCCACTGTACAGCACTCCACTCTGATATTCCACTCTACTCCATTCTACCCAACTCCACTCTACACCACTCCAGTCTACGCCACTCTACTCTATGCTAATCCACTGTATGCCACTCCACTGTATGCCACTCTACTCCGCTCCGCTCTATGACATTCTATTGCATTCTGTGACACTCTACACCCCTCCACTCTACCACACTATACTCCACTGAAAAGTACTCCTGTACAACAGTCTACTCCAGTCTGTCAGTGTATGACACTCTATTCCACTCTGTGCCACTGTATGATATTCTACGCACCCACCCCAGTTTACTGAACTTTACTTTATGACACACTACTTCTCTCTACTCTACTGTATTCCACTACTCCACTCTATGCCTCTCCACTCTCCGCTACTCTATGCCACTCAACTCTATGGCACTCCACTCTAACACACTCTCCCACACTCTACTCTTCTCCATGCCATTCCACTCTACATACACTCTAATCCACTCTACTCCACTCTGTGACACTTTCTCACATTCTACGACATTCCTCTACAGTCCACTGTACGACGCGTACGCCACTCTAGGACTCTTTACTCCACACCATGACACTGTACTCAACAACACACCAATCCACTCTGTCACACTTTACTCCGTTCTTCGTTACACCACTCCACTCAGCTCCATTCTTCTCCATTCTACTCTACTCCACTGTACGACACTTTACCTCACTCTGTGCCTCTATGCGAGACTCCACTCTATGCTACCCACTCTACAACACTCAACTCCACTCTATACAACTCCACTCTACAACACTGTGACATTCTACTTCACTTTGTGCCCCTGCACTCCACTGTACAACACTCCACTCAAATCTATGCCACTGTACAACACTCTACTCCAATCTACGATACTCTTCTTCATTCTATGACACTCTATTCAACTCTTTGCATGTCAATCCACTCTGACAGTACTCCACTTTACTTCATTACTCCACTATATGTCACTCCACTCTATGCCATTTGACTCTGATACTCTATGCCACTCCACCCTACCACACTCTAGGTCTGTCTACACTGCTGTATGCCACTTGACTCTACATGATTCTGCTCCACTGTACGCCACTCCACACTACTGTAGTTTACAACACTTTAGCTCTGTAATACGCCGCTCCACTCTACTGTACAACACGCCACTCCACTTCAATTTATAACACTTTACTTAACTCTACGCTATGCCACTCCGCTTTACTGCTCTCCATGCCACTATACTTTATGACATGCCACTCCACTCTGAGACCTTACTCCACTGTACGCTACGCCACTCCACAACACTTTACATGACTCCACACCACTGTACGATACTCCACTCTGCGCTGCTCCACTGTTTGACACTCTACTCCACTGTATGCAACTCCACTCTACAACACTGTACTACACTCTGAGACTCTATGCCACCCTACTACACTATATTACAATGTAGGACACGCCACTCTACTCTAATACACTTTACTCCACTGTATAATACACCACTCGACTGTTCTCCACTCCACCCTACTGTACTCTACAACACACCAATCCACTCTATCACACTTTACTCCACTCTACGTTACACCACTCTACTCCACTGTATGACACTTTACATCACTCTGTGCCACTATATGACATTCCACTCTACTTCACTTTACTCCGCTCCATGCAACTCCACTCTACCACACTCTGTGGCACTCTACTCCACTATATGCCACTGTACAATACTCTGCTCTGTTCTACGCAACTCTGTATGCCACTCTACAGCACAGTACTCCACTGTATGCCATTAAACTCTGACACTGTCACTGCAGTCCACTACACTCTGACAGTCTACTTTACTGTATGCCACTAGATTCTACAACACGATACTCCACTGTATGCCTCTCCACTGTACAGTATAACACTTTCCAGAATTCTGCAACACACCATCCACTCTGCTGTATGAAAAGCTACTCTAATTTATAACACTTTACTTGACCCTACACTACACCTCACTCTGCGACAAACTACTTCACTGTATCACATTTTACTGCACTCTACACTGCACGACTCCACTCAATGACATTTTACCTGCCGCCACGTCACTATATGATACTCCACTGTACTACACTCTACTCCATCGTATGCAACTCCACTCTACAACACTCTATGCACTCTACGACACTCTACTCCATTGTATGCCCATCCATTGTACGTCACTCTACTACACTGTATGACACGCCACTCCACTATTAGACATGGCACTCCACTCTACAACACTCTCCTCCACTGTACTCTACAACCCTACACTGGACAACACTTCACTTTATGATACTGTACTCCACCCTACTTCACTCTGTCATTTTCATTTTACAACAGTATACTCCACTCCATGCCAGGCTACAGCACTCTACTTCACAACACTACACTTGATGACACTCCTCTGAACGACACCACTTTACAGCGCTACGCTGTACGAGACTCCACTCTGCGACAGTCCACTCCACTGTACTCCACGACATGCCACTTCACTCTACACCACTCCAGACCACTCCACTCGAGAAGACTCTACTCCACTGTATGCCCCTCCACTCTAAAACTCTCTACTCCACACTATGCTAGTCTACGACACTCCAGTCTACGACAGTCCACTCCACTCTGACACTCCACTGTACTCTAGGACACTCCACTGCACTGTATTCCCCTACACTCTACGCAACTGTACGACACTCCATTCTGACACTGTACTTTAGTGTACGACACGCCACTTCACTCTAGATGACTCTACTCCATTGTTTACCTTTCTGCTCTATGCTAGTCTTCTCCACTGTACAATACTCTCTCACACTCCACTGTATGACACGCCTCTCTACGAGACTCCACTCTACGAAACTACACTATACCGAGATTGTCACTCTAGTATACAACATTACACTCAACAACACTCCACTCCACGACACGCCAGTTGACGACACTCCACTGTATGACACTCAACTCTGCTGTACAAGATGCCACTCACTGTACAACACACCACTCCACTCTGTGATACTCACTCCACTATACGGCATGCCACGCCACTCCACTGTATAACACTTTTCTCCAATGTTCGATATGCCAGACCACTCTGCAGCACTACACTGTATCACAATCTCATCCACTTTATGCCACACCACTCCACTTAACGACACTTCACTCAATATTGCTCAACTCGATTTAAAAGTAATTTTTATTAGAAAATAAAAACCATTGAAATTCAATGCAAAAACTAAAGGTTGAGGATAAGTTATAGTTAGGAAACCTTTATTCTTTCAATACAGACCCAAGTTAAACTGCACAAAGATTAGAAATTCTACAGTTATAGTTATAACTTACATTTATAATAATTTATGCACCACCATCAAATTACTGTATCTCACGCACCTCCTTACACACGGTTGTCAACTTGCTAGCCACACAACATTAACTATAATTTGTGCCATCTTCATGCACTGTGCATGCTGGAGTTGCAAGTTTTCCTAACTATAACTTATCCCTAACCTTTGTTTTTTTAATTGAATATGTAAAAAAAAACATATATATCTATATATTTATTTTATTGGCGGTTGCCAGTAGTCAGGTAGGTATAGTTAGGACCTAGTTTCCATACGAAAAGCATTTTTTGACTTGCTTATAACTCTAACGCCATTTGACGAATCTTCACGAAAGTTTCCAAGAAAAGTGTCCTCCTGATTCTAGTTGTGCTTGGAAAGTTTCACAGTGATCCATCAAGCAGGCGCCACGAAAGGGGGGGGGAGTCAAAAAGTGCTTTCCCATGTAATTCACATAGGGATTTTAGACACGACTACATCCCGAACTGCTGGACAGAATTACACCAAATTTGGCAGAAGGCTAGCTATTGGTCCAGAAAGAGCCCTTTTTTTGTTATTTGGTGTAAATCAGTTCAGTAGTTTTCAAGCTATTTGAAGAAATCCAAATTTGTATATCTAGAGGTGCGAATCTATCGATATATATATATATATATATATATATTTTCAACCAAAGATGCCCAAAGCATTAAGACGCACTCTGCAGCAGATCGTAATTTATTGGCAAAACCGGCATAATCACACAGCTTAATTTGTCATGCCTTACGCGTATCAGACCTCCTGGTTCTTGGTCACAGGCTGGGATTCAACTTTGCAGTACCACGTGATTAGCTTCTTTTTGTTACCTCCCAGTGGGGCCTCACAGGTGAGTACAATTAGTATGCATTGTGGGACATGTAGTATTTCCCCTTTATATTGAAGCCTTACTCTGTTCTGCGCAGTTGCTTCCAAAGTGTAATTTATTGTTCTTAGCCCTCCAGTGGGCCTCTGCATGTCAGCGCCAGTCCACAATTATTTCCTGGTCTGAAACGCGTAAGGCATGACAAATTAAGCTGTGTGATTATGCCGGTTTTGCCAATAAATTACGATCTGCGGCAGAGTGCGTCTTAATGCTTTGGCCATCTTTGGAATATATATATATATATATATATATCCTACTGGCAGTCGCCAGTAGGTAGTTATAGTTAGGACCACGTTTCCATAGGAAAAGCATTTTTTGATGTGCTTATAACTTTGGCGTTGTTTGACGAATCTTTACGAAATTTTCCCAAAAGTTCCTCTTTTCAGGTCGGCTCCTATCCTAAAAGTTTGGGGGGGATTCGTCAAGGGGGGGCTAAGAAAAAAGGGGGGTCCCAAAACGTGTTTTCTCCATGCAATTTCCATAGGAAACTTTAGACAAGGCTACAGGTCAAACTGCTGAATGGAATTACGCCAAATTTGGCACAGAGAAAGGTCTTGGTCCAGAAAGCACGCTTTTGTTTAACTCGGGTAAATCCGTTCAGTAGTTTTAGAGAAATATCAAATTTTCCAGATATCGATATTTAAGAATTCTGACATCTGATTGGCTGAAGCGTTATGAGCACGAGCATGCGGCTCATTGGCTGCGAACTGTTGAAACTAGGAAGTATTGGCAGCCATTTTGTGATTCAGTCCATCAGCTCACAACTCTCCCTCTACAAGGCATCAGGTCCGTAGTTCTACCTCTGCGAGGCAACACTAAAAATATACTGCAGCTCTGTCTGTGCAAGATACCCCTTTCACAGTCCCTCTCCCCACATCACCAGCTTGCGGCTATGCCTTTAGAAACCAGTCCGTCGGCTCGCAGCTCTGCGACTGTGAGCCATTTTGTGACTCAGTCCGTCAGCTCGCATCTCTCCCTCTAAAAGGCATCGGATCCGTAATTCTACCTCTGCGAGGCAATACTGAAAATATCCTGCAGGTCTGTCTGTGCGAGATACTCCTTTTACGCTCCCTCTCCCCACATCATCAGCTTGCGGCTATGCCTTTAGAAGCCAGTCCGTCGGCTCGCAGCTCTGTGTCTGCGAGCCGTCGGGCCCGCAGCTCTACCTCTGTGAGCCACCTCGTTAGCTCGTAGCTGTGTCTGTGCTAGTTGGCCCGTTACTCTCCCTCTGCGAGTTAGCCCGTCGGGTTGCAGCTCGGAGGACTCGCAGCTGTATCTCTGCGAGCCAGCCTGTTAACTGATAGCTGTGTGTCTGCTAACAGGCCTGTTGGCCCGTTGGTCTCCCTCTGCGAGTCAGGCCACAGCTCTCCCTCTGCGAGCCAGTACGGTGCTGTGCTTTTGCGAGCCAACGGCTCGTAGGTCTCCCTCTGCGAGCTGAGCCCACGGCCCGCAGCTCTTCCTCTGCGAGCCTGCCCGACGGCCCGCAGGTGTCCCTCTGCTAGCCGAACCGCAGCTGACACTCTGCGAGCCAAAATTGGGAATATAAGGCGGCTCTAAAAAGAGCCCTTGTGTTTATTAGTTGGAGCTACATGTAAGTGCGAATGCACAGCTTCAGGTTAATCAGGAAAACTCGGTTTCCCTCATCTGTGAAGTGTACTCCATCACTTCTGTAGATATCAGCCATATCAAAACGTATGTTGTTTGTAAATCGACCCCATTCTATGGTCTCTGAGGTATGCAGACACAGCTTTGTTGACATTCTTCCTAGATTTTTCAATCTTATGACAAAATTGGTTTGACCATTTCCACTTCTGTCTTTGGCATATATTGGAATATACAAAGACAGTTTGAGGCAAAAGTAACATCAATTGTCCAAAGGTGTCCTTCATAAGCATTTCCAAACCTACCCCAGTCAATGTGCCTAGGTCGTTACCACCACAGTGCACAATCATGAGATCAGGGTGTTGGAGATGCAAACAGGTTTTAACCAAAGGGAGCAATTGGTGCCACTTCAATCCTCTCTGTGCAAACCATTTAATGTGCACATTTTGTAAACCTAGGTCTAAGTCAATACGTCTCTGTTCTGCATACCTCTTGCACCAGAAAACATAGCTATGTCCTACAATCCACACTAGCATTTTGAAGCTATGGCTAGAAGATATGGATAAATGTCTGTAGCTCATGCAGTCCGTTCATAGAATAAGAGATATGTTTAAACATGGGTAACTCCTTTCTTTTTCACATACAAAACCTTAACCGATTGGGAGATGAAATGTATTGTGTCCTAAAAAGTAGGGTGTACATTAGTTTTGATGAAAAGCATCTTTGTGATTGGTTAATAAAAAAGCAGTTTATACGTGGAGTACATATTATAGGATGAAATTTGCTCAGCTCAACCACACCTGCTAATTGTATTTGTAAGGTGCAGTTCAAACTTGAAAGAATGGTGAACTTTTGACCTCCACGTGTTAAATGTTGGAGAAAATGTTGCAAAAAAAAATATCGGTAGGTTTAAAAAAATGATGAACTTTTAACCTGCACGTGTCGTAGAATGTTCTAGAAAGTGTTGATATAATACCTTGAACTTTTCACCTGTATGTGTCCTTAAAAAAACTGTTTATATGGAAAGTTCAAAAATAACCAATAAAGGGAGGTTTTGCAATCTAAAAAAAATAAGGAACTATTCTGATTTGTTCTTTACATGTATTTATGTGTGGAGCAACAGGGAAATTGTGCCATTACTGGTTCCATTCTTGATGAAAGCGGTGCATTACATGTACTGTGTGACAAGAAAAGAATTGCATGCGTTTGTGACATTTGAAATCTGCATACCAACTACGAAGGTAAATTAGAAATTAAGAAGGTGTGTTATGTGTTTTGTAGTAGTGGTTAAGTATTTGAGACGATATTTTTAACTTTGAAAGTATTTTTTATTACTAAATAACATAGTGTTAGTAAAGTCTGGTGTTTTATTGGTTCTAAAATATGCATAATGTGTAACTAGTTGTTAAACAAGTACTTTATATATGTTTAGGAGTTTTTCACAAAGAAAAAGTGTAAGTTGTCATCTGTAAAAGACTGTGGGCCATATTCTCAAGACCAGCGATAACATTATCGCCACTTTAGCGGCAGTTTCCTGCCGCTAAAGCGGCGATAATGTTATCGCCATTCTTGTGAATATGGCCCTGTATGGTTTTGAAAATACGATGTAGCGTTAATTTCGATTTGTATATCTATTCCGGCGAGATAAACAGAATGTGGCACGTTTGGAAATTATGCTCAGTCTGGAAATAGTGGAAAAGGGGTGACAGTAGAAAATTCATTTGTTATTAACTTAACAGAGATGGAATGTGGATCAGTTACAGGCTCAGCTTCCGCATTGCCCACGTCACCTTTGTCCAGCCCTGGTTCCACTGCCGAACATGCACATTTGAGTGTCCCATGGATATCTGCCTATCCAACACAACTGTTGATGAATTGGACTATGACTTGTGTTTGCGCCCCCTGTTGGATCACGAAAAGGAGTGTAACCGAGACAGCCGTGCATGGGATGCCTTGACATACTGCGTATGTATTGGTAGTTGTGCATGGGAAATGGCACAATTTCTCGTGTGCAGTGACCACATCGAGGCGCTCCCCTATTGGGCTGTGTTGCGGATCGGTGAGACGGCGTGGGCTGAGCACACCTGCCCGGACCACCTAATGGATTGGCTCACCCTGGTGTTCCTTGAACACGACAACGACGTACTATTGGAACACATTGCACATGAAGCTGCACGGGCATTCATGGACGAGTAACTACGTACCTGCAGCCACATCCTATTGCCACCCACAGCACATGGCCCAACAACTTGTTGCACAGTGGGGATTGCTCACATATCCCACCAAAACAGAGGACACGTCTCCCTTCGGTCGAGCTCTGGATGCATGTGCGTGGAATAACGCGTGTGCTCACACACCTGTCCAAGGCGACGCAGGTCCATGGTCCGAGCAACACAGCGTCGTTTGGGAACTTTGCCAATTTGGACACACTGCTCGGTGAGAGCACACACATGGCGATGTAGCACGACATGTGAACCTGTCGGACCCTCACACCTGATCACTGTCGGCAGAGCAGACAATTGCTGCACCCCGGAGGCAGAGCACCATGCAGACCCCACGTACAGTGAGTCGTGCCCCCTCACACGGGGCACTGTGCAGACGCCAAATAAACCATCCGACTTATCCACAGCCCACACATCGAAGCCCCTGCCTGTGGTACCCACGCATGGGATGGCCT
Source organism: Calotriton arnoldi (assembly GCA_963921515.1). NCBI lineage: Eukaryota > Metazoa > Chordata > Amphibia > Caudata > Salamandridae > Calotriton > Calotriton arnoldi. The sequence continues at coordinate 623,194 of CAWUFW010007598.1, forward strand.
TGACACCCACGAAAACAGCAACCCATGTCCCACAATGTTGCACACACATTCAAATCATTGCTCAGAGCTGTGGCATATCCTCCACACAAAAAAGAAGAAATGTTATGTGCACACTTTGTGGTCTCATTTTTTACACTGAGAGGTAGATTTCAATGTCAGTCAAGGCTGGTGTGGTACTGCGAGGCTTTGCATTTGGGTGTTCTTAGGAAATCTAAGTTGTTCGGGAGCTAGGCAAGGTGGGCTTTGAGCGTTGCCATATGTGATAAATCTTGTCCATTTCAGCCCCAACATCATCTGCCCCTCGACATGTACCCATGCTGCGTGTAAGTGTCTTAAGCATGTCCGTGCCTGTTGTGGCCGTTGCCTCGTCCGTACTCACACACACACATGCCAATAAAGCCTATGCCACTCCACTGGTGTCTAACTGTGAGGTGTGTTGTAAATATTGTCCACTTGTGTGCCACAATGAGCCTCGTCCCAACACAGGGAAGAACTGACTGTCGCATGTGCAACGGAGTGTATCCCTTTGGCAAGCTCCGCCTCTGTGAGCCAGACATTGTTTTTGCATAGGTGCTGGACGACATCTGATGCAGCCCCATCACCTACGCAGTCTGATGTGTCAGGGGCACACAGCCATGCAGCCATCACCCCGCCACACACACCGGACACAGAACCCGTATGAGGGGAGTTTTGTACCACATTGCCTTCATTGCTGATGTTCTGTGATTGCTATGTGTGTGAGCTGCATTGTGGGGGAATTGCCTGTGCACGGATGGCGATGCACATACACATGTTGGCATGTGGAGCCAGGTGCCCGTGCGGCCTTGCGCTGCTTGTGCTATCTCACTCCGTCTCTCTCCCTCGCTCTCTCCCACCCTGTCATAGCAAACTTGTGAAAGCGATGGGTGCGCGGCTCTCAGCGCGGCACTCGAGTACTTCTTAAGTCTTTCAAACACCGAGGGGTATATTCTCAAGGACATATCGCCGAGTTAACGGCACTTTATCGCACCATTCACAAGCTGGAGCAAACAGCCCATATCACCAGTTTACCAGCGATAGCAGCCTCAAAAAGCATCGTCACGGATGACTCCGGCAAATATTGCTAATGAGATGTAGAGTAGGCGTTCCCGTGCAAAAAGCAGCGAACACATCACTTCGCAAGTGTCTCAACCACCAGCAAGATCGTCGAAGAGAGTACAAAACAGGCGATAAGGTGCGTTAGTAGCAGAAAGTTTACACCTGCTCTGAGCTGGTGTAAAGTCGGACTACAACCTGCAATATGAAAGGGAGCCCAGCCCAGAGCCACACGTGAATGACAACAGATGCAATGGAGCCAACGATCATGCAGCTCGGACACCCAACACTGCTCCGACACCCCCCACCACCAGCCCCTTGTCCGCCATCCCCCCCTCACCCCCCCCACACAAACAAATGTGACAGCAACCTTAGGAAATCTGGAACGTAACAAATTGGCTGATGTCGCACAATTATAGTAAAGAAGATGCATGTGAGGTTGGACAAATAAGAATCTCAGTCATCTATGGATTTACATATAAAACATTTTATTTAAACAAAACAACAAAATAAAAGTAGGTACAGGTATGGCGTGTCATCCCTCGACAATTTGTGAATCACAGCCTGCAAGACAAAAAGAAAGATAAGATTGTGCGTCATGCGTCCATGAAAGGAGAGAGAGAGAGAGAGAGAGAGAGAGAGAGAGAAAGAGAGAGAGGAAGAGAGAGAGAGAGAAAGAGTGAGACAGAGAGGAAGACAGAGAAAGAGTGAGAGAGAGAGAGAGGAAGAGAGAGAAAGCGTGAGATACAAGGAAGAGAGAGAGAAAGAGAGAAACAGTGTGAGAGAGAGGTAGAGAGAGAGAAGGAGTGAGACAGAGGAAGAGAGAGAAAGAAAGAATGAAAGAGTGTGAGAGAGAGAAAGGAAGAGATAGAGAGAGAGAGAAAGAGTGTGAGTGACAGAAAGGAAGAGATGGAGAGTGAGTGTTGACACTGTGGAGAAAATCCTCACAGCTCACCTTTCTGCCACCGGTGTGTCTCCAACCACGTGCCGGGACATAGTGCAGTCTTCAGGTTTAGTCATCTGAAACATAGTATCGAAAGAGTAATGGCAGAGTACATACAACTGCACACGCCTAATTCTCCGTTTCGCCCCTGCGCACCCAGGCTGCTGCACCCCATCGACTCCCGCCGCCCAGAGGTGTCTGCCTGCCTCTGCGCACCCAGGCTGCTGTACCCCATCCACTCCCACTGCCCAGAGGTGTCTGCCTGCTGCTGTGCACCCAGGCTGGTGCACCCCGTCCAGTCCCACTGCCCGGAGGTGACTGCCCGTTCCTGCGCACCCAGACTCCTGCATCCATCCACTCCCACTGCCTAGAGGTGTCTGCCCACTCCTGTGCACCCAGGTTGCTGCACCCCATCCACTCCCATTGCTCGGAGGTGTCTGCCCGCTCTTGTGCACCCAGGGTGCTGCACACTATCCACTCCCACCGCCCAGAGGTGACTGCTCGCTGCTGCGGAAACAAGCCTCTCTGCTCACCTTCCGCCACCGGCGTGTGTCTAAGAGGGTCCACCATGTGCCGAAGCAACCTCCTCAGGCGTTGCGTACACGCGGTCAAGCCGAGCTCACAATTCAAAGTGGGTGTTGATTGCAGGATGGCCACGCATCATCGCAGGCTGCACACGGGCTCAGCTCTGGTGGCACTAACTCAGTGAAACTGAAGTCATCGCCTCGTGGCGGGAGGTCCGTGTCGGGGGGGGGGGGGTCGTCAATCTGAATCACAGCCTGCTAGACAAAAAGCAAGATAAGATTGTGCGTCATGCGTCCATCAAAGGAGAGAGAGAGAGAAAGAGAGTGAGAGAGAGGAAGAGAGAGAGAGAGAGAGAGTGAGAGGTAGACAGAGAGAAAGAGTGAGAGGTAGACAGAGAGAAAGAGAGAGAGAAACAGTGAGAGAAAGAGAAACAGTGTGAGAGAGGAAGAGAGAAACAGAGGAAGAGTGAGAGAGAAAGAGAGAGGTAGAGAGAGAGAAAGAAAAAAACAGTGTGAGAGAGAGGAAGAGAGAGCGAGAGAGTGTGAGGGAGAGAAAGGAAGAGATGGAGAGGGACAGTGAGTGCCCACACTGTGGACAAAACCCTCACAGCTCACCTTTCCATCACCGGTGTGTCTCCAACCACGTGCCGGGACATAGTGGAGCCCTCAAGCTTACTCATCTGAAACATAGTATGGAATCAGTAATGGCAGAGTACATACAACTGCACACGCCTAATTCTCTGTCCCGCCTTTGTGCATCCAGGCTGCTGCACCCCATCCACTTCCACTGCCCAGAGGTGTCTGCTCGCCGCTGCGCACCCAGGCTGCTGCACCCCATCCACTTCCACTGCCCAGAGGTGTCTGCCCGCTGCTGCGCACCCAGGCTGCTGCACCCCATCCACTCCCACTGCCCAGAGGTGACTGTCCGCCGCTGCGCACCCAGGCTGCTGCACCCCATCCACTCCCACTGCCCGGAGGTGACTGCCCGCCGCTGCGCTAACAAGCCTCTCTGCTCACTTTTCGCAACCTGCGTGTAGAAAAGAGAGCGTACCACGTGCCGCTGCAAGCCCGGGGCCCGCGGACACGGCACCCTGCATATCATGCAGCCCCGCTCCGCAGGCCACCAGGTCTCACATTTGGTGCTGGGTCTTGATTTCGCCATGGCAGAGGACATACCAGTGCACCGGGCTTTTCATCGCAGGCTGCACACCCGCTCAGCCCTTGCGGTGCCACTAACTCTGTGACCAGCGAGGCGACGCCACGTGGCGGTAGGCCTGCGCTGTCTGATGGCTCAGGCCTACACTGCGGTCCAGCAGGGCACACAAAACCTGAGCTGTCCAGACCGCCGGGACGGGCCATCACCGCAGGCTGCACACCCGCTCAGCAGTTACGGTACCCGTACCTCAGTGGACCGAAAGTCACCGTCCCGTGCCGGTGTGCCTGTGCCGGCCGCAGTGTATCCGGTGCGAGCAACTCTGAAATGGCGTTGAGCACGTGCGCCCGGTCTTTTTTATTGGCAGGGTCACGTGTCCTGTGACGCCTGTGCTGGATGGGTGTGGTGTGGGTGTATACTAGCCGTGAGGGAGTGGCTGTGGCGTACTGACAACTAGGGTGTGACCAGCAGATCACTGCAATGAAAATCTGGGCCATGTAGCGTTGTTGTCCTTCCCTGTAAGCGTAAGCGGAGTGGGCTGGCCTGGCGTATGCCAGTCCTGCATGAGGCTGTGAAGAATGACTCCAGAGATATGGGCGTGGCTCTGTCCTGGGCTGTATGAGGAATCAACTGATGCGGGTGTCCCTGTTGTAGTGCTGACGTCACCCGGGTCGCAAGCGCCAATGTGTCACTCTGTGAGCCAAGTCCCACAACATGGCCAACATGGAAGGTACGGGGAATCACTGACCCTACATTCATCCATAGTTCCACACAATGGAATGAAAGATGGTGGACATGACACATCTGTGTGGATATGAATGTTTATTGCACATTCAGTGGAGTGTTGCAGCTGTAGCAATACAGGGCCATGCAAAGTTCAAGTTTCAGTTTTTGGCACATGGAGGGCAGCCAATTAGAGCCAAGCTTGTGTTCGGGGTTAGACTGCGCCAACATATGTACTTATACAATTACTCCGCCAATCCCCAAGCACTTATAAATTCACTATACACTCTCCTTGCAGTACTCTAATGATCCAGTCTCTACGTACGTACTTGTACAATGACCGAGAGAAAGTTACATAACCGAAGTTTTCCCCACTGCCAGAGGTAACATGGTTGCATACGCTGTCCACAGCACAATGTAATGTGGTAGGGCCCAGGGGCGGCATCTTGCATACATAATGAACACACGGACACAGATAGATAGTGGAACTGGGTACGGGCACGTGCGCTCGACTCATTTTTATTACCAGGGTCACATGTCCAGTGACGTCTGTGCTGGATGCGTGTGGGGTGAGTGTAAGCCAGCCCTCCGGGAATGGTTGGTGCTGGCAACAAGTACAACAGTAATCATTGGATCAGACACACAGATTCAATCATAAAGGGTCAATGATTTGTGCTGCACTAAGGTAGGGGCAACAGATGTGAAATAATACACACAAGATTGTATCGTAAAGGGTCCATGACTTGTGGTACACTGAGGTAGGGGCAGCAGATGTGAAATTATACACAAAACATTGTATCATGAAGGGTCCATGAGTTGTGCTGCACTGAGATAGGGGCATCAGAAGCATTCAGCGTGTGCGCAGCCAGCGATGATGCGTGGTGCGGGCGAGCCGCACTGGGAGCAATGTCTGTTGCCTACTGGACTGAGTCATCTGCAATCGCGACTCGATGTGAATTGTGAGCCCTGCTATCCGCAGTGTAGATCGAAGGCAGTAGTCAGCACAGACATCGAAGAATGCTTTTAGTCACTTCCTGTTTACAAAATTCGAGGACATAGAGTACAATTCTCTCTGCAATAAATAAATCATGTCTCAATTTAAATTGTGAGCTCTGCTAACCGCAGTGTAGGTGTATGGAACAAAAGATGAAACATTTATGGAATACACTGTCGAAATATGTAGGTTTCAGGGACGTTATAGTTAGTTGCCTACTGGACTCTGAAATTAATGAATGAAGACTGAATTTGAATTGTGAGCCCTGCTGAGCACAGTGTAGGCCGGAGGCAGCGGTCAGGAAGAGCCTACAGCCACGTGGCGTTGACTTGAGCTGCATACAGTTAGTGGTAGGTGTGGCGCTCAGCGTGTGCGCAGCCAGCGATGATGCAATGTCTCTTGCCTACTGGACTGCGTCATCTGCAATCGCAACTCGATCTGAATTGTGAGCCCTGCTGACCGCAGTGTAGGCCGGAGGCAGTGGTCAGGAAGAGCCCAGAGCCACGTGGCATTGACTTGAGCTGCATAGAGTCAGTGGTAGGTGTGGCGCTCAGCGTTTGCGCAGCCAGCAATCATGCAATGTCTGTTGCCTACTGGACTGCATCATCTGCAATCGTGACTCGATCTGAATTGTGAGCCCTGCTGACCGCATTGTAGGCCGGAGGCAGTGGTCAGGAAGAGCCCAGAGCCACGTGGCATTGACTTGAGCTGCATAGAGTCAGTGGTAGGTGTGGCGCTCAGCGTGTGCGCAGCCAGCGATCATGCAATGTCTGTTGCCTACTGGACTGCATCATCTGCAATCGTGACTCGATCTGAATTGTGAGCCCTGCTGACCGCAGTGTAGATCGAAGGCAGTAGTCAGCACAGACATCAAGGAATGCTTTTTGTCACTTCCTCTTGACAAAATTCGAGGACATAGAGTACAATTCTGTCTGCAATTAATAAATCAAGACTGAATTCAAATTGTGAGCTCTGCTGTCCGCAGTGTAGACTGCCATTCAGTGTTCCTTTGGACTTGCAAGATGAATTTGGTCATTGTACTAAAGCTATAACTGATATAAAACAAGTTCTTGAAGCAAGGATACTAAAAGGATATTATGTAGGTTTTAGGGACGTAATACTTTGTTGCCTACTGGACTCTGCAATTAATGAATCAAGAGTCAATTTTAAATGTGAGCCCTGATGACCGCAGTGTAGGCCGGAGGCAGCGGTCAGCAAGGGCCCACAGCCACGTGGCGTTGAGTTGAGCTGTGCAGTTAGTGTCACCTGAAGCAACCAGCGTGTGTGGAGCCTGCGATGATGCGTGGTCCGGGCGGGCCGCACTGCGTAGCAATGTCTTTTGCCTAATGAATTCTGTCTTAATAAGTCCACGTGGCGTTGACTTGTGGTGCACTGAGTTAGTGGCACCTGAAGCACTCAGTGTGTGCGCAGTCTACGATGATGCGTGGTCCGGGCGGGCCGCACTGGGATCAATGTCTCTTGCCTACTGGACTGCGTCATCTGCAATCGCGACTCGATCTGAATTGTGAGCCCTGCGGTCTGCAGTGTAGATCGAAGGCAGTAGTCTGTACAGACATAAGTCTGTGGTGCTCTGCTGCTGGGTTCGCAGGGGGCCTGTGTCGAGGAGGCCGGCAGTCACGGCGGAGGCCTTGTGGCAGGGTGAGGGCTGCCGCCCTGGCAGACGCTTTGGCCTTCCCACAAGTGAACCACGCCCAGAGCCCCAGCCTATTTATTCATACTCCTATGCTGGAGTGGCGTACGGTGGACCAGCCCACTCCGCTTCCGCTTCCAGGGGGGGATAACACAGCTACATGACCGAGATCTTCCCCACTGCCTGCGGTCACATGGTTGCGTCTATTGTCCACAACACTACAAGCACCAGCAGTATATGTCCACATGGAGAGGTTTGTGCTCTGCATAGTGAGGTCTGTCCACCACATCACCGCTACACTTGGTATTGTGTGCATTTTTATTGATGGGTGACTTGCGTCCTTCACACATACTTTGCCACATCTCCCAAGATTCAGCTATTGTGTGGCTGAGGGACCATGCCGTTTTTGGAAGGTCCGCTGTCCTGTTCTGCGCTGCCTCGGTGTTGTGGCCTTCTTGGGTGTCGGAGCTGCATGGTCAGTAGCTCTATGACATGTGTTGGTCTTCAGATGTGGTTCTGGGCTGGGCTCCCTTTCACACTGTAGGTAGTCGTCCTGCTTTACACCAGTAAAAGGCAGATGTTAAATTCCTACTGCTAACGCAGCTTATCGCCTGTTTTTGGATCGCACCCCAGATTTGGCTGCTCGCTGAAAATATCGGGAAGTGGTGTTTTCGTGTTATTTTTACACGGGAACGCCTACTCTGCATATTATTAGCGTTAGTTGTCGCTCTCATTTGTGGCGAATTTTTTTGCGGAAGCTATTGTTGGAAAACTTGCGATATCGGCTGTTTTCACTAGGTTGAGAATGGAATGATAATTTAAAATCACTGAAAAAACCATAGGTTTAATGAACATTAATTAGAAATTAGCATTTAAAAAACGTTTGAAATTCACTGAAAAAACCATAGGTTTCAGGCACGTTATAGTTAGAAATTAGCATTTAAAAAACCTTAGAAATTCACTGAAAAAACCATAGGTTTCAGGGACGTTATAGTTAGAAATTAGCATTTAAAAAACCTTTGAAATTCACTGAAAAAACCATAGGTTTCAGGGACGTTATAGTTAGCTGGACATTTCACTCGTACAAAACCATAGAAATTCCACTGTTATAGTTAGTTCAGCTAACTATAACTCGCGCCCCCGCAATGCACTGCTGATGACACCACATATTACATCATTCATGACATGGTCAGTGACATCACTGATGACATCACTGATGAATCACTGATGACATCATCCATGTGACAATCTGATGCACCTTCTCACACCCTAATATAACCTTTGATACACCCACTCCAAAAAACAGAATACCGTTTTTGAAACCATAGACACACCAATACCACTTACTACATATCTAATCACTGGTTCTTAGGTCTACACACTCATCCACTCATTCACCCATACAATCACTCATACATGCAGTCACTCATCAATACAACACTATCATATGCACTCATACACCTACACAGACACTCGCACACCAGCACTCATCCAGAGTTACTCACACACCTAGTCAGTCATGCAAATAATCAATCACACTTCCATTTACTGACCTGTACAGTTATACACACAACACATCACTTATTCAAACAGAAAGAAACGCATAATTACTCTCTTATACAATCACTGATACAATTTATTTATTTTTTGTTTTATTTGCGAAGTTTTATATAGCGCTGGCTAGACCCGGAGGTATCAGAGCGCTTTACCTCTTGGTCCCTGAAACCTATGGTTTTTTCAGTGAATATATATATATATATATATATATATATATATATATATATATATATATCCAACCAATTGGCGGTCGCCAGTAGGTAGTTATAGTTAGGACCTAGTTTCCGTAGGAAAAGCGTTTTTTGACTTGCCTATATCTTTGGCACAGTTTGATGAATCTTCACGAAATTTCCCAAAAAGGTGTGCCAGTGATTCTTGTTGTGCATGGCAAGTGTCGTGGTGATCCGTCAAGCGGGGGGTGAGAAAAGGTGTGGGTCAGAAAATGTGCGTTTCCCATGTTAATTCCTATAGGAATTTTAGACATGATTACAGCCCGAACCGCTAAACGGAATTACACCAAATTTGGCAGAAAGGTAGCTGTTGGTCCATAAAGTGACTGTTAGACCTGGCATCTTTGGTGTGTGTTTCCTCTGTCTTTTTGCTTCTGACCTCCTGTTTTTGACTGTGTGCTACATTTCATTTTTGCTGGTTTTTGAACTCTGGGCACTTTACTACTGCTGATCAGTGCTAATGTGCAAGTGCTTCATGTGTAAATTGTGAGTATGATTGGTTATCCATGATTGGCATATTTGATTTACTGGAAAGTGCACCGTGTGTGCCAAGAGGCTATAAATGAAATGCTACTAGTGGGCCTGTAGCACTGATTGTTCCACCCACGAGTAGCCCTGTAAACATGTCTCAGGCCTGCCACTGCAGTGTCTGCAAGTGCAACTGTAAACTGCCTTGTCGACCAGGCCCAAACATTCCCTTTTACTACATGTAAGGCACCCTAAGGTAGACCCAAGGTAGCCCCATGGGCAGGGTGCTGTGTATGTGAAAGGTAGGACATTGACTGGTGTATTTTACATGTCCTGAGAGTGAAACACTGCTAATTTCTTTTTTCACTATGGCAAGGACTATCTCTCTCATAGGTTATCATTGGAGCTGTCTTGTAACATCTTACAAGTGTAACTTTCAATTGGGAAGAGATAGAGAATTGGAGTTTGGGATCCTTGAGCTCAGATTTTAAATACACATCTTTAGTGAAGATGGTTTTTAAGTTGTATGTTTGAAAATGCCGCTTTTAGAAAGTAGGAATTTTTCTTGCTTTACCATTCTGTGCCTCTGCCTTCCTCTAAAATCTATGTCTGATTTAGACTGACAGTTGGACTGTTTGTGCATTCGCTCCAGACAGTCACCCAAAGGGAGCTGAGGTGTGCCCTGCATATCCTGATTGGCCATCACCAGGCTGATAGGCCTTCCTGAGCTGGAGTGGTGGGAGGAGCTGTCACTGACACCTGAATAGGGCAGTGCCTGACCTCTCACAATGCTGTCTCCACCCCCCTGTAGTGTGGCTGGAGCGAAGACAGGGCAAGGCAGGATCTGTGCACTACAAAGACTATCCTTTGAAGTATGCCTACTTCAAAGGCCAAAAGGGGTTTAAGTATTGGACCCATAACCCCAGACTTTTAGAACACTTTTCGACCAAGAGGAGATTCTACCAAGAAGAAGAGCTGGAGAAGCTGTAGGAGGGTAACTGCCACTCTGCTTGTTGCTGTGTCGTGCTGGCCTGCTGCTTGTTGCTTCTGTCTTGGACAGTAAAAGGACTGGGCTTTGCTTTTGTATCCAGCTTGCCAAGGTTCTCCAAGGGCTTGTGTGTGCACAGCAGTCCAGCCGTGAACACTGCACCACCCTTGAAGCTGAAGAGGGGGCCACAAAGACGCAGAACTGTCTTGAGTCTGTCGGTGGGAGAACAGAAAGGCATAATTACCAACATTTCTTTCTTCAGAGGCCCACCGGAGGGTGAGGAAAATACAAATGAATTGCTTGTGGAAGCGCAAAACCCACGAAGGGGAACAATGTTTAAAAGGCACTACTGATTCCACTGGAGGAAAATACGAATGTACTACACATCCCAGCATGCAATGTATGCTATACTCCTCTGCGAGGCCCACTGGAGGCAACTGAAATAAAAGACATGCAGGGAAAATGCCTTTTCATCAACACTGCGAAGCCTCATGAAATGCCTGTGAACAAGGAGCTGCTGCTCCGAAACACGTAAGGCTTGTAATTTTTCTGAATAAAGAATGCCGGTTGCCTTCACTAGAACTAATGGAATTCGTCTGTTCTAGAGTGCGTCTTCGAACAGGGGATACATTGTGAACATGTGTATATGTATATATGTGAATATATGTATTATGTATGTATGCATGTATATATGTGTGTATATATATATGTGTGTGTGTGCATATATGTATATATCTTCTCAACACTGCTACTTAAACACTGTTAAACACCCACTCATACCTTCATCAATCTAAGTTGATTGCGTATTAAAAAAAATCGCTCCTACATACACACACAATGTCCCCCATGCGCACATGTACACACACACACACATAACATACATCCCTTTTCCTTTCTCATACACTGGCACTCCTCCAGTTACCTGGTAAGGGCCCTGCTTGCAGACTAAAGAAGAGGGTGGTTAATCTGATGAAAATGTGCATGTACCCTGGAGGGTTTAATGAGTTTCTATGCAAATGTTGTTGTATCTCTGTATTTAAAAACAAATAATAATACATTGAAGTAGCATGGACATATAGGAGTGTGGAAGGTGGAGAAATGTGTAAGGAATGTGTTAACTATGTTAGGCTGTCCAGCGGAAAAAAATGTTTCCTTGATGAGCTACTAAGTTTGATTCAGTATCACCTGCCTTAAGTCCGGCAGTGGTAGGAATGGAAGTGATGGGCTTCAGGAATACTCAGAGCCTCCTGAACCATCAGTTACAAGCACAGACCTCGCTGGAAAACACAGGTGAGTCCTGGAGGCCTTCCACACTTAGTAGGCAAGATTATTTTCCCTCCTTGTTCTGAACACTTGTGCACACACTTGGGTTTTTTATTTGTGGTCAGAGGATTGTGTGGAGAGGTCCTGGAAAGATGGCACGGCATAAATAGTTGAAGCACCGATTAACTGGTCATCAGATTCTTAATTCTCACTGGCATCACCTTCTTATCTTCTAAATTTAGGTTACTGTCCCAAAGTGACATGTAACGTTTGTTCTCTATTTCCAATTAGCACATTCTAACGAAATCAAGAACATCAGCTATACAAAGCTTCCATATCTGTGGATGTTTAAATTGATGATGATTTATTTATATTCTCCGTACTGTTTTAAACTAGTAGGATCACTGTTCAATGTTAACCTCAGTAAGCTTGGTTTCCTAGACCTTTTATTGTAAAAAGCCCAGGAGAGCATCTTTACTCCCACACTGATCAGCTGGCAAGGTGTAACTGACCATCAAAGGATGGCCCCCCTCAGATCACATCTTGTACATAAAGCTCCTTTACAACACATAATTTTCCTTTAATGGAAAATACAAGTAAATTAAGCAACACTCTTCAAAATATGAAGCTCACATGGCATATAACTCTGAAAGTGATCTCTTCCTACCACATCATCATACCATTACACTTCCCTAAACAACATTTATATTATTTCCATGCATTCTTGGACATGCCACATTGACCACTGTACTGATTTTGCATCTTGGTCCATCTCCCATTGCCAGAAAACCTTTACAACCAGTATTTCCGTGTGAGAAAACACTGACAAAATACTCTGTATCTCCGGTTACTTACCAATACCAAATCCATCTCCTGTTTCAAGGCATTTAATGCCTTTCTTCTTGTCTCACTGTTCTTAATCATTTAATCAGTCCTATTCTTATCTTTCCATATTTCACCTAAACTACCAATTCTTTTTTAGCAAATTTAATTAGAACTTGTTGGTGTGTGATTAGAACAACCATGAGGAGTAAACAATTATAAGAGTAATCGTATGCAGCATTGCACACAGCTGGAGAATATGGCGGACACCCAAAATTATGAATGCACATGGTCTGTAAACTGGCACAGGAATGCAATACATCATTGATAAATCCCCATGAGACTCATCTCCAAACTGCAGCCATCCTTAACATATATGTTGCAGTAGGAGAACCTAGACCCTGTGACACCAACTGTTTTACAAAAGTAAAAATTGGACCCAGCTCTTTTTATAAGCACCCATTTTATCAAAGACCATAGCTGCCACCTATTCTAAAGCACAAATATTCCAAACTCAGGCTAACCATAATGGCATAGGGGGTATTCAGGGTGTCTTCTGTCTCTGGGCTGTGGTGAGGCAAATCACTAAAAGCAGGTGGCTGATCAGTCTCTCTGGGACTATGGATAAATAGTACATTTTAACATCACCCAGTAGCACCTCTAGAGGGTCGAAAGTTATAAGAATACTTGTGATCTGGTTAGTGTTCTACCAGAAGGTTTCATTGTGTTCACATGACCAGCACATATGAAATATCCTTCCTAATTGGTTGCATCTTCTCCAGCAAATATTTGAACTTCCAAATATTACATTGGGCATACAGGATATTAAAAACCATTGTACAGTGATTTTGGAATCCTCGTATTAGGAGCATATTGAACATGTTACCTCCCTTGACCAAATTGAGCCATATTTCTTCTGAAATTTCCTGACCCAGTTCTCTCTCTCAGCTTAAGATATAAAGCTGTGCCCAGCTCATCCCTCCCATCCCATCAGTGATGGCACATCCAGACACACCTTAGCTCTCTACTTCGTGGCTATCTAGGAAGAATACACAAAGCCCAATTGTCACCCACACCCAGTCAGGTGGCCCAGAGGCAGGCTGCAGGCACCAAAAGGCTAAGGCAGGAAAATGTCAACTTTCTAAAAGTTGCAATTTAAAATCTGACTTCATCATAAGTTAGGATTTTTCATTACAATTCCAAATACACCAAACCTGACCTGTTTACCTGTTCCCATTTGGAAATTGCACTTATAAAATGTAATAAGGTAACTCCAATGTTATCCTATAGAAGAGGTAGGCCTTGCAGTAGTGAAAAATGACCTTAGACATTTTTGCATTACCACAACATGTAAAACCTCCAACTTTTTAAATACACTGCACCCTGTCCTCTGGACTGTACATGGCCTACCCTAGGGGTCAGTCAACAATAGAGGGGACTGTGGGGCTTTTTATTGAGGTCCAGCATAAGTGCCCAGTCAGATCCTACTATATAAAGGTATGCTGTTCCTCTTGTAGTGGTGCCTAGAAAATGATAGTCAGTAGACCAACCAGCGTCGTTTGTAATGACCAACTTGGTCGTGTCTGACGTGAGAAGGAGAGTGGAGGAATTCCTTCTTTCGGAACTAGGGTCCTCACACACCCAGCAAGCTAGGTGTCATGCTTCATCATATGGACCTGCTCCTCGTTGGGTCGGCGCTGAAATACCCAACGGGCACCCGTAAAGGGGCTCTTTAACGGAGATCTTTTGTTCCTTGCCGTATGATGAAGTGGGGGTGTGTGGCCTGTAATGTGTAGATATAGTGGAAAGGTGAATTAAAAGAAGTAAGATAGTCCAAATATTTTTTTTTTATTCAGGCTGCATAAAACAAAAAGAGTGGCAGCTTGTCTGACACAAGGGTTTAGTTAAAGCTATGCTCATCTCTCCAGGTCAACATGTTTCATGCCTAATGGTCAGTTTGATCCGTGGCAATTCTTCAGGACTTAATCAGTGAATCTATCTACACCTCATGGTGGGGCTTCTTGCTACCTACCACGTGTAAACACTACGGGTCAAATTCTCTGTAGTGTTGTTCAGTAACCTCCCTAGATTGAAAGTGTCACCTCAGTCGGTGCACGGCGGATCAAGAAGACACCTGGAACATGGTGTCCCTTCCGTTGGGGAAACGAGGCCCAATCACCTACCCCTCCTCGCCGGCACCCTAGGGGTGACATATGTATGAAAAAGGAAGGATTTGGACCTGGAAAAAGGTTTATTTTTCCAGGCTGAAATGGTAGTTTAAAATTGCACACACACAGGCTGCAATAGCAGGCCTGAGACATGTTTAACGTGCTACTTAAGTGGGTGTCACAATTAGTGCTGCAGGCCCACTAGTAGCATCTAATATACAGGCCCTGGGCACAGGTAGGGCCTCTTTACTAAGGGCTTACAAGTAAATTAAATATGCCAATTGGGAATTAACCAATCTTACCATGTTTTAAGGAAAGAGTACAAGCACATTAGCACTGTTTAGCAGTGGTAAAGTGCATAGATTCGTAAGGCCAGCAAAAACAAAGGCAGCAAAACGGGTCTGAAGGCAAATAGGTAGAGGGGAATCCACGCCAAAGATGGCAAGTTTAACAGTCAACACTGGCTAAACCTAGTCAATTAAAAGTTCAAACTGGCAGTGAAGATCTGGCAGTGTCTAAGCTTTCCTAGTACTTGTTATTAGACTGACAAGATAGGCAGTCTATCCTTACAGAGAGAAACTACAATATGTCCTAAAGCTCTAAGGCTCACCTCTCTATATCAGAGAGCATTGCTTTGACAGATTACTGGTTGCTAATTCTTCTACACCAAATTGTTAGGATGCCTTGACCGCTACGCTCTGACAGTTTACTAAACTATTTTCAACATAATTCAACACCAATTGGCCTTTTCTTTTCCCACAACTTTCTTAGTTATCTTATTTAATTTGTGTGAATTTGTATAGTGCACACACTACCAGAGGGGTGTCTGAGCACTTTAAAAAGATGAACCAAAACAATCTGTGCATAAATGACCGTATTTTACAACCATCCAAGGGAAAGGGGTAAACGGATTAAACCAAATATACAGGACATACAGTATGCACAAGCTTCCATTATGATGAGTAATAAAGGCAGAGGAGATATCAAAGTGGGCAAGTAGAAGGCATTAAAGTTCGCATCAGAATAGGAAAACTGGAGGTAGGTAGGAGGAGCAAGTTAGAAGAAAAAAGGTGGAATTGTAAAAAGGTAGTACAGAGTACGAGAGTTATTAGAAAATGTATGAAATATGTATTGGTTGAACTGAGATTTACCACTTGTGAGGGAAAGGTTAGTAACAGACAAAGAAGCAAGGAACAGAATAGAAATGAAAAGAAAATAGGTGAATATTGACAGTAATCAAGGAGAGATGTTTGGTTAGACTCGAGTAGAGAAGTTTGTTGACAAGTAGGTGTTTAAGTTAAGATTCGATAGCGGTGTTGGCAGCAATAATGCAGAGAGAGGCAAGGATAGTAATTCCTTGATTATTTGTGAAGTGTCCCTTCTTATGCAAAAATGTCTGAAAGAAGGTTCATCTATTACGTATATCCTGAGCCCTCCTTATTTTCCCACTATTAAAGAGTCCATATATGCTAGAAAGTGTCAAGGATGACACTGAAGGAAGGAAAAAACCTTCCAGAACAGCATCAGGATCTGCAGCAAGTATCTTGCATCAATCCGAAACACATAGGGGATCATCTGCTTCTACTGCTGTGCTTTCGGAGACAACTACTGACCTCTAAATAGGGTCTGAGAAGAGGCAAGTGGGACAATTTTTACACAATTCCAGCTTAATAATGACGGGCATGATACTTGCTTCATATAAATACTACTTACATACATATCAAATTCTAATTCATCCACATTGAAGAAACTGAAACCATCAGAAGGGTAAACTTTGAAGGCCTTAACATCCAACACTTCAAAGTGAAGACCTCTCTCCTGTCTTGAAACAAAGTTGAGGCATAAACTGTTGGGGCATTCGCCATCAAGCAAACACATGCTATTGAGAACTTTGAGGGATAAATTGCTGAGGATAAAACATTGAACTACATGCCCGTTGTTCTTCCACATTAAGTACAAAGATAGAAGCCTACAGAAGAACCCTTTGTCAAAGTACTCTGGCTTTGGATATACCTACATTTAAGACTTCAAGACCACTACTCTTAAAATATACAATATATTGGAGACATCATGGAGATAATAGTTTTCCTCAAATTCACCAACTAAACTATCCCACTTATGTGATTTACTGACTTTACAGGAGTTTTGTGTGAGCGAGTGTTATTAAATTAATTTATTTGCTCACAACTGAGTATGACGACCAGAAATCTTATTCATAGCAACAGAACACCGTATGTAGGTTGTCTTACCAGTTTTGGGTGGTCACATAGAGATGCTGTTGGATAATGGATGGTGAACAACTCATTACATACATTTATCACATATATGTATATGCAGTGACCATAGGAGAAATATCCAGTTCATCGTTCCTCGAGCCAGATCGTCTTTCATTTGCAAAACAAGAGCACGCGATCCTTCACACCCCTTATTGGATCCCAGGTCATTTCACCCCAACAATGTAGGTTTGTTTGGTGCCAGCTACTTCCAACACTGCTTTCTCTTGCTTGTCCAATAAGCACAAGCCTCTTGTGCAATCCTCTCCTACTTGATTCGTTCTTCATCTCGGCAGTGAAGAAGCACTATGTTTTCTTAGTTATCATTCTTCATTACGCACTTAGGGAAAACCAGCAGATGGATCTCCATCCTACAGTTTTTTTCTCTTCTGCTGTCACAGTCCTTCCTCTTCGAACTAACGAGAAACTTTTAGGTTTCCAGTACATTAGTTTGGACGAACAAATTTACATCCAGGAGCCACATTGGCTTGGCATGCACCCCTTCATTTGTACTCCCTACATTCTCATCATCTGGAGGTAGCCTAAATTGCTGTGAGCCTCTGGCTTATAAACAGTGGCTGATTGTGTTTCTTTGCAAACTTCCTCCGCCAATCTTAGATGCCAATGTATCCACTTTTAATATATCCTCCTATTTTTCCTATGGAATTGCAGAGTCTCCAGTAACTGAAAGAAAGGAAAATGATGAAGGGAACGCCTGCATGATGTAACAGTGTAGAAATTGTGCACCCTGTGCTAATTTCCACATGCATGCTTGATGAGAGGAAAGCGAGAAAAATAACTTAATAAAATAGAAGTGACAAAATTAGCTCTCTTTTAGTCTACAACAGTTCCCACATACTGATCTACCCAATAACACAGATTGTTTTTATTCTGCAAACCACATCAGAGTAATCTGACTGCATAAAGTCATCCAGATTTTTTCTCTTGTCCTTTCCAGCTTGTCTCCATATTCACAATCCCTGTTGTCAGCAAATCCAGTGCAGCTTTTTGCCATGCGAACTCTAAATCCACATCTGGTTTCTTTGGTCTCTTGGATTAAGAATATGAAATCACCTTTACTGAAAGGCACTCCGTCGAGACTCTAGTACCGTCCCTGACGAGGGAGGCACCATTGCTAGGAGATCTTCACATATGCTACGTAGCCTCAGTTCTTGATGCACATACTACAAGACAAACAGTTTTAGCGTCTCCATCAGAGCCTGATGCAGGTCCAAGAACGTGGGATTGCTCAGAGCAACAAGTACTTACATGCTCGAGTACCGGAGCAGCAAACCTCTAGAAGTAAGCAAAGGGCAATCATGCACTTCTAATCCATATGAGTGCACATGAACTTTCTCTGTACAGCTTATGCAGTGGCACTCTTGCACCACAACTACAGGGCTTTGAAAGCACAATGGCACAAGCAAATACTTGTGCACAAGTGTTTGTATGTTCACTATTCCATTCACCGCCATTCTGGTATGAGTCTCAAAGGGCCTTTCTGTGCATGCAGTGGGGGATTCTCCCTCCCATACCTCTTCCCTTTAGCACTTTGCACAACCTCACGCTTCCAGGTTTTCACCTTTTCGACAGTGCTAACTCAGACCATGTTGTGATATCACTATACTCCACGTTTTCCAGTGCTCCTACTCTTATTTCTAAGTTTCCATAATGTTGGACCCCTTTCTCTTCATAATGTTAGACCCCAGCTCTTCATAATGTTAGACCCCAGCTCTTCATAATGTTAGACCCCAGCTCTTCATAATGTTAGACCCCAGCTCTTCATAATGTTAGACCCCAGCTCTTCATAATGTTAGACCCCAGCTCTTCATAATGTTAGACCCCAGCTCTTCATAATGTTAGGCCCCAGCTCTCCATAATGTTAGGCCCCAGCTCTTCATAATGTTAGACCCCAGCTCTCCGTAATGTTAGACCCCAGCTCTCCGTAATGTTAGACCCCTGCTCTCAGTAATGTTAGACCCCTGCTCTCTGTAATGTTAGACCCCTGCTCTCCATAATATTACACCCCAGCTCTCCATAATGTTAGACCCCTGCTCTCTGTAATGTTAGACCCCAGCTCTCCGTAATGTTAGACCCCAGCTCTCCATAATGTTAGACCCCTGCTCTCTGTAATGTTAGACCCAGCTCTCCGTAATGTTAGGCCCCAGCTCTTCATAATGTTAGACCCCAGCTCTTCATAATGTTAGACCCCAGCTCTTCATAATGTTAGACCCCAGCTCTTCATAATGTTATACCCCAGCTCTTCATAATGTTAGGCCCCAGCTCTCCATAATGTTAGGCCCCAGCTCTTCATAATGTTAGACCCCAGCTCTCCGTAATGTTAGACCCCTGCTCTCAGTAATGTTAGACCCCTGCTCTCTGTAATGTTAGACCCCTGCTCTCCATAATGTTAGACCCCTGCTCTCCATAATGTTAGGCCGCAGCTCTCCATAATGTTAGGCCCCAGCTCTTCATAATGTTAGACCCCAGCTCTTCATAATATTAGACCCCAGCTCTCCATAATGTTAGGCCCCAGCTCCATAATGTTAGGCCCCAGCTGTTCATAGTGTTAGACCCCAGCTCTTCATAATATTAGACCCCAGCTCTCCATAATGTTAGACCCCAGCTCTCCATAATGTTAGGCCCCAGCTCTTCCTTATGTTAGGCCCCAGCTCTTCATAATGTTAGACATCTGCTCTTCATAATGTTAGACCCCAGCTCTCCATAATGTTAGACCCCAACTCTCCGTAATGTTAAACCCCTGCTCTCTGTAATGTTAGACCCCTGCTCTCCATAATATTACACCCCAGCTCTCCATAATGTTAGACCCCTGCTCTCCATAATGTTAGACCCCTGCTCTCTGTAATGTTAGACCTCAGCTCTTCATAATGTTAGACCCCAGCTCTTCATAATGTTAGACCCCAGCTCTTCATAATGTTAGACCCCAGCTCTTCATAATGTTAGACCCCAGCTCTTCATAATGTTAGACCCCAGCTCTTCATAATGTTAGACCTCAGCTCTTCATAATGTTAGGCCCCAGCTCTCCATAATGTTAGGCCCCAGCTCTTCATAATGTTAGACCCCAGCTCTTCATAATATTAGACCCCAGCTCTCCATAATGTTAGACCCCAGCTCTCCATAATGTTAGACCCCAGCTCTCCATAATGTTAGACCCCAGCTCTCCATAATGTTAGACCCCAACTCTCCATAATGTTAAACCCCTGCTCTCTGTAATGTTAGACCCCTGCTCTCCATAATATTACACCCCAGCTCTCCATAATGTTAGCCCCCTGCTCTCCATAATGTTAGACCCCTGCTCTCCGTAATGTTAGACCTCAGCTCTCCGTAATGTTAGACCACAGCTCTTCGTAATGTTAGACCCCTGCTCTTCATAATGTTAGGCCCCAGCTGTTCATAGTGTTAGACCCCAGCTCTTCATAATATTAGACCCCAGCTCTCCATAATGTTAGACCCCAGCTCTCCATAATGTTAGACCCCAGCTCTCCATAATGTTAGAGCCCAGCTCTTCCTTATGTTAGGCCCAAGCTCTTCATAATGTTAGACCCCTGCTCTTCATAATGTTAGACCCCAGCTCTCCATAATGTTAGACCCCCAACTCTCCGTAATGTTAAACCCCTGCTCTCTGTAATGTTAGACCCCTGCTCTCCATAATATTACACCCCAGCTCTCCATAATGTTAGACCCCTGCTCTCCATAATGTTAGACCCCTGCTCTCTGTAATGTTAGACCTCAGCTCTTCATAATGTTAGACCCCAGCTCTTCATAATGTTAGACCCCAGCTCTTCATAATGTTAGACCCCAGCTCTTCATAATGTTATACCCCAGCTCTTCATAATGTTAGACCCCAGCTCTTCATAATGTTAGGCCCCAGCTCGCCATAATGTTAGGCCCCAGCTCTCCATAATGTTAGACTCCTGCTCTCCATAATGTTAGACCCCTGCTCTCTGTAATGTTAGACCTCAGCTCTTCATAATGTTAGACCCCAGCTCTTCATAATGTTAGACCCCAGCTCTTCATAATGTTATACCCCAGCTCTTCATAATGTTAGACCCCAGCTCTTCATAATGTTAGGCCCCAGCTCTCCATAATGTTAGGCCCCAGCTCTTCATAATGTTAGACCCCAGCTCTCCGTAATGTTAGACCCCTGCTCTCAGTAATGTTAGACCCCTGCTCTCTGTAATGTTAGACCCCAGCTCTCCATAATGTTAGACCCCTGCTCTCCATAATGTTAGGCCCCAGCTCTTCATAATGTTAGACCCCAGCTCTTCATAATATTAGACCCCAGCTCTCCATAATGTTAGGCCCCAGCTCCATAATGTTAGGCCCCAGCTGTTCATAGTGTTAGACCCCAGCTCTCCATAATGTTAGACCCCAGCTCTCCATAATGTTAGGCCCCAGCTCTTCCTTATGTTAGGCCCAAGCTCTTCATAATGTTAGACCCCTGCTCTTCATAATGTTAGACCCCAGCTCTCCATAATGTTAGACCCCAACTCTCCGTAATGTTAAACCCCTGCTCTCTGTAATGTTAGACCCCTGCTCTCCATAATATTACACCCCAGCTCTCCATAATGTTAGACCCCTGCTCTCCATAATGTTAGACCCCTGCTCTCTGTAATGTTAGACCTCAGCTCTTCATAATGTTAGACCCCAGCTCTTCATAATGTTAGATCCCAGCTCTTCATAATGTTAGACCCCAGCTCTTCATAATGTTAGACCCCAGCTCTTCATAATGTTAGGCCCCAGCTCTCCATAATGTTAGGCCCCAGCTCTTCATAATGTTAGACCCCAGCTCTTCATAATATTAGACCCCAGCTCTCCATAATGTTAGACCCCAGCTCTCCATAATGTTAGACCCCAGCTCTCCATAATGTTAGACCCCAGCTCTCCATAATGTTAGACCCCAACTCTCCATAATGTTAAACCCCTGCTCTCTGTAATGTTAGACCCCTGCTCTCCATAATATTACACCCCAGCTCTCCATAATGTTAAACCCCTGCTCTCCATAATGTTAGACCCCTGCTCTCCGTAATGTTAGACCTCAGCTCTCCGTAATGTTAGACCACAGCTCTTCGTAATGTTAGACCCCTGCTCTTCATAATGTTAGACCTCAGCTCTTCATAATGTTAGACCCTGCTCTTCATAATATTAGACCCTAGTTCTCCATAATGTTAGACCCCAGCTCTCCATAATGTTAGACCCCAGCTCTCCATAATGTTAGACCCCAGCTCTCCATAATGTTAGACCCCAGCTCTCCATAATGTTAGACCCCAGCTCTCCATAATGTTAGACCCCAGCTCTCCGTAATGTTAAACCCCAGCTCTCCGTAATGTTAAACCCCAGCTCTCCGTAATGTTAAACCCCTGCTCTCCATAATGTTAGACCCCAACTCTCCATAATGTTAGACCCCAACTCTCCATAATGTTAAACCCCTGCTCTCTGTAATGTTAGATCCCTGCTCTCCATAATATTACACCCCATCGCTCCATAATGTTAGACCCCTGCTCTCCATAATGTTAGACCCCTGCTCTCTGTAATGTTAGACCTCAGCTCTCCGTAATGTTAGACCACAGCTCTTCGTAATGTTAGACCCCTGCTCTTCATAATGTTAGACCTCAGCTCTTCATAATGTTAGACCCCTGCTCTTCATAATATTAGACCCTAGTTCTCCATAATGTTAGACCCCAGCTCTCCATAATGTTAGACCCCAGCTCTCCATAATGTTAGACCCCAGCTCTCCATAATGTTAGACCCCAGCTCTCCATAATGTTAGACCCCAGCTCTCCATAATGTTAGACCCCAGCTCTCCGTAATGTTAGACCCCAGCTCTTCATAATGTTAGACCCCAGCTCTCCGTAATGTTAGACCCCAGCTCTCCATAATGTTAGACCCCAGCTCTCCATAATGTTAGACCCCAGCTCTTCATAATGTTAGACCCCAGCCCTTCCTTATGTCAGGCCCAAGCTCTTCATAATGATAAACCCCAGCCCTTTATAATGTTAGACCCCAGCTCTACATAATTTTAGACCCCAGCTCTCCATAATGATAAACCTCAGCTCTCCATAATGTTAGACCCCAGCTCTCCATAATGATAAATCCCAGCTCTCCATAATGTTAGACCCCAGCTCTTCATAATGTTAGACCCCAGCCCTTCATAATGTTAGATCACAGCTCTTCCTTATGTTAGGCCCCAGCTGTTCATAATGTTAGACCCCTGCTCTTCATAATGTTAGACCCCTGCTCTCTGTAATGTTAGACCTCAGCTCTCCATAATGTTAGGCCCCAGCGCTTCCTTATGTTAGGCCCAAGCACTTCATAATGTTAGACCCCTGCTCTTCATAATGTTAGACCCCAGCTCTTCATAATGTTAGACCCCAGCTCTCCATAATGTTAGACCCCTGCTCTCTATAATGTTAGACCCCAGCTCTCCATAATGTTAGACCCCAGCTCTCCATAATGTTAGACCCCAGCTCTCCATAATGTTAGACCCCAGCTCTCCATAATGTTAGACCCCTGCTCTCTATAATGTTAGACCCCAGCTCTTCTTGGGAAATGTGCCAAGGTTTCTCCTTCACAAAGGGTGGAACTGAACCACAACACAAGGGAATACTCATTGCCAGTGTTCTACCGTAATCAAATAAAAGCACAACTGGTTCCTCCGTCTTTATATAATGAACTCCCACCACACTGCTTCCACGCGAGTCAGATTGTCAGATTCTGAGCTGACCAGCTCAGAATGTTCCGACACTGATGGCATTGTGTGAACTATTCCAAATCTATTTTACAATAATCAACCATTTTCTGCTAAGAGCAACAGAGCTCCCAAATTTCAACTAACAATACGATCTAAATTGTGCTACTGTAGTCATGTATTTATAGGTGCAACTTAAGACTGGTCCAATACCCCGGGCATACCTAACTTGGTGGTGAGAAAAGTCACAAAGACTCATAAAAGACGATATACGTCTCCTATCATGCCAAAAAATAGTATCCACTAATTTGAGAGCTGTCAACACAACTTCTCTAAAGAAAGAAGCATTTTTTTTTAAAAAGATCAATGAATCCTCTTATTTTGGCTCTTTCATTGAATTAAAAGTGGCAATAAGGCTGAAATGGTTTTACTGACAAAACCTGATTAGTATAAATATGAATGACTAGCCTAAATTTGTTAAGTCTTCTTATTATCTTGCTCTTTTCGAATATAGTTAACACTTTTGCATCCTTATTCATACATGCATCGTTCAACTTTTTCTTTCTTAACCATGTCTGCCTCAAATGGATTTTCGCTAAATTAAAAAAAAGCAGTTTAAGCTTCATTATTACTTGTCGGATGGGACTGTCCACACCATGGTGTATGGTTGTGTTCCCCTGTCCTGAGTGCCTAACTGATTGTATCTGGTATCCTCGTTTTTTTATTTGGATTTTAGCCTCAAACTAATCTAGTGTGTTTGCAGAAGCCTAGACATGATTGAGATCCTGGAGAGCTCATGTGGCTTGACGGCAGCACCAAGCATGCTCTCATTCTACTGACAATGAACTACTATCCCTGACATGGTTTTAGTGGCTAACGTACCTTATTTTGTGTATCTATAGTTTTGACCAGACCTTTTTAACTGTGTCACTGGAGTGGAGCCTACTAGCCCACTTGTTTAAGGTTCTGGTTCTATGCGCTAAACCAGATCCTAGCACAAACATCATGTTTGTTTTGCTTGCTGTGAAAGTGGCCTGTGTGGTACACGCATTTCATGTATGAGGGAACCAGAATAATGGAGGCCTATGGGTTCCATTTGGGATATCCAAAGCCTGGCTTTATGCACTAGATGGGGGTGAGGTTGTTTTCCCACACAGTGTAAGTGTATTGCTGATATTCCTGAAGCTGTAGGGAGGAGACCTAGTCACTGAAGTGGGGAAAGAGCAGACAGGCCTCCTTTAGAAATTCAATTAGGCCTTTTGCTGAAAGGTTGTCGATTAGCCTTCCTGCAGCCTTGCTATTTGGTAGATGGTGAGTGTGAAGGGTGGGACTACAGTCTCTGTTGTTTTAAGGTGAAGGAGACTCCTTAGGTGAGGCCAGGCTTTTGTCTTTCCCTTGACCAAACTTCAGTGTGGCTGATGACAGCCAGGTACAGAAAGCTGACACCTCTTTGTGCCTGTCTTGTGTGTGCTCCTGGCTGGAGAGCATCCTACTATGAGGAGCACCACTCTGCCAGACTGGGTTTGGAGAGTAGCCTGGAGAGAACACTTGAAAGAGAACTACCCCACTGAATGTGAAAGTGGATCCATATCTCCTGTCTATTTTGTATAAAGGTGGGATCCACTGACACACTTGTTGCTCCACAGAGTGCTCAGAGGGCTGCTGTGCAACCAGACCTGCTGTTTCCTGACAGTCACCTTCCCAGAGGTGATGTGACATTTCCTGAGCCCACCCATTGCAACTAGAGCTGATTATCTGTCCTGAAGTGTCTAGAAGCCAGTCTTCCTGCTGAGAGAGGGAAGAAGCCAGCCAGTCCTGCGGGAGGAATTACTGTCCAGGAGGAGTGGGATGCAGCGTGACCCCAGTGCAGTGGGTGGCGTTAGCCAACGCCTTGCAGTTCCTGGCTAGAACCGTGAAGGTGCCACATAACCTGACACGCTGAGCCTGATCTGTGAAGTTGCGGCGCAACCTAAGCTGCTGCACCCAGATTTGGAAACTGTGGTGTGGCCCAAAGCTGCTGCAATTTGCAGAGCCCTCGTAGGCAGGAGACCTAGACATAATAGGCAAAGGACCCCAAGCACCACAGTTGAGATAACCTCTGTTTGCCCAAAGGCCTCACAATGGGGTCTTACAAATATTTTTATCAATAAGAAAAAAAGTTACTCATCAGTGCTTGAAAATTACACATAAAAAAGTGTTTTTTTGCCTAAAATGATCCTTAAGCTTCGTTTTTCTCTCCCTTGAGGCAGTTTTAAGAATGTCTTAAGTGAGGAAAGTTGGTTCTGATTTATGAACGGTGTAGCCCAAACCGAAGACAATCTTAAAGAGGTCCCTCCTGGCATATGATAGTCTTAGGACAGTCTTACCTCTTCCTGTAGTGTTGAAAAATATTTAGTCATTCAAGCCCAAATTTCATGGCTGGAGTTATTTTCAAGAATGTCTTATGCCGAAGCGACTCTTTCGGAAATCAAGCCTTATGAAATTAGTAGTTTTCCTTCTTTTTGCATTTCATTAAGTCTTAAGAAATCCCGTTGCTCATTTTCAGTGAGGACAAAAAAAGGAAAATAAGGCTGAGATTGTATTCTCCATAAGAAATGATGGAGTACTAGTTAAATTTATTTGTATTTAGCTAAAGATTGAGGCTAGAAATGTGTTACTAATAAGAAGAAAATGTGAATACCTAACAAAATGGCGCACAGTGAAACTAAACTGTATAATCCCTAAGAAATAAAAAGGGCAACATAGAAACTGATTAATATTAAAAAGTTACACGCCTAATTTGGTATATATATATATATATATATATATATATATATATATATATATAGTGAAATGTAATGTGGATCGCTTTCTCAATTTCATAAACGAGTGTTCAAAAAAAAGTTCTCATAGTGAAATTGGATGTAATTATTCAGTGATAGATTTACAAAAATAGAAACTGGAAGTTCAAACTTTTCAGGAACTGTATGGGTAATCAGCAGTTAGTGAGGTTGAACGACACTGACTGCCAGTTGCTGAGCGGGTACACTTTAAAAAACTCTCTCACAAATTGCAACTGATGGCAGAGTCCCTAGTTACTTTAAAAAACAAACAAACAGTGACACCAGTAACCATCTAGCACGCTACGTTGAGGCCTTAAAGTAATAGGCCTGTGCCAGAGACCAGAGGTGATCGACCAGATGGCAAAATAATAATACCATACAATGTAACCATGCAATAAACCCGCATGTATTTCCATTAGCAGCTCAGGTACCACAATCTTAATCTGTTGATTTCTAGGATTTTGATCTTGTTAAACGTTAAAAGTACAACTAAAGAAGGAGGGAAGTGTTCAAGAATCAACAACTAATGACAAAAAAAACAATTCTGAGCATTTATCTAGAGTTGAAGCCTACTAATGCAACCAATATATTTTACATTGTGAATTCTAGTTACAACAAATTTTTGTGAAAACTTATTTGTGTACAAAGACATTTACAATACTACATTCGCCAGCCAGTTGGTAAGGTGTTATCAGCAGCTCACATCTGCTTCCTACAGCAGGTCTGCTTCTTTCTTATTGCGTTAGTGTGCTCTTCACAGTCCGGCATCGCATTTCTGTTTCTCTTCCAGGTCCTCTGTCATGGGAGAAGGAGTACCAAGGACTTCTGACCCTGGAGTCCCTCCAGGCCGCAGTGTCTCAGCATCTGCCTCGGCTGCAGAAGCTTCGAGAAGGTGAGTGGACTGTACACTGGCCAAGGGAGCCCTGTTTGCAAGTGAGGCTCAGGAAAGCTGATAACAATTCCATTTGCTCTTGCTTCCAGCCAAAGGGGTGAAATTGGCTGTGAGAGAGGATTCAATTTCATTTACCTTAATAGTGCCATTTAAGATGTGCGCGAGCCCTTTTCTGTCAGCTTCATTTGTAATGGTTTTGTTCCACTCAAGTGGACATTGCACCATTTAATAGAAAAATACATTACAAATAAGTGACCGGGCCAGGCAGAGTTAGAAAAGTTTGTATCGCTTGCAAAGAACCTTTTGCCTTGAGTCTCAGGCTTTTTGTCTTGTAGTTCTTAAGGTTCTGAATTCACACACCCTTGTTTTGCACATATCCCAGAACTTAGTGTTGCTATATAATATTTTAAGTGGATTTCACCTGGCTTGGTGCAAATCGGTGTTACATTTACAAATGCTGCAGGCAGATTCGCTTATGTCCCTCTGTGCACAGCCTTTGGACTCCTGGACCCTTGCAGCTCTCATTTGAATTCTTTTATGCCATTCATTTCCATTTGTTAAAAATGATTCTGTAGTTCAATCATTAAATCAGATTTAATGTATATCTGTCTTTTCTCATACGTGTGTGTCGTTATCACATGGGTATTTATATATGCATTATCTACTCTGTATGCTTTATTGCAGGGTTCTCCAAAGTCGGTCCTGGAGGGCCGGATCCATGCCAGATTTTTAGCATGTCCCCATTTAGATAAATCTAGTTATCTTAAAAATCAGCATGGATCCAGCCCTTCAACACTGACTTTGGAGAACCCGGTTTTATTGTGAATGCAGACCCCCCAGGATTTTGAATCTTTGGATGGCAAATATTGTGGCCAAAAAAGCTAAATTTGTGTCCCAAAACCTCAACATTTCTGGTATTTTTCCAGCAGGCAGAAAACGCACCTGTCACAAAAATACTGCACAGCCTGTGCTCTGTCGCTGCTTGAGACTGTGCTGTGTAGCAATCTGTAACCTGCCAGAGTGTCCAGCACTACAACACTTGGAATTGGGGTATGTCTGGGTCCACAGAGTGCAGACTGCAGTATGAAACCTCTGCTCTCTCTCTGATCAGTCAACGTGGGTTCCCTGCAGTGCACAGGGGTTGCGTGGGTGCAGAAGAGTCTCGGGCTGGGGTTGGTGCCAGGGCCAGATGAGTCATGGGAAGAGGGAGGCACAGTAGACCAGGGCGGTAAGAGAGGAGTCCTAGGGCAGCAGAGGGGACCTTTGGAGGGGTGAAGGGGGACAGGAGACAGAGGGTAACAGGTGGAGGGGGGCAGGGGGAGGAAGAGTAGTGACAAAATGCAGTAGAGGGAGGGTGGCCAGATTGAGGTCCAAGGACCTGCAAAGTCCGCAGGGGGCACACTAAAATGTGAGAGGCGGAGACAGTAAGCTCATTGCACAGGAGGTGGGCTCTGTGAATTTACAAGGCAGACGACAGAGGAAATTCACTTTACTGCTGCCCTCTTGCTCACCCTCCTAATTATGGCTCAGCGACAATGCAGAGAAAATAAAGAGGCTCAGCCTCTTTTTTTCTTGAAACTATAATTTTTGCAGCCACTTTTGAAAAAATCACAGGGTGTTTACAAAAAGTATCGATTTCAATTTATTCAACTTTTTATGCAAATCACCAAATCACAATATTTTGTGGGGTTTGTCTATGCATTTCGACCCAACCCAGTTGTTTTTCAAGAAATGCATGAGTATATTTCAATACATATAAGGTACCACACTTCAGTCTCTCAGACTTGCTGAAAGTGAATGAATGCAGAATTTATAAAGTAAATCTGTCACGCAGCATGGCATCCTGGCGTTAAAAATGAGTCCAGACGTGAGGGCTAAATACAGACCTAGGGATTACACAATAAATAGCCAAGTTTGAAGGTTTTTTCCTAAAAAATTGATTCAGCCTCCTTGAGGCAAAGATCCAAGGGAAGCTTGTTTGGTAAAAGAGCATTTCAAGCGGAGGAACAACCCAACGAGCTGAAAAGGCACGCTTTGACAAAGAAGTGCGCAGCAGGCCACAAGTTGGAATTTCGGCAAGTCTGACTAAGCTTCTGTCCTCCCAAAGTTCGGTAAATTGAGTACCATGAGTGGGTAATAGTAACATCTTTTATTCACAGCACCTATGGATGACAGACGTATGGTACTAGGAGCTATATTGTGAGAAGTTGGCCTGGTATATGCTGTCCACTAATTGAAGTGGGCATCTTGCACCAGTCCAAACAACCCTTATGGTGATTTAAGAGGTCAAAGATAACCTTAGAAAGCTATCCAAGTGGTAGCTGTGGAGAGCAGCCTTCAGGCTTAGTCTTGAAGGAATGTTAAGCAGCTTGATTTACCAGAATGCAACCTTATAGTATTGGTTAAATGAAAGGAGAACCACTCAGTAGTTATAAAAATATGTATTTGTTAATATAACACTATCTAGTATAACACAGTATCTCCTACACGGAGATAATCACAAAGCACACAATACATAAGTACAGAAATTATAGTAAATAGCGCTAATACACAGTGGGCCCCAGGGGGGAGCAAACCATATACTAAAATAGTGGTATAAGAACCACAACTCAAGTCAAGACAGTGTCTAGAGGATGTAGAATTGCTGGGACCCCAAGGAACCACCCAAGGTGAGTAAGTAGGGACCCCACGGAGGACGGGTGCAGTGTGGGAACACGACGCGTGCTCCGTACAATTCTATGGGGAAGTCGCGGTTGAAGTTTTAGAGTTTAAGGACTCTTCCCAGAGGACTTCGAAGAAACCCCTTGGAAGATAGGAGGTTGGAGAGCCACCCCACCCGTGGATACCGAGGTACCCAAGTTACCTAACCCAGGGAAGCCGGGTGCATAGGTCTGAATTGGCGTCGGAAACCGCCGTCGAACCCAATGGAGGACTTCGAAGAAGAGCCGCTGCTGGAAGGTAGAAAAGTGTCCGTTGGAATCTAAGGGCCATATGTATCAAGCTAAATTGTGATCGCAATCGCTGAAATTCACAGAATTTCAGCATTTGCGATCGCAATTTAGCAGTGTGCAATGTATCACACAAAAACCCACTCGCAAAATAAGAAATCGCAAAATTTGCGATTCCTTATTTTGCAAATGCATTTAAGGAATCGCAAATTGCGATTCCTTAAATGCAATGTAAGAAGCACAAAAAAAGTGCGATTTGGTCTTATGGAATCGCAAATTACCACCAACTTCAAGTTGGTGGTAATTTACGATTTCTTTGAAAAATGCACTTTTTTGCATTTTTCAAAGTGCCATGTGGCGCACATACATGCCTTTAGGGCATGTATGTGTGCCACATGTGCACACATGCACATTTCAGGGGTGCATCAGGGTGTCCTTTTGACACCCTTGCACCCTTGAAATTGCATTCGCAATTTGCGAGTACCTAATGGGTACTCGCAAATTGCGAATGTCTTCCCATTTATTCCTATGGGCCTCTAGGCCCATAGGAATGAATGGGAAGGTATTCCTTAATTGCGACTCGCAATTTGCGAGTCGCAATTAAGGAGTGTCAGGGAATCGCACAATATTTGCGAATTTTTATTTACATCTCGTTTTGCGATTCTCAAATAGCGATTCTCTAAAAATCGCTATTTGAGAATCGCAAAACGATGGTTTGATACATATGCCCCAAAAGGTGGATTCTTGTCGAAGAGTACCTGAAAGCAGAAGGGACAGAGTCTGGGTCACTCATGAGTGACCAGGGGCTCGGTAGACGAATGGCCACTGATGTTGGGTGCTTCAGGTGCGTTGATGGAGTCCTTGACTCTGCAGCTACGGGGACCAGGAGATGCTGAGGATGATCAGGATCCGGATACGAGCTGTCCCATGAAGGATGTAGAGTGCTGAGGGGTCGGTGTCCGGCGGGAGCACCAACAAGCCTTGGCAACGGCAACCCACTCAGAAGGTCAAGAAAGGTTACGGTTCGGACCAGCAACGTCCAGGGTACTCATCAAAGCAAGGGGAGTCGGGGCAGACCTGGAGCAACCAGGGGAGCCCAAGAAAATCAAAGTTGACCCTCAAGTGGACTCACAGGCCGGGGGCACAGGAGTCACAAGAGGACCTCGAGCAATTTCACCAATCAGCCCATGGAGCACTCTGTGCGAGTAGTCCAGAGTTCTTGGTAGGAAATGGTGCCAGAGGTTGGGGCTACTCGTAGCCCAATGCACTTGTTCGGGAAACGCCAACAAGCATATGCACTTGCAAATGCACGCGGTGCACAGGGGTTCGGGTATTGCAGCCCCCACAAGGGATTCCGACCTGAAACTTGGTGAGAGAGCAGCTCGGACCTCGAGGGACGTAGACACCCAGCTCCTTTGTTGCTGAAGCCTTCTGAGTCCATAGGAGCTCAGGGTCAGCAGACCAGACAGCAGTGTTGCAGTGCCTGCGAATGCAGGGGAGTGACTCCTTCACTCCACGGGAGATATCTTTGGGTGTCCTTGATGCTCCACAGGTCCTGCACGGAGCCTGTATGGTGCACGGGCACAGACGATGCTTCAGACTGAGAGGGAGAAGAAGTCGGGCCCAAACGAAGTCCAGCGTGTCCAGACGGTCGAAGCTCAGTGGTTTCTGGTTCAGAATCTTGTCCACATCGAATCTAGGGTCCTACAGCCAGGTATGCCCTTTTGTACCCACGGGAGAGGGTTGGACAGATTCTGGGGACCCTCCCAGGGGAGGGTCTGGACAGTGGGGAGGTTACTCCCATGTCCTTTGTCCAGTTTCGCGCCAGAGCAGGAGCCAACGACTCCCAGGACTGGTTTGAACTGGACTATGCACAGGGACACCAAATGTGCCTCTCATGCAGACTTTCGGTCGCTGGCAGGCGCAGCCTCCCAGCCCTAATACACTAAATCCTGTCTGGGAGGTGGTCACACCTCCCTGTGACAGGATGCCTATTGTTCTGCCTTCCCCTGCTCGAGCTTGGCTCAGCAGCAGGAGGGCAGAAATGTGTCTCTGGTCGGCAGCAACCATTTTGTGCTGCCCGGGACTAGAAGGCTGGTACCGGGAACACCAGGGACCCAAAGAAGCTCGCTTCTGAGGGGTGGAATCATACCTCCCACACTGGATACTGGTGTGGGGGTATGATACCAACATGTTTGACACCAAACACGATAGGGTTTGTTTCAGCCGTTTTGGAGTTGGTCATCACGCGGTCGCATAATGCCACTCTATATGTTGTAAATGGCTGCTTCACTAACAACCCGGGAGAATGGACTCCATAGGCTGCAGGGGTGTCCTGTCAAGCAGTGGCACCCTCTCACTTAGAACCAGGCACCCTGCCTTCAGGATTGTTAAGGCCTGCTATAGGGGTGACTTATAGGTTTTAAGTGTAGTGACCCTTCGATATAGTAAACCTATATCTTAAGTGGTGCATGCACCAACTTACAGCAGGCTGCAATGACAGGCCTGTAGTTCCATTTTGCATAGCCTCTCATGGGTGCCATAATACATGCTTCAGTCCATGGGAGGCATCTGGGGTGTACCTATGCCCTGGGTACATGGGTACCATATACTAGGGACTGACAAGGGTACCCCTGTATCCAATCTGGAGTGTACCTAAGTACATAACATAACAGTTTAAGGAGAAAGGAGATAGACTGGAGTCCTGATTAGCAGGATCCCAGTCAGACTAGTCAAAACCAGTATCACATTTACCAAAAAGTGGGGATAACCATTAGAAGCAGATCCTACTTTCCTACATATATAATAACAAGATGGGGATGATAATGCTGACGCTGCCTGGGGGTCGAGTTAGGCTGTGCAAGTCATTATCTGTAGACTGCAGGTAGAGGAGTAATTCTTGAGACTAACTTGTACTTATTAAAGTCAGCAGTAGCTGAAAACCCTCTTGGATATTATGGTCTCTAGAAATTAAAGGACCCATATCAAAGCACCCAGATATATCAAAAAACAAGAATTGGCACTTAAGGAAAGATGAGGGGGTCCTGTGACACCATTACAGAAATGTTGATGTATATTTTTTTTAACATTATGGTGATTCTATTCAGGATTGTAGTGGAGGACCCATATTCGACTATGTGCAAAACACAGAGGGGAAAAGTTAGTCAGCAAAGCCTCCATGACATACATGCATTCGACCTATGAGCCCAGATACATCAAGGGCAACTGCAGACTTTACAAACAATCCACTCAAAACAGTACCCTACTGTAGTAAAAACAAACTAAAGTGACAAGGAGGCAGGGTTGTTAGAGAATGAAAGCCTACGCCCTTTGCATATATCATGGGGAAACTGCTTTAGTAAATTTCACCTATTGATAGACAGGCAAAGGGGTCAGGCGGAGAACCTAAGCAGAGAGATGCAGCTACCTCAAGATCTGTAATTCTTTCAGGCAGAAGCTAGGCAGTATGTTAACGAGATGCAAGTAGTCGGTAGACAGCCTGGAGCAGCGACATTCATAAAGAGACAAAGAGGAACCTGCAGGCTGCCGACTGCTCATAGCCTATAATAATTTTGCATAACTACTTTCCATCTGTGTGCATCTTTTATTGATCTGTGCTCAGGTCGATGATTTCAAAGAGGCATGTCTTCGGCACATTATGCTAAATGTAATGCTCACTGCAGAGACTATGAGAGAAAATGGGAACCAGCAACTAGAGCAGTGCAATTATGAGAGCAAACTTCAATAGGAACAGAAAAGTTGAAAAGACTTTTGAAAGGCAGTTGAAGTATTTTAGGAAAGTTTTCAGTGAAACATCTTATTAACCAGGGACCTGCTCATTAGAGGGTTTGAGGCTCCTGGCGAACAGCGAACTTGATTTTAAGAAGGAAAAAACGCTTACGACAGATTTAAAATTCGGCCACAAATTGTTGCAGCCACAATTCTGGAAAAGTGATCTCGGGAACAGTCAATTTGTCAGGCTACAGTATAGATGAGGTTGGTTTGTCTCTCCAATCTGGACCTGGGTAGACTTTTATGTATTTTCAATTTTGCTGTGGCTTTTTCTTTAAATAAGGCAACTTTTATTCAGTCAGGAGGTCAAGTAGCACCCGGTCTAGTCTATTGCCTTCCATCACAACAGCTGCAACAAAAGAAAAATCAACATATGTACTGTTTATTAATTATGTGAAGTCTACTTGAAGTCCTCGGCCTGCAATTTCTTACTCATAAACTTCCAGAATTAGCTTTCAGGCCCAGGCCGCGCTATTCAAAGAAGTTCTAACTTTTACTCTGGGTTCACTGCCACAGGAATGTATTAGGTCTGTTGGTGAACAGACATGCCATGATCTAACTCCCTTTCTACATCTCTCCTCATCCCTAGCTGCCGACTTACATGTGCGACTGGATCCTGCGAGTCGGGCTGGCACCACTAGTGCATTGCAGGTAGACGGACTACGGATTGGTAAAGGAAGATGTCGTAACGCGGCTTCCCTCACAAGGCCGCTCCTTGTGTACTCTAGTGTGCGCGACCTGAAGGAGATGGAGACTCAGAAGCTGCGAGTGGCCCATCTACAACAACAGATCGACATACAGAAGGTAGTAAGGTCTTTAAGAAAGGTTGTTGATTCCAGTTAAATAGTGCTGCTGTTCCTTTATCTATTTGTCTTGTGGCGCCGCGATCAGGGCGACTGACGCTGGACGCTGGGGACCATGGTTCGATCCCTGGCTCCGGCGGCAGGGGTCTGCCCAGCACCATGCGACTCTGGGCAATAGCTCGCTTAATCTTCCCAACGGCACCCAGCGCCGAGATACCCCTTCGGGATTTACATTTGTGCTTTTACATTTACATTTGTGTTTTTGTCTCTATATTTAATCCTCCGTGTGGAAATATCTTTTGTACTGAACTGTTCACTTTGTCTGAAGTTGGCCTCCACACCATCACCAACTTCCAGTGCTGTTGATACATTGTAGGTTGTGTGGGTCCGCCTTCCTGTTTTCCAGGGTGGCATGCACCCAGTTTGCAAAACAATGTTATGTTTTATGTTGCTACTGCCTTTCTATTCCACACATTCTGGCATTAATATATTCTGCAATATGTCCTCTGTGTTTCCAAAGACACATTTAGAGGGAGCATGGAGGCTAGAAATCAACTATTTAGCACAAATCCGTATGATGAGTTATTTCACCATATGTTTGCTTGCTTTTCATTAGTATAATATAAATGTTTAAATAGTTGTTTATAATCTCATTTAATAACATTGATTTGTGAGCAATTTAAGTTGAAGGACGGACGAAAGGCTAACAGCCGATCCTTGTTTCCAGAGCAAACACTGAGCACAAATGTGGGGAAAGAACTCATCATTAGGCTCTGTCTGCATGAATATTTCCTCAGTCTATCTTTTCTCAAGAAAAACTTGAACTTTGCTCAGACGTTTTGAGTGTGCATTTCTTAAAACATGTAAACATAATTTTTTTAACTTCTATTTATTTATTTTAAAAAATCTTTAAATGTTATGTATCTAACCTATCACTTCGAATATCCATCACTGTTCAATTTCACAGGGCCATCCATATTGGAGCAACATGTAAAAACAAGCATTGGCATAGTCAATAGGTCTCGCCTTTGGGACCTTATAAGTGTTTAGCCATGCAACGGTTGATGTTGTTGCACCAAGGATATTGTGCTGCATAACTAAATACTTATAAGGTCCCAAAAGCGAGACCTATTGGCTATGCCAATGCTTGTTTTTTAATGTGTGCAGACTTAAAATGTTGAGGAACCACTCTATTTCCCATTGAAGCACAAAAAAATATTCTTATAAGTTCTAACGAGGCAGCACTAATAAATACAGCAAAGGAAAAAGGTTCTTTAGGCAATACTTTTTAAATTTCAAAGAGACGCCTGTAACCTTCCTTCGAAAATACAGTAAAACATAACAGTTTTACACAACTCGGGAGAAGTTCTTTCAAAGGGGAGGAAAGTTTTTCACGTGAATAGATTCTCCCAATAAAGTAACACTTGGCCGTTCGATGCGCGTCCTTTGACAACTGCGGTTTTTCAAGTTATAAATTATTCAGTAGTATAGAGAATCGGTTTAATTAAGAAAATGCACTGGTAGCAGCCTTTGAAATATGAATGAACGCCGCGCACCCATCTAGCTTCCCGCAGTGCTGTGGGGAGCACGCGCAGCCCGGAGGCGCTCTCCTGCTGTGGAGCACTGCGTCTCAACTGGACCGTCCGCTGCAGAGCGGAAGCGGAGAAAAGCACATCTCGGTACTTCCTGCAAACCACCCGTGTGCGCAGCCATGGTCCTTCGCCTTGGGGCAACTCCTCCAGCGGCACGAGCAACAAGCCCGGGAGTGGTGAGCGCGCGCTTGTGCCCACCGCTGCACGCGAATACACAGTAGCAATTAAGCACAGTGCATACTTTCAGAACAGCAGGAGTATGAGCTGGGAAAACTGTCGCCGTTTAACATCTAAAAAAATTGAAAGGCTTGCCCCCAGTATTAAGAAACGGCAGCCCGGAACCTCTCAACCCCTCCTGATACCAGCAAACAGAAGCACACAGATAAAGTTCTGGCACACTTTCAAGTCACCACCGCTCCCTACCGGACATGCAGGATCAATAAATACTGCGTTGCCTCCCAATAAAGTAACACTTGGCCGTTCGATGCGCGTCCTTTGACATCTGCCGTTTTTCATGTTATGAATTATTCAGTAGTATAGAGAATCGGTTTAATTAAGAAAATGCACTGGTAGCAGCCTGTGAAATATGAATGAACGCCGCGCACCCATCTAGCTTCCCGCAGTGCTGTGGGGAGCACGCGCAGCCACTCTCCTGCTGTGGAGCACTGCGTCTCAACTGGACCGTCCGCTGCAGAGCGGAAGCGGAGAAAAGCACATCTCGGTACTTCCTGCAAACCACCCGCGCGCGCAGCCATGGTCCTTCGCCTTGGGGCAACTCCTCCAATGCCAGCAGCACGAGCAACAAGCCCAGGAGTGGTGCGCGCGCTTGTGCCCGCCACTGCACGCGAATAACAGATGGCACACTGCGCGCCGCTGCTTGGAACCGCAAGCCGTAGGCCGTGGGCGGATACATTTCCTGGGAAAGGTGGGACATGCACCCGCCTTTGCCCAATTGCGTGCTGTCTTCGCACGCAAAGCCCAATAGAAAAAAAGCACAAAAAAAAAACACACGCACGAGCGTGTGAAAAGTCCAGATTGATTCCAAGAGGTCGTTTTCCTAGAGCAGCGCATGCGCGCTGCGCTAGGCGCGACCTAAAAATGGCATATAAGTCGCCATTAATCCTAAATTGGTGGATGAAGAACTAGGCAACAAGCTTATTGTCCATCCCATGGGTGCTAAAGGCTGCTGCCAGTGCCTGAGAAGATAAGCTAAATCATGTCTCCCCCATGATAGGTTGCTTAGCGAAAAGACCCGGCTGTTATTAGGGATGAATTTGTTGTTATACATATGAGTCTGGTCCATTCAGACTTCCTAATGCAGCACTTACAAAGTGCTTTGAGGAGCAGGCACCATGAATAGGAAGGCTTGTGTCTGGGTCAGAGATATCGGAAAGTCCTATG
Source organism: Calotriton arnoldi (assembly GCA_963921515.1). NCBI lineage: Eukaryota > Metazoa > Chordata > Amphibia > Caudata > Salamandridae > Calotriton > Calotriton arnoldi. Next base: position 660,984 of record CAWUFW010007598.1, read on the forward strand.
CTTTAGACAATCGTCGGTCAATAATCAGGTGGTCTTATGGTGTCCATTAGTTCCATGTTAAAAACCTGAGCAAGACTATTTCCTTGGCAGTCTGAAAATGGTAGTAATTTATTCAGCCCTGAAGCACAAGGTCTCCTTAACGCCTGCAATCAATTTTGTGAATTAGATCTGAAGAGTGCCAGATATTTGATCCTAGACCTCAATAAGCAGTTGTAAGCTTACGTAAAAACATGTGCTTCCTTGCTTCTATCCCAACAAACAACACTAACTCCTAAACGTTATGTTGTTATTCAGAGCTTCAATTATAATTCCACATCAAAGTCTTAATGATTGAGGTACTGGAAACCAAAATTAGCTCTTGGAAAAATGTTCAAACCACCTCCACATTTCAGACAGCAAGCAACAATTGGAATACTGCCTTAGGGGCATTGTTAAGTCATGGCAGCCCAGTCTGCTCTGAAATTTTCCCCCTTTGCCATCAGCCCACATACAAAATGCCAGAGTGGCAGGATGGTGGTGGGAGTCAGACTTGTCGGAGAATCTCGTCTGTAGGAGAAAATGTGTGCCCCCATCCAGAAATTAGTGTCTGCACACTCAGCCACCCACTCCTAGTCCCCATGAGAATAGAAATACACACTCCCTCACAAAATCATATTCCATCACTCAGTCTCAACCAGCTAGTCTAATCCCTACCTATAACTACCTGGTTTACAGCATATTTTAGTTTAGAATGTTTTTGCTAACTCATATACAACCCTGCGTAACTTTATGTTATAAGGCCTAAAAATTGGACATTCTTTTATCACAATACTCCGTTATGGATATCTTTTAGAACTTTTTCATACATGGTTGATTAAGGCGGGACCGATCTACTTATGTTCCATTCTTGTTTCTGTTACACTGAATGGTAAACAATGCCTTTGTCAGATTTCAGGAAGCACCCAAAATCTAATGCTATTGTATCTTGTAGTTTCTCTGAAGAGGAACCATGGTAGTTGAGTATACTTACGGAGCAACTCTACTACTACCTTGAAAGCAAGTCTCTGTAGAGAATGGAAAAATCCATTCTCTTGCATATTAATGTAAGCAACAAAATATGTGAGCATTGGGCACGCATAGTTTAAAACCTGAAAGGCCTCATTAGTCTTGAACAGGCCTGTCTCCTAGGCCATAAATATTGTCATGCACGCCAGTGCATTCTCTGCACTAACAGTAGCCAAGTTAACATGCAGCTAGGCCAGTGCTGTATGTAAAATTACAAAAACATATAAAAAGAACTATGCCACATGACAACTAGAGGTAGCATCTTGGGGGAAGCAGTCAAACAATCACCTACTATGTTCAAGCATCAGGAACTCGTATGTTGCTTAAACAAAATAAAAGTCAATTTTAGAGGGCTAGAATTTAAGCTATATAAGATAAAATGTGTGGATGGGTCTGACGGTCAGTGGCGGCATTTCAGACAAAGCAGACAACTCTTTGTGAAAAGAGCTCTGTAGAAATGCCATCTAAAGCACAGTTTAAAATATAGAGATAAAAAAGGAGGTGTGAAAGATATGTGTCATTTTTAGGTCTCGCCTGAGCCAGCGCATGCGTTGCTCTGGCGAGAGTTTTAGTAAGCAGGTTTTGGAAGTGCAAACAGCAGTTTGCTGGCGACCAGCTTGCGTTCACGCGAGCGTGCACGCGCGATCAGGCGCCATATGGCTTCCCTCGCAATTACTTTCACTTTCGCGGCCGCGCGGCCGTGTCAGTTTCACGGCCGCGCGGCCATTGCTTGTTAATCTGTCCTTTTAATTGCAGTGATGTCCGAAAAGCAGCAGCATTATTTAGATACGCTTTTTATAGGGGGCTGATTTCCTGTGCGCAAGCTTATTTTTTGCGAGAAAGTTTTGTTTTCTTCACGCATCCATGCACTTCTCGTATGTTCATATAGCTTTCGTTAGCTATTCCTCAACCTTTAAGTGCAGGGTAAATAGAAGCTGTCCTTATTGTTCGTGGGAGCGCATATTTTTGGTGGACTTTGCCTTAGTGTGGTTTGTAAGTGCTGCTGCTGTTGGGCGCATTTCAACTGTAGCAGGAGTTAACTGAAGCATGTGCTGCTTTGTTATCGAGGATGGGAGCTGCTGTGATAAACCGCACGTGGGTTGGGTGAACGGGGACATAATTAATCTAACAGGGTCTATTGTGTGCCCTGAGGAGGCATTCACTGGCCTGGACTGCCGCTGAGGGGTCCTTCGTCTGTCATCGGGTGCACAGAGGAACGAGGACATTGCTTGGTCGGATTTTCTACTGACTCTGCTTCGGTCCTACCGGCGTGTCAGGAAATCTCCCTCGGCGGCCATCTTTGCTTTGAGTAGCATGTCGGGAGTTGTGGTGTTGCTTCAAGTCCCTAACTCCAGGCGCCCCTCTGCCTGCAGACCCACTTCCAAGCACTGGTTCACACAGGGTGCCTTGGGCGCCTCACCTCAGGGCGGCCAGGAATAGCAGCCGGTCGAGGGACAGAGCTCGATTTGACATGCAGAGGGTGGCGGGGGTCTCCGGGAGGTAAGCTTTGGCCGTGTTTGTGCTACTGGCGGCAGTCCCTGGGCAAGGTCGCCAGGCAGGCCTGCAGGTAAATTTAAAGTGTTCGCATGTCATGGCTAGTGAGTGGATGGTGGGTAGGGCAGACTACGTCAGGGTTGTCCTTTAGACGAACGAACACCTTTTCGAAAACCACATTGGGTGGGTAGGGCAGACTGCGTCAGGGTTGTCCTTTAGACGAACGAACCCCTTTTCGAAAACCACATTGAACTTATTGGGGTTCCCTCGTGCACTTGTTGCCAGTGAACATCTGGAACAGCCATGAATAGGGGCAAATTGGTTGAAAGGATAGTGTGCTTCGTGGCAGTACAATGGTAAGGGATTTCTGGACCGCCCCCCCCCCACCCAATCCACCCTCAAACGACATTCTGGGGGTGTACATATTACGTTAAAGAACCACGGCCTAGGTAGGGGCCATGTTGAATTAAATGAATAGACCTTGTTTTATTTTGTCAGCAAATCTAGCTATTTTACGCCAAGAGGCAAAGCATAGATTTTAAAAATATTTGTTTGGCTGCAAAGCCAATAAAAAATGGCATGTACTAAGAATATCATTAAAGATGCTTACATTGAGGAGCTTTCCTAGATAATGTGCTGACAATAAAAAAACCTATAGAACATTCCAAGATAGAAATTGAGGGAAAGTGAGTAAAAATTAAGCGCACCAGTTAGCAATCATGGAGAGTTCATCAAAGCCTAAAAGGACTCGGGGACTACACTATAGCCACGTAAGTGGAAATAACACTGTGTTGGCTCAAAATGATGTTGGGTCATTTCTCTCACAGTGCTAATGCTCTTGCATTTTGAGAGTTGTGATTGAAGTGCTGCAACTACTTACGGCATCACAGTTGCACAACACATACTGCTTTTTTTTATTTGGTGATAAATAAAAGAATCTATAATTATAAAATCCTTTACGTAATTAAGTGCTAGCTGCTAAATATTATGAAAAGGAAAGAGAATGATATAAAGAGTGCAGTGAATATGAAGTTCGACTGTGAATTTCATATATACTGGGCATGAGTAAATGCAAGTTGTGGCAGTGCTATGTAAGGGTTGTAGCCTTCACTAGCTTTATCAGGGACATTCAGCTCCTTAGACATCTCTAACGCCGTTATGTGAGCATCTTAAAGTGTCAGTCGTAGAAAGTCATAGTCCTGGCCAAATTAGCAAGATAACCATTATCAGTTCTATGGGCGACCTGTAGCAGAATACGTGGGGTGGCACAGGAGGGCTTATGGGGTTTCAACTGAAAAACAAGAAGCAATGGTCGCATGAAGGTTAAGGGGTAGTGGCAGTGGGTTTCTTAGGTATGGAATGGAAGATTCTCAGAAACATCCACTTAAACATTGTGTTTTCCATCAATATTTTTCTTCTGGTTGTCATAGTTTGATCTTTTACATGACTTCTGCGGTGCCTGTAAAGTAGCAGGACACCAGCATAGCAGGTGGCAAGAGAATTACATAAAACCTACTTAAATAATCAAAGGATGTATGTAAACCTTGAAATGTTAGTGGATTCATTAGGACTTGGGATCTATTGGGTGATGATGAGTGCGACTGTCAATGGCCTTCCTCTCAACCAATTCTTAACTCAGCAGTCAACAGTGAGGAATTTCAAGTCACAGAAGCAGCCCCAGCAAAGTGCTCTTTCTCTCTCTTTTTATGTTTAAAAGTTTTTATTGGTTTTTGCAAACAAAACCCCCACATATAGCAAGACACAAAGCCCTTGACACCATTCCTTAAGTAATCTACATTTCCGACAACAACGTAGGAACCCCTATTGTACATCAAATTGTACGCACTGGTCTGGGTGTCCATCAAAGTCTTGTGCCCGTTCAGCCACTCTTATCATTGTTGCTCTGCTGGGGTACAAATCAGTACCAACACAAAAAATAAAACAATGAACCGAAAAAACATAACTAAAGTCCCTCCCTCCCCCCTCCCCGTGCCGGCACTCTCCCTGATCCTACCACTCCATAGCCTCCCGCTCCTTTCTATCGTAGGGTCTACATATCGGACCTTTAGGTTTATTCGGACCATAAACTAGGGAGACGGAGCACTCGCAAGTATTTAGGCTGAGTGAGCTCATTAAACTCGGAGGATAGAAGCGATATGAATGGCTGCCATATTGTCGCAAACGAGTCAGATGTACCCTGGAGGGTGGCTGAGATTCTCTCCATCCCTAGAACAAACCACATCCTATGTAGCCATCCCGTGTAATTAGGTTGAGTAGTTGTACCCCAATGCGCCAGTATATTTTGTAATGCCGCCCCTAATGCCATCCCCATCTGGCGTCCACGCACGCTTTTAAGAGGATACATAATAGGATTAGGTAGCCCTAGAACCACGTAGACCGGAAGCCTCGGTATCTGTATGCTAAAAAGTGCATCCACCGTGTCTAATATCTTAGTCCAGTAATCCCCTAAAAGCAAACACTCCCATAGTATATGCAGCAGGGTACCCTCCTGATCGCACCCCCTCCAACAAGTAGGACTCCTCTGCGGATTACCCCTATGCAGCCTCGCCGGTGTGAGATACCAATAGGTTGCTATCTTCATAGCGGATTCCACACTGGCTACATTTCGAGCTGTGTGTTTTGCCCTGTAATAGATCCCCTCCCAGTCCTTCCGTGTGAGTACCCCCCCCTATTTCCTTCTCCCATCTCCTCTGACTTGGGGTAGCTTGCCCTGTGGGACCCTGTCTAATCATATTATACATGTCCGTTAGTAGGCTTTTGTCTGAGGTTTTAGTGATAAGCCATTTTTCATATGTCGTCAATTTCCTGCCCCCCTGCGACCGAACCTCATCTTGGAGCACCCAGTGTCGCAACTGTAGGTATCTCATTTGTTCGGCCTCCGGGATCCCATAATCCAACTTCAATTGGGGAAACTGGATGATACCCTCTAGATCGAAGAGGTGACCCACTGAGCGGCAAGGGGTAGCTTTCCACGCCGCAAAGGCCGCCTCGGGCATCCCAGGGGTGAACTCGCTGTTTCCAAATAGTGGAGTGAGTGGGGATGGGAAAGTGGACAACTTCCTCTTCGTCACCACCGCATCGCATGCAGTCAATACCGACTTGGTGACCGGCGATCTCATCAACCCCTGTGGGCGTTGAGCTTTTCTCAGGAAGGGGACCTTCCAGAGTGGTATCTGGGCGATCGCCCTGTCCTGAAAGAGCCACCTCTTTTCTGACTCAGGCCGCGCCCACTCCACCAGGTACCTCAGCTGCGCTGCCCGGTGATAACTGAGTAAGTCAGGGATCCCCAGTCCTCCCTCATCTGGCCTCATGTAGCCCAGTACCTTACTCATCCGGGGCCGCGCCCCTGCCCACACAAAGTGATTGAGATCCCTCTGTAGCGCCACCAGGGAACCCGCCGGTGGCGGCACCGGTAGGGTCTGGAATAGGTATAAAGCTTTCGGCAGTAGGGACATCTTGACCGCCGCAACCCTTCCCAGTAATGAGAGCCGATGTTTACTCCACGCTCCCAAGTCTCGTTTTGCCTGGCGTACCAACCGCCCATAGTTCAATTGAGCTGTGCGCTGCACTGAAGCGGCTAATTCCAATCCCAGGTAGGGGATGGAGTCCGTCAATCGAATTCCCTGTAGGATCGGTGCCCCCCTTCCCCGGGGATCCAAGCTGGGATTTAAGTGTAATATCAGCGACTTATCCACATTCACCCGATAGCCTGACACGCGCCCAAAGTCTAGCAATTCTCCAAGAAAGTGGGTAGTGAGTCCACGGGGTCCATCAGTGCCGCTATAACATCGTCCGCATATAAGCTAATTGGGTGTGACTCCCCCCCCGAACGGAATCCCTGTAATCCGCGGATTTTTCCTCACTCGCTGCGCCAGGGGCTCGATGTACAGAGCAAAGAGCAATGGGGACAGTGGACACCCCTGCCTGGTATCCCTCTGTATTGGAAACGCCCTGGAGATAACTCCATTCACCCGGATGGTCGCAGTGGGAGCCCTATAGCAGCAGCTCACCCATCCCCTAAAGCGCTCCCCCATGCCAACCTTACGTAGTGTATGACCTAAAAAACCCCAATTGACACGGTCGAACGCCTTTTCGGCGTCCACCGTCAGGAGCAAGGCATCCATCCCCGTATGGTGGGCTTTGTCAATCAAGTGGAGTACTCTTTTCGTATTGTCAGCACACTGACGTGTCTGGATAAAGCCTGCCTGGTCCGGTTCGATCAGGGACAGCATAACGGGGCCGAGGCGGGTGGCCAAAATTTCGGTGAACAGTTTAAAGTCAACATTTAATAGGGATATGGGACGATACGATCCGCATTTCCGACCATCCTTGCCCGGCTTGGGAAGCACCACTATAGCGGCAGCCCCCATCGACGCGGGAATCGGTGTCTCCTTCCCAAAAGAGTTGAAGAGTTTAGTCAGGAGAGGGGCAATTATATGACAAAATTTCAAATAAAAAAGGGCTGGGAATCCATCTGGTCCCGGGGATTTAAGCAGCTTGAGGCGCGAGATCGCCACTATGACCTCCTCCACCCGAATGGGGGCATCTAGCTGCCGCCGCTTGATCGGTCGTTAAGGCAGACATAGAGACCGACTGAAGGTAATCCAACATATCTGCCTCAGGGACCGGCTCAGCCGCGTACAACTCCTCATAATACTTTACAAACGTGTCCGCTATACCCTGATCGTCAGTGACTTCTTGCTGAGCTTCACCGCGCAGGGAGGAAACCCTCGACCGTTGCTGGCGGGCTCGAAGTCTATTAGCTAACAGGCACCCCGTTTGGTCACCCCCAACATAGTAAGCATGTTTTAAACGTACCGCTGCATATTCTGCCCTAACCAAGTCTATGCCGGCGAGCTGTGCCCTAGCTGCCTTAAGTTGGCGCCATACCCTCGGCGCTCCCGTCCTACCATGGACTCTCTCCAGTTCCTGCACCCGGTCGGCCAGGGCCGCTCGCGTCTCCCTGCGCTTTCTATTTTCCGCCGCCGCGATCGCTATAATCTCCCCCCGGAGCACTGCCTTCATTGCCTCCCACAGTGTAGTGATGTGAGTATCGGGCGTGTCATTGTGTGCGAGGTAGTCTTGAGCACATCTAGTGAGCTGCTGTATCACCTGGTCTTTGTAAAGCAACGCCTCCCTGAGTCTCCAACACCCCTGTCGCCATGGGCCTGTCGGCAGCGCAAGCTGGGCGAAAGGGCCATCGGTTCAATCTCTATCCCTACCACCCTCCCCTGAATATCTCTGGTACCCAGTAAGTGGTCGAGGCGAGCGTATGACTTATGTGCATTGGAGAAAAACGTATATTGAGTCGCGTGTGGGTGCGCTTCCCTCCAGAGATCCAAAAAGCCCATTTCAGCAAGCCACTGCTTGCCCTCCCCCGAAAGTTCCCCTTTGTGCCAGTATGATGTATGCGACCTATCCCTATGAGCCTCCATGACCAAGTTCAAGTCCCCCCCGATAAGAGTCATGCTATTCTGGGGTGCCACCGCGTCTGACAAGGCTGCTTTGAGAAACTCCTCCTGCCCTGAGTTAGGTGCGTACATGGAGCCCACCACCATCGTCTGGGAACCAAATTGAAACGTATAGGCTAGCAGTCTTCCCCTTATTTCAGCGACCTTTTCTTTCACCACCCCCTTACATTTATGCGAAATCAAAAGGGCCACTCCAGCTCTCTTGTCCCCTGCACAGGAAAAGTATTGGTGCGGGAAAGCCCTGGATCGCAGGCGACGACAGTCCTTAGTCAGTAAGTGCGTCTCCTGCAGGAGGCAGATGTCCGCCTCAGCCCGCTCCAAGAAGGAAAGCACTGCTCTACGCTTAACCGGATTATTGAGGCCCTTGACATTTAAGGTGAGAATGGACACATCCCCCCTAGCCATAACCCAATGGTGCACACTGCTCTATGTCAATCCCCTGGAGGATACCCCGGAAATAGCCCCTAGCATCTCTGCCTTCAATGATGGGATGCCCCCCTTCACCCTCGAGCCGCTCCTCCCACGAATTCTCCACTACCAGTGGACCATGAAGTGCCGGCACCCCCCCCTTTCCCCCCCTCCCAACTCCCCAAAACAATAACAATAAACCCAACGAATAAAACCTTAGCAGATTGTCTGGGAGGTGCAGACGACTTCCGCAGCTCCCTGGTGAGAAAGTCATTGGGGTGCATTCAGTGGCCAGTGGATTCCCCCCTGCCCCCCGGCTTGCCGCTATTCACTTATCTGCCCCATTGAAGCATCTTCATCTCTCTTATCAAGAGGGCAGTCCCGAGGCCAGCGACTCCAGTACTCCTCTCCGTTCCTGCGCCATCGTCTCAGGGTCAGGCTTTGCCGGGGTCCCCCGTCGCCGTCGTTGTCGGCTCACCCTCTGCCATCCGTCGCGAGTGTCTCTGCTGGATGTCCCCTCAGGCTCCGCCTCTGTAGGCAAGTCAATGGTTAGGATCCGGCAGGCCTCCCTAACCGATCGAACCTGGTAGAGCTTGTCCTCCAGTTTGAAAATGAGGCGAAACGGGTGCCCCCATGAATAACTAACCCCTAGGCTGCGCAGGTGCGTGGTGACGGGCCGGAAGGCCCTTCTTTTTTGAAGCATGATCGCAGCCAAGTCCTGGTACAGGGCGATGTCGTGACCTCCATGCTGCAGCGGCTGCGTCTCCCTGGCCCTTCTCATAATGCGCTCTTTCAATTGAAAGTCCGGCAGATAGGCCAGAATGCCCGGCGGTGGGGCCGGAGCCCTCCTCGGCAAGCCCACCCTGTGGGCCCTATCAATTTTAACGGGGAAGTCTGTAGTCTCCTGCAAGATACCGCGGAAGAGCCCCTGGAGAAACAGCGTGATGTCCGGGCCCTCCTCCTGCCACGGAACACCCTTCACCCGAATGTTGTTCCTCCGGGAACGATTCTCCAGATCCTCCGCGTGGGCTTGAAGGTCCACCTGTTGGTCCTGCAGCCGCAGAACCTCCTGCTTCAGGTGTTCAATTTCTTCCTCCCTGGAGTCCTCCTTTTCTTCAATCGAGGCCACCCGTTCTCCAATGGCATCCATGTCTCTTCGCACCTCCTTGATCTCAGTGGCTACCTCCTGGCGGAGATTCTGGATGTCGTCTCTCAGGGTGGAAAACAGCTGGGTGAGGAAAGTCCGAGTCACCGGCTCCTCCACGGCTGCGGCATCTGCCCCCCCCGACGTCGGGGACGAGGCCCTGCTATCTCCTCCGGCCTGGCCCCCCACCTTAGAAAACATGTCCTTCACTGTCCTGTCCTTCTTGCCTCTAGTGGAAGACATGATAGGCACTCTCAAGTCGGGCCCAGCACCCCCGCCAGGGTCGTCGCGATTGGCACCTGCCTCCTCTACCACTCCGCCAGCGCACTTCTGTTGACGCGATGGGCCTCGTTCCTGCTCTCTCGGGCCCAGCCTGGCCCACTCCCGGGGCCACCAGCTGCAAAGTAGTCCGGCTCCGGCCCTCCGCGTGCTCCCCTACCGCTGGTGCCCTCCAAGCCCAGTGCACCGCCCTCAGCAGGGTCTGACCGGGAGGGCCTCGTTGCACCGCGGCCCCCCACCAGTCGCTAGACCTGTTCTCTTATATCAGGCAGCTTCCAGGCATTATCCAGGCACCCAGGATCAGGCGCTCCCCCCGGCTCCTCTCTGCTCCCGTATCAGATGCCACCTTAGAGCCCGAGCGCCCCTTTGGGTCTGCTGCAATGTTGACGGGCCGCCCCCGAGCACCTCTTGCACCCCCTGGACCTCAGGGCTCTTCTCCGCACCGCCGCCACTCAGGCCAGGGAGCGCCGCTTTCACTCAGTGGTCGGTGTCCCCAGAGTCGGTGTTAAGCCTCTGAGCCTCCTCCAGTGCCGCCGTCTGCTCTCCTGCGTGCTCCGCGCGCGACGGGCCCCTTCGCCAATACACCCCGGGGCCTCCCCTCACCTTCAGCCGACAAGAGCAGCGGCGATCGGCTCCAGGCCGTTTCACTCCCTCCGGCACCTTGTGGCCCCACCAGGGTCCCCTCGCCTCCGTGCACGCCGCCTCTTGTGGGCGACAGGCGGGCCGCACCGCCTCCGGGCGTAGGCGCTGGCGCACAAAGGGCCCCTCTGGACCCCCGGGCCTCTTCGCTCCCTCCGGTAGCGCCCTCCGGGCCGGGTCAAGGCAGCCTCGGTGAAGTCCGATTTGGGCCGTCTCTCCGCTCGGGCCCCCCGTTGTCGTGGGTGCGCCAGTCACCGCCGCCCTCCTCCGCTAGGGACTCCGCCGTCTCCCGCACTGCCCAGTGCAGCTCACCGGGTCCACCTCTCCGGCGATCACAGGAGCGCGCTCCCCGGGCTCGCGGCCTCTCCGTCACTCCCTTTGTGGCGCCGCAGCCGCATCTTGGCTGCTTCGCCAATCCGCGCTTCTCCTGGCTTCGTCGCCGCAGCAGGCTGCAGGGGGCTCTATTCTCGCCCCAGGACTTGCCCTCACACTCAGGCGGCGGTGCTGGGGACTTTCTCCGCGTTAGACAGCCGGGTAGATCGCGGACAGCCGACGGGAGCGGGGAGTCGAACAGGACACGTCCTACCCGCTCGCCATCCCAGCCACGCCCCCCTTCTCTCTCTTTTTACGTCATTCGCTACACTCCCCTGAGGATATGCTCCTGCTGCAGTGGGTGGCTGGGATCCACTCAATGAAGCTCCGTTTACAGTCTTCTCCATCTCGAACAGGCCTCTTTTGGCCCAGTAGTCTTCGGGATTTGCATTGTGAATGCAAGCTGCACTGCTCCCTCCAAAACAAAACAAAACAAAGTGACACAGGGAGGCAGAAAGTCATGGTGTACAACTATGCTTTAGAAAAAGTGGGTGCATAAGAGAGGAGGAAGAGCAAATGTGCAAAAGACGGGCAGAAAAAGGGTGCAAGAGAGGTAGGAGAAGGGAAAGAGAGAGAGTAAGACTAGGGAGGAGAAAAAGAGGGATAGTGAGAAATGGCGACCAGGAGTCCTAGTAACAGGGACAGACCCATCAAGACCAATGCTGTGTGAGAGAGTGGGAGAATCAGGAGCGTAGCTATCCACAGTGCTGTAGATGCAGTAGCACCGGGGTTCAAAGGTTTGAGAGGCCCACTTCCTCCAGTTAGTGGCTGCTTAAAAACAGTCAATGGAGGCCACTCAAATTATGTGGCAGGTGAAGACCAAATTATGCCGCCGTGTTGACTAAATGATGCAGCAGGAAAAAGGCTGATCATGTGGTGTAATGCAGCACATTTTGTTGCAGTGTTACTACATTTTTTGTCCCTTTTTTGCAAGTAAGACATCCAGGCAAAGGTTTAACCTATTTAGTAGCAGCTCAGCACCAAAATACACAATGAGCAACTGAAAGGTGACCAATTACCCTTTACAAATGGCCTGCTATTGCAATTCAACACGCGTGGCAGTGTTTTTAGTAACCTTTGATCCACTTTTTTTTTTTTTTTTACAGAGTTTTATATAGCGCGAACTTGACCCGGTATCAGAGCGCTTTACATAGCACCAGTTGCGTTACATGAGGACTCATTCATCATTTTTGTTAGGCACGGGGAGATTAAGTGATTTGCCCAGAATCACAGGATGTTCAGCGTCATTGCCAAGACTCAAACTCGGTTCCCCAGATTCGAGGTCGACCGCCCTAGCCGTTAGGCCAACTCCTCTCCCCATGAACACTTTTTTTGTTAAAAGCTGCATGTTATGCAACAGATTATGGATTGTGTGGCAAATCCTTGACTATGCATAAAACACTGGAGCCACAAAATAATTCTAGTGGCCCTACATATGATTGATATGAAATTATTTTCTAAACACTGGAAAACACAGTTTCAAGCAATTTTTGCAGCATCAAAATGTAAACGCTGATAACTGATTTTCATAATGTTGGAAAACACTGTAAAATGCCCACTGGCTTCTAAAAAACAAACACTAAAATCAGGATAACCAAAACATATCATATACACTGTGCCTTTACTTTTTTTTTTTTTTTTTTTTAGTTTTATATTGCGCGAACTCGACCCGAAGGTATCAGAGCGCTTTACATGAGCACCAGTTGCTTTACAGATGGACCCATTCGTTTTTGTTGGGCACGGGGAGATTAATTGATTTCACAGGATGTTGAGCGTCCCTGCCGATACTCGAACCCGGTTCCCCAGCTTCGATGCCAACCGCTCTAGCCGTTAGGCCGGAATTGCGACTTTGACATAATGTAGAAAGTCGTTTGAAGTTTGATCTCCAACACTTACCATGATTTGACATGTGCAATTGTGTTTTAGTAAATTTAAACCAAAGCTTATTTTTCGAATTATTTTGAGTTGAGGTAGTTTCAAACGGAAAAGCTTTTATGCAGATTTCCATACAGTGATCAGTAGTAACCAGAGAGAGAACAACTTGTTTACATATCTGAAGAAGTCACTTTCAATAAAAATCATTCCTGCCACTGCAAGGCATAGCTCATAGAAATACTGCGCTTTCAGTGATTCCATACAGTAGTTAAATGCTGAAGATGCACAAGTCACATTTTTTAGCTGAGCCATTTATATTAATTTGTTTGTATACTAGTTTTTAGCATTTTGATTAGGATGCATCATTTACAAATTCTAACTCTTTTTTTGTGTAGGTCCAGCAGCAGGTGCACCCAGATCTTTCAGCAAATACCTAGCCTTTTCATGGCGGTGAAAGGGCTGGCAGTGGCGAAACTCAGAATATGCTTGGAGGTGCTGCAGCGGCACCGCCTAATACATTGCTGCCCCAGACCGCCACACCACCGCCAGGGAACCCGGTTCCCTGGCGGATGCGGCAGTCCCAAAATGGTTCGACCACCGTACTTGTAATCCTGCGGTCGGACCACTGGTGCGGCGGTCCCCGACCGCCACCGCACCTCCACCACGGATTTGGCGGTCCGATGGACCGCTGAACTCGTAATCGGGCCCTAAGTCAAGCTCCTATTAGATTGAAAAAATAATCAAGAGCCGTCTCGTCCCACAGTTTACCAATGATGGCCAGCCCAAACTCAAGTTGGCCGGTTTTGCATAGGTTGCTCTGTCTGAGCCTAGTATAAGGGTAATCTTGGCATCCAGCACCTTTAAAAGACTGCTTTATATTCTGAGAAAAATGTTTAAACCTTATTTCGGCTTTGTATGTTTTATTTTTAAACAAGAGCAATTGTTGAGATAATTGCTGTATCCCCAAATATAAATTGGAGGACACAACAATGCTAAAATAGTCATAGGTTTGAGTGGTAACCAGTCGCCCGCCTTCAACAGACCAAGTAAACCTAAGCATAGAATTACTAAAAATCATTATTTTGGTTTTAATTATGTGCATCGTTAGGCCGTTTTCTTAAAAGTATTGATGGATAAAGTTCAGACACTGAAGTCCATAGGAGGTTTTTTCCCTTTTATATACGATATTAAGGGTACTCCATGATTGGTATTGTTTGCTGTCCAGCTTAGGAGGATAGCAATTAACCTTATTGAATAGATCCACCAAGTATATAAAACAAGCATTGGCATAGCCAATAGGTCTCGCCTTTGGTACCTTATAAGTGTTTAGTTATCCAGCACAATATCCTTGGTGCAACAACATCAAGTGTTAAATGGCTAAACACTTATAAGGTCCCAAAGGCGAGACCTATTTGCTATGCCAATGCTTGTTAAAATATGGAAGCATTCTCCTCCAGTTCCAAATCCAACAAGGCTTGAAAAGCTCATTCGATAATGTTTTTTTCCAGGTAATAAAAATAAATCCCTTAGCACACATCATAAAAGAGCCTTCATAAATGTAAGTGCAATATTACCACCTATTGCAAGATTCATATTGCAAATAAAATCGCAAGTATATCAGTACACGGTGTCCGATTACTGTATCTTAGAAAAGTCTCAGAATATCAATAATTCGATCATTGTCCATAATTCTCGTCAACAGTATTTAAGCCGGACTGAAATAATTTAGTATTTTAATAGACCTTGATCGTAATTCAATGCTGAGAATAAAAGCCTAGAATTGCAAAGATTCCAGTTTTGGCAGTATCGGATTTACATATTCTCCTGCCTACCTGGTTATGATTGGTACCTAAATTAATCAGCATTGGTAGTGGGTGTTTTTTACGGTGCTTAATATACATTGGGCAGAAGAACAGAAAATGGACCTCATTTTCCCTGTACTTCAGGGCAGTGATAAGAAACATTTGATTGGGTGAGTCAATGTGGCTAGGAGCAGGATGCCAGGTGAAATTTCTATAAAAAGCTCTTTGCCATCTGAGGCTCCATGTAGTCCACATAGTGCTTAAACAACAGTAAGACTGTGGATACAATATCTATGTTAATACCAAATACATATTATTTTCCACTTTTCTAGTAATTTTGCATACATCTGATGATGTAAGCATTGGATTTAAACATTGTAACACTTCTGATTTGCAGAAGGGATTGCCTCTGTAATGTTTCTTTCTTTTCATGTTCCAGCAAGATCTTTCTCTTCCTCCCTTCTCCCTGATGATTCCTGTGTGGGAATCAGGTTCTTGTGAAGAACTTAGGATCGTCTCCATACCCATCCATTCTTTTCAAACGATTTCCCTTCAAGTCCTCTCCCGTCCTCCTTGGCTGCCATGAATTTTCTCCACTTCTTTCCCTTTTTTGCTTTCCTCTCCTTCCTTCTAAGGAATTTTAATAATTCCATACCTGCTCCACTCAAGTGCCTTTTCCTTCTTCTGCATCTTGCTCACTGACAAACTCACTCTTTCCTGCCTCTGCCAGAGTACTTATGGAGATTTATTGTTGCAAGTTGTCCCATGCTAAATATTTTTTTACGATTTGAGATGAAGAGATTAAGATTGGATACTTCTGAACATCAATATATCAATACTTTTCTTTGAAAGACTACCATTTTTAGGGAAGTGAGAATAATTCTGTTTGGTCAGTATAAATGTGTTGAATAGTGCTCCATTAACCAAAAGTCTAATTCCTACCTAGGGTTATTATGTTCATGCTCATTCATCGTGAACAGAATGAGGGGGTTCTGAAATAAATTACTGTTTTTTGTCTGTTTTTTATAAAGATATATAAACCAACCAAGTGAGCAATAAAAGGTTGTGGGTGATCGAACATTAGTGCCATCAAAGTGATGCTTTCAAATCCAGAGCACTCTTCTAATTTGCCCATAACAGGTGTAGTCCGGCAAAATGACTACATTTTAAAAATATATAGTTGTGGTAAAAATAATAACTATTAGAATTAATACGTCCGAATGGTGCATCATGGTTATTTAGGAAATAACGTCTATTCAAATCACGTTGTAAACAGAACAGTATTATTTGGTCTTATACAATTTACAGTTTAATTTAATCAAAATCTCAGGCACAAACAATAAGCTACATTTCTGCACAGCAACTGAGAAACAAAATGTGAGCAATTTACACAATTAATGCAAAGCAACACAAAATCAAGAACAGTATTAGACATTTCTCTTTAAAAAGAGTGGGTTCCCGTCCTAAAATACTACACCAAATTAACTCAAGCCAGGAAATCAGTAACCCAGCTTCCAGCGTGAGTTGGATTATCCCAACACTGTCTTATTTACAATATTGTGGTACATCTAGGAGGCAGAAATGTATTCTCTTCCCTGGTAAATTGCTGTTAGTGCATTCATCACTCTGATCCCAGAATTCTTGGGGCTGCAAACACACATTTATCACTCTGATCCCAGAATTCTTGGGGCTGCAAATACACATTCATCACTCTGATCCCAGAATTCTTGGGGCTGCAAACACACATTCATCACTCTGATCCCAGAATTCTTGGGGCTGCAAACACACATTTATCACTCTGATCCCAGAGTTCTTGGGGCTGGAACCACACATTCATCACTCTGATCCCAGAATTCTTGGGGCTGCAACCACAATTACTTGCAGATCTATCTGGCAATAAAAGCTCATTGCTTCCATTGTGTCGCTAAACCAGGCATTCCTAAACAAGGGCACAAGGCACTGTGTTCTAGTCATTGTATATAAAGGGCAGAAAAAAAAAGAAGTGAATCCGAGACTGTGTTACGCTGGTATGAACATAATGTTTGGCTGAAAAGTGGCCACCTTTCTATTTAGCCACAAACTCTCCAATTGACAGGGTTCCACACCCAAGGGGCAAAAGAAGAGGCCTCGAATTTGATGGGCAAATTGCATGCAATGAGGGTTCTTGGTTAACATTAGAATTATGGAAGAGCATTGTAAAAGTCTACAATGGAGGACCAGTCCCAGAATTTACTTATTTAAGATAATTACATATATTTTGTTCTCTGTAATTTAGCTTATTGTTTGTTACTGGCAAGTTGATTAAATTAAATTGCAGATTTTACAACTGCAAATTGCATGTTTCCTTTTATTTTGTTCTGTTTTTTTTTTTTTTAAATGTATGCATGACATTATTCATTACTATCAGTAATGTATAATTTTTCAGTCATTGTGCATATTTAATATCATTACAGCCGCATAAGGCATTTGCATCCATTTAATCCTGCACCCCATTTAAAGCAGGAAGACGTTACAAATACCCTAATAAATCCTAACTCGCATCAGCCATATGATGCATATTCTACAAATCTATTCAAATCATTATGTGTGTGATGAAACAAAACATGGACAATGAACATCATTTTCTCAATTTTGCTTCATTTTAAAATTGTTTTAGGTTTTGTAAAGAGCTCTGTGAGGTCTTTTTAATCTTTGCACCTCGCTGTCCGCTGTATAATTTGATTCTTTTTCAATTGGGTTTCAATTACATCCTCTCTCTTCTTTCTATATTTGCTACCATCATTGTTTCTGAATCATTACAAGGGGGACATGTGTGTGTTCCGAAATGCTTATATAGAACCTACAGAAATTTTAAGGTGAAGTGTTGCTGTAGAGTTCCGAAAACATGCTTTTTTGTGACCCTAGCTGATAAATACATTCCAATTCTAATGCTTTCATAAGAGGAGAGCATTGAGGACATTACATAGATTTTATGGCCCTTGCCTTTTGAGCTGCAAAAGCAGGCAATAACTAACCCTTGTAGCTGTAGCGTTGTAGACTAGAATTAAAAGGGGGTAGACGTAGACGTGTGAGATGCGAGCTAAAACATTCCCTGGTGATTGTGAATCTTGGATGGGAGTGGTGTGCAACTGAAGCAGTTGAGTGGACTGTTTTTGTCGGGGATATAACAAATAATGCAACAGACACTGCCTTTGACAGAAAACGCCCTATGTTACACCCAACAAACATTGCTTTGCTCTAACAACATTGGTCCATGTTTTCCCCGTTGACTGTGGCTTTCCTAGATGTTAGTACGTTTGGTTTTACATTAGTGGGTACATTTAGACAACTCTTAAGGCGCATGACTCCTGGACTAAACCATCTCTTGAGTGAACTCATAAGAATATATCAAGTTGAAATTGAAGGATTGGAGAAGCTTGGAGTGGAACACCTCACACCTGTCGCCATGGTGGGCTAGTTTTCAAACAGCCTGTACAAATGTATTTTTTTTTTTTTTAAATAAATCTCTGGGGTGCTTCCTCTTGGTCCCATACAGTGGTTGCTAGTTTTCATGTGGTCAAACATAACAAATATAACTGCATTGGGTTCAGGGAATGTGGGCAAGTCTGTGTGAGTCTGGATTTAGGATCTGTAGAGGATTCTGGGAAAATAAAATTAGGATGTATTGAAGGGACTTGATTAATCAATCTATGCCCATTTGAGTGCTACTCCGTAGCCATGATGTAAAGCATAATGTAAAGCCTCTGTTGATCTGAAGGACCTAGTTTCCTGCTTACATTCCAGTACAAGCAGCTGAAACAACACAACCATTGTAATGATAATTTCTATGTTTTTCCTCACAAACAGATGCTCATGGCAGAACTCATTCCCTTGCTTGAGTCCAGATGTTTCCTGGGGCCTTCTTTGGCCCTTCCGTATCGCTCCATCTACACCCAGCTCTGTGAAGGAGGCCAAAAATTCCCTGCACTCGTCTTTGATGATCTCCCAGACACTCAGGACTCTGATATTTATTTTTAAAACTCCAAAGGACATACACCTGAGCTATGCAGTTAGGAAAATAAAACATTATGGAAAATATCCAGTCCATGTTGTGGTTTTGAGATGCGCCATACTAATCTCCAATGTTAGTTACTTTGTACCAAGGCTTGCTCTTCCAACCAGTAACACCTATTTATCATTTGTTTCCAGTGATTATTATTGTTTTGGCTTTTTTTATTGAATTTTGCCTAATTATTCAGCACTTACTTATGATTGTGTCAAAGTTCTTTTGAGTGTATGCTGTTGTATTGAATAAGAGAAACCAGAAATGAGCATAATGAAGTAGGGAGCAGGACATATTTGCTGTCCACTTGTTTAAAAATTGTATTTACGAGTTTCATAGAATGTGTAAGTTGGCTGTATGTTTGAAGCTGGCCTAGGAGAGCACTCCCAAGAACAAATCCTGTATTAGCCATGTGCTCATTCGCCATAATTAGGAACATCGTAATTTTGGGGGGGGGGTTCTTAAACAGATCATATATATGTAATCTAGCACTATGGATGGGAAATTATGATGTTATGCCGATAGCTAAGACAGTCCGAATGAGACAGATTTCACATGGTCATTACAGCAAGGACATTCCACCTTACATTAGTGTGCATATAATTACAGCTTCTGTTGCGTGCACACCCGCCACTTCCCAGAGCACTCAGTCTTTATTGTTTTTTTGAATGTAGAGAAGTAGTATGGTGGCTAATCTCACCTTCCTGCCACTTTCAGAGGGGTCCAGATGTCTTCCTCTCCTGGGTCATCCTTTCAGGATCAGCGGGGGTGAGAGAGGGAGGAGCTTGGCACAATAATCTCTGCCTCCAGCCCCTCCTCTTCCTACTCCTCCCACTGATCTCTTGCTGCAATGGATGGCAGAGGGTGACAGGATGGCATACTGATCACTTCCCTTTATCTTCCCTTCTTACTCTTTCTTGCTTCGGTGGGGGGTTTTGCAGCTCCAAATTTTCCCTCCGATCCTTGCTAGATTCTGGGAGTCAGGAAAATAAGAGTGAACTGATGAAAGTTTAATCATGTCTCCTTTGTCTTATCCTCCTGCCCTTACATTTGCAGCTCAGACGTGGCTATTCAACCTCTCCGACCCCAAATACAAATATGTGAATCAGCAGGTGGAAAAGGTTATGAGCATTGTTTTCTGCCCCTATCCGCTCCCCTAGCCCACTTACTGTCTGATTGAAAATGATAGGCCAAAAATGGTACGGGAAATTCCATCCCAGCCCTTCCTACTATGCAGCTCATGTTATTGACCTGTTATGAACTTGTCAATGAAGTGAGAACTAAACCACTGGAGCGAAGTCTCCAGGTGCAACATCTCAGGCTAAGAGAAGAGCTGTGGCACTGAGGCCCTCAGCCTCTTATCTCCATCATCCCACCAGTAGGAGGATGAGGTTCCTGATTAGGCTTTAGGGAGTGGAATTTTAAACAAAACATAAACACTGCAGGGTGATAGCCTCAAAAGAGAATGTTGTGGTTATCTGACTCCATAGCAAAAAGCCACTTTATTCAAGTGATTATAACTATGCCCTCAGGAGTTAAAAATCTTTTTTAGCCCTATTAGGTCACTATTATTATGGTATTCACGTATGATGAGAACCATCACTTCAAAATGTCCTAATTAAAGTAATTTTGGGCCACATTTACGACCGTTTTTAGCAGTCACAAACAGAGATTGGGCCCGTTTGCGACAGCTTAAACGGCTTTTGCCAGGTATCAACCCTATTTTGCGAGTCGGTAACCTGTTAACTGGCTCGCAAAATAGGGTTTGTGAGTAGCTATTAGGAAGGGGCATACCGAAGGCGTCCCTTCCTAATAGCGAGTCGCAAGGGCATGTACACTTGTGTTTGCGACCAAAATGCAGTCACAAAACAATCACAGTTTAGCGCCTACTTCAAGTAGGTGGTAAGCCACTCGCAAATGGGAAGGGCCCACGGGGGACACCTAACCCGTTTGTGATTGGCAGCAAAAACGTTTTTAACAGCAGGCAGTGATCATACGGACTGCTTACTGCCTGCTATTAAAAAATAAAACTGAAACGTTTCATTTTTGTTTTTGAAACGCATCCTTTTTCCTTTGAGGAAAATGGGCTGCATTTAAAAACAAGCATTTTCAATGCAATAGGTCTCGCATTTTAGAAACTTTGACCTATTGGTATAGTAAATGACAATGCCTTTTATTATTGCAGGTTTTTTAAACACATAGATAAAAGGCATTGTTATTTACAATGCCAATATCTCAAAATCTCACAATTATGAGACCTATTCCATTGCAAATGCTTGTTAAACAACCTGTTAGGGTGGAGGGTGAATGCCCACCAAAGAGTTGGTCCGGTCTTTCGCTCTGTTCGCTCGCTCCATGCCCCCTGGGGCTCGTATGGAAACATTTTCCAGAGCTGGCACTGGCACCAGTCTAGCCCTGATAGCTTTGTAAATATTTCACAAAGAAGCCTTGCTGGAAAATCTGCGCCCCCAAGACTCGAACCCCCACACAGCTTTGCGGAAGTACTGCATCAATGCCATGCTTTTTCAAAACCGAGATGCTGACACAGCTCTGCAAATGCACCTCAAGTCTGACTTTTAGTGCAAAAGTAATGCATGTTATGTCAGGGTAATTAATCTGTGTAACGCGCAGTAAAGAGTACGCCGTTACCGTGCTGTGAGTGACAACTTGCAACTTGTCTCTCGGTTGACAAACTTTGTAGGTGAAACCACGCCTCCGTTGGCGATGTATTGTGATTTCACCAAGAAGGGGCCCTGCCCAGCCGCCTCCTGCCGCCAAGCACCTTCGATCCCGCAACTCTTCTCATTTAAATTATTAAAAAGCAGCGATCTGATTTTGGGCGAGCTGCGGCGTCCCGTCCTGTGGGTGCGTGTGGCACATTGTGAAAGTTGCAAAGTTACAACAAAAAAAACGGCTGCCATTGCTAAAGCTGGCCTCCCACTAGTGGTCTTTAGATTGATTAACCAAGGAGGTCTCCCGAAGGGCTTATGTGAGCAAAACAGTAAGGACACAGATAAATGGTCCAGTCCTTATGGGCGGTAACAAATGGAGACAAGGCGGTACCAAGGAGGGACTAACAATTTTATGTATGATTCATAATTTTTCAAGAGACAGGATTAAAACATCCCTACCTTTAGCATTGTGGGATAACTCTCCTTTTAAAATATTTACGTATATTTGTATGAACCCTATCTTCAATGGAGAGTCTGAGTGGCCTTTGATGTATTGCATCGTTTATGGAGAAGTCTTGCCATCCTTTGAAAATACAAGGAAATTCCAGCTTAGAAACTATTTTCCAAGTAGAGAAAATTGGATTCTTGCCATTGGGGTTGATGTTCAGAGCCTCCTTTGCACCCTTCGTCCTTAATTTCGATGTTTTTGGATAGCTGTTCTGCCTCAATAAGGAGAGAGTTTCTGTGTCTTCAACAATGAAGCCTACTTCTTAGCGCTCAATATTTTGTGACCCAGAGAACAATTAGAATTATCTTTATAGTGCTGAAAGATGTTTGCCCTCTAGGACTGCAGCGAGAACGTGTTTCAGAATGTTTCGACATCACAGAAGCCCTTCTTTTGGATCCACACCTGACATCAGAGGCAATGAGGAATAAATACCACTTTGATTGGCTAAACTTGACAGAGTTAGCTCCCATCCTAAGGTGGTGCGAGATGATGATCTACTGTGAGGCAAGACTTTTTTGAAGGCTGCTTAAGACTTCACTGTCCCGCTTCAGCTGTTATCCATTAATGCCTTCTGAACTGTAGAGGTAGTTTTGCTAGTCTTCATCAATTCACCTTTTGTATTATGGCTTCCTTTATTGGAGATCATGCCATTCTCTACTCTGAAATGTGCAGGTGTGTTAATTCAGCTGTGCAACTGTGTTTGTGTTGGTGTCCCTGGTTAGATAGGGTAAGTAAATTATCCAAAAAGTCTATGGGCACATTAGCTCAATGGTGACTTACTGGCTGGTTTACTTCCTAGGTGTAAGGGGTTTTGGAACAGGGGTTGCTTGTCTTATCAAATGTTTGCAAGAGGACATGGAACAACTAACAGCGGATGGATGGAAAATATCAACGTTCCTGTATCTTCCACTGATATGGCAAATTTGGCTTCCAGGAATTATGGGGGATGTTGCTTTTTAGGTCTCGCCTGAGCGAGCGCGCATGCGCTGTTCTGCGAGGCCTATTGTAAGGGCTTCCATCTCGCACATCTTTTCCTCGTGTCGTTTTTTTTTTCGGCCACGCATTTGATTGGCCATTTGCGTAAGGCTTCTACAAAAGAAAGCACGCAAATGGTCAAAGGCTCGGGTATGTCCCGCCTTCTCTTTAAATGTTCCCTCCCATAGCCTATGGGTCTCGGGAGCGAGCGGGGGTGCACAGGCTGCCAGCTGGCTGCCAGCTGCATTCCTGGTGTCTCAGGTTACACGTGCAGCGCCGCGCCGTGCTTTTGTTAGTTCTTTCAGGTTATCAGCGACGAAGTCCCAGGGAAGGGAAAATCCCTGCTTCATGCCCGACACACAGGGTGCTCTGCAGCAAGCCGTGTAAAATGGCCAGTGGGGCACCAGGTTGCCTGGATACTGCATCACGCAGTGAAAGAGTAGCGTGGCGTTCATCCAGGAATGGACTTCTTTCAGAGGCGTTCAACAATCAGTGACGAGTTTTGCCTTATTTGGTAATCCTTTGTATATGCGTGTGACGTGGCTGCTTTAAGGATGTTAAAGCTTGAAGATGCCGGCTTTTTAAAAGTAGCTCTTTTTCCCAGTGATTGCAAGAGTGGCCAGAAGATGAAATTCCAGCCCTCTCATTAATAGCCGAGGAATTATATTAGCAGCGCGCCTGGAGAGCGTGGGATATAAATATTCACTAATGCCATTATTGCATCCGTCGCAGTGGGCTTGTTTGTATGATAAGATTACGCGTAACCAGGTTAGAGGGCACGGCTTTGCGCTCAGCCACAACGTGAAGCCGCGCCACCGCGGGGCTTCACCCGTGTAATGGGACAGGGCGACATGGCGACGTTCAGGGCAGCCAGCGCCTCCTTTCAGCTCTCGCCTGCCCTGAGCTGTGTTTACTCCTGCCCGGAACTGAGTCCAGAGAGCCGTCGGTGGCAGGTTTACCTCTTGTTTTAGTGGGGATCGGGCCCTACGAGGAGGTCGTTGCAGATCGAGGTCCATCCTTATCATTGGGACAGTTTGGGTACCGCCAGGGCCGCCATATTTTTCATGGGACAGTACCGCCGTTTCTTTACTTCACTGCAGTCCATTTATGGGACATTGCTGTACTTCACAGAATTGTTGCAGTAAATTATAGGACAGTGCAGCAGTTCTGAGCACCACTGCTACCCATTTATGGGGCAGTGCCAGCACTTCTAAGAACCACAGCTCTCAGTTTGAGATAGTGCTGGCACGTCCCAGAACTACAGCAGTTCATGTATGGGACAGTGTGGGTATTTCAAAGAACTACTACAGTTCATTAGGTGACAGTGCAGCAGTTGAAACAATGAGCCCTGTTCTCTTGGGCGGAATCCTCCCGGGATTAAGGGGGATGGGGGCTCTCCAGGAGGTATTATGGCCAGCATCGCCCCTGGACTCACGCTGTCTCTCGGGGCGTTGGGGGGGAGTGCGGGTGACTATGTGTGGGGCAGGAGGTGGGGGTGCAGCAGAGCCGGGCTCCTTCAGCTGCAGCGCTCTGTGCTCTGCCTCGTGCACCGGGTGAGTGGCTGCGCCACTAATGACAGAGGAGGCGCTTAATTGGATAATTACGCATGCACAGGAGCTGCCTCTGGTTAAGACTGCCCCGGAATGCGATACTTTGCTGATTTAAGGGTAGACTGTTCTGTCTGGATAATCAGATAAGACAGAGACAAGCAAGTGACGAGGTGGGTCGAATCAATAAACGTGACAAGGCAAGAGATAAAGCGAATATTACAGGCAGTGACGAAGAGAGCAGGCGCGCTCAGTGATGCGAGTCGGGTTGGTTTGCCATCTCGGTTTCTTTTGCTGTTTTGCTCCTACCTTGTTCGGCCCTATAAAGAAACCCACATGCTGGATTAGTATCAGCCTGCCTGTTTACTCTTAACTGCGCTCTGTTGGACCGGGGGTGCTTCACCGCACTGCATGCCGCCCCCTACTGGAGAAACTCTTGATTATTGTCTTGGCTAAAGTTGGGTGCTCGGTGTGATCTGACACAGATGGGGTTGTCAGAGAAGTCCCTGAGTTGCACAGTTCCACTATATGACGAAAGGGGAGCAGTAGATGGTTTGCCCAGGATCACACACTGAAGGCCTGGTTCTCAAAGGTAAACTTACACTTTCGTATAAGTTTACGATTGTTTGTTATTCAAAAGGGATTTACTTTAGGACTGCGGAGTCTCCGCACATAAAATACCTATACTTTTTAATATGCCGGGACTCTGCTCTCGTAAAGATATTGCTCATAAATCCCTTTGTGAATAGCAAACAATCGTAAATGTACACGAAAGTGTAAGTTTACCTTTGTGAATCAGGCCCTCGATGAAGCGAGGGATCCGGAGATACTGTTCCATGACCACTCGCCTCTCCATTTTTCTGCTATTGGCGAGCAGTCTATCCCTTTACAGAATCATATTTATTGTAGCAAGAGCATTTCCGACCTGATGTTTCCTCAAAAATAGTGTCAGGTGTTGGATGCATGGGCATTGGCTGGGAACGTCTGACGGTAATTGGAAAGATTCAGCCGAGCCTGTCACAAACTTAAAACGTCATCCGCTGAAACCGCTGCCTTTTCCGAGGACTCAGAAGCTCATTTACTGAATTAATGTGCTGAAAATGCAGGTAATTTACCCCTTGTCCAGCCGTATTTAGCAACCTGTCTTTTCACCCCAAGTCCTCTTTCATTATGAAATGGTGTCTGGCATATGATGCCCTCTGCGGTGATTGGGCTTGAGAACATAATCTGCGTGAATGTGGAGCGCTTTGGTACTTTTTGTTAAATTTATTTTTCATTTACTGTTGATTAGAGTGAAATTTTAATGTCGGTGATAACTAAAGACCAAATGAACGAATAGCGTTTTCCGTTGCCTTTGCATGTTGGGTCGCATGGAAGGATTTTGGAGCGAGTGTATAGTTCTTGAAGGCTTTGTGAGTGGTGCTTCATCAAATGCTGGATGGCTTGTTGCAGGCTGTGAAATATTATTAAATGGCTTTCGCTATAACGTATGGCAAGGGGTGTGCAGTAATAGCGTGTATTTTTTGTTGTTCCTTTGCAAGAAAATTATTATGTTTAAAGTGCATGGCTGATTTGTTTATTTTTATTTACTGCTTTGGTTTCTTCAAGCTCTCGGTTCCTCAGAGGCACCCACTTACAAGGTCCTAAAGGCGAGACCTATTGGCTATGCCAATGCTTGTTACAAATACTGTTGGTGAAGGCTGTTTGGCTTTAGCTTTAAAGATGAAGCAAAAGTATTGGACATTCCAGTTAGCTTCACTTTTTTTTCTTGAGATCTTGATAAAATTCAGTAATTTCCCAAATTGTGAAGTGAAGTAACTGTACTAATGACCAAGATACTTGGTACTGTGTCAGACATAGAAATTTGGGACACAAAGCATCCTTGAGTCATGTGGGTAGATTGTTGTAGCAGTCAAGACCAAGCGCCTGGGAGTTGGTGCGAAATGTGAACGAGGTATGGTATGAGAAAATTATTATACATGGTATAAGAAAATTATTGTAAATGTGCACCTAAATGTAATTGTCTGGTTAATCTTAATATTTATGGAACCACATTTTCTAATTAAGTATACTATACTTCCCTAGCGGGTGCCATTCTTCTGTGCGAATCTAAATACTGTTTGATACTACCTGCATAGAGTGCACACCCTACCTGGTCTGTGTGTTCAAACAGCATATGAACTTGTCTAGTGTTAGTACAGATGAAAGTGCCTCCATTCTAGGTTTGTCTCCCCCATCTTTGTTTACCTCCCAAATAAACACAAACGAGCAGGCTGCGTGCAATACACATTGTTTATTCACGATATGAGTTATCACAACAGGATAAAGTAATACAAAAACATACCTATGTATCTCATGAAAGCTCGGTCCCCAATCTCAGCAATAAATATATTCTCAATCATACTTTTCTCATTCTTGCTCTCTCATGCTCTAATGACTCACTCACACCTGTAAGGTAGTTACTGTGCGTGAGCCCTTTGTTTCGGGCAGGGACACCCCGACTCTCCTTAGCAGCAGGACTCTTCTATGTCTTATAGCGACTCTGGGTGACAAACTGTAAATAGTGTAACGAAACTTGTCCTGCAAGCAGATGTGGAAATAAGGTACTTTAGTGCTCCTTCCAGGTCCACCTAGACCAGGGGAATCCAGCTTTTTATGTAATAAGAGCTACTTGTGTTCAATGAAATCCTCCTAAGCTACTAATATTATTAGAGGTGTAGTAGTAACCATATCAAACAAGATTGCATAAGTGGCCACCATATGCAAGATTACTAGCAGTGATCAACCTCATGCTTCAGGCACGGTTGCCAGCAGTAATGTAAAAAATGCTTTGTCAACTTGGAATGGTCTACGTGGGTAAGACATAAAAGCCATAGCTGCAATGCCCTGGCACCAAGGTAATAAAGTTAGTAATAGTCTCCCCAACAGTGTTTGATTTTTATCTCTCAAATATCAGCTTTAAATATATTTTGGAAATTCACCTGTTTTTTTTTACTGAGCATCAGCTTATAAATTCTGAAAGTGCACGCATTTTATGTCAATTAAGCACTTTTCAATTTTGGTATACATATATTAATTAAAATAAGCAAAAGCTTCTAATTAAGTTCACCGGGCTGCACACAGGAGAGCTACTTACAGGTAGCTCGAGAGCTACTAGTATCTCGCGAGTTCTGTATTGGGGAAGCCTGACATAGACAGTGGGCCTTGGATCCCTACTTTTAAAATAAACTGTGAAACCATAACTATCTGCCAAGGACTGTGGGAAGGAAATCCCCAACTTCATCCTAGAATTGTTTGCTTCTCCGGGTGCCCAGTAACTTGCACACAGGTTTGGTAGCCCTTAGTGGTGTCCCACTGCTCTTTGCCCAGTTATGCCCACCAAAGACCTTTGGGTCTGACAACTCCTCTCCACATACTGTGCCTCTGCGTCTAGTCATAGTGGGCTCCATGACATTGAAAGCTTCAGGAGAATCTACACCTCAGTGTCTCAACAAGGCCTCGTGCCTAGTCCAGCTTTTGGGTTTGTAAAGGGCCTGGTCCTTTCTGTCAGAAGCGACCTCAGACCTAATAGCATTTTCCCCTTCTTTAGGGGTGATATTGAGTCCTTTCCTCCCATGCCTACTTTGGGCTAATGCCACAGCAGAGCCCCCCCCCCGATGAAAATGCCCAAATGGGCAACATCCATGAGAGCCACTCCGGCTTTCTTCTAATTCTAAACTCCTCAAATGTTCCTGCCTAACACATTCCAGCATCTGTGATCAACGATTCAGATCACTTCACCTCGCCTGGGCACGAGGATTCTCATTACCTCACAGTTTCTTACATAGGCCTCTTTTACATTCCTGACACATTAACACACCACACATGTACCCGCATAGTACTTCTCTTAAAAAAAGACCCTTTTAGTAGTTAATTTGTGGTAGTGTAGGAACTTGCATTACAGGAGCAGTGGCCGAGTTCATGGCGGGTCTTGTTGAGTCCTTTTTGATTATGGAAGGAATTAAGACTTGCTCCCCCCAAATCGAGTAATTGTAATCCCCGCTCAGATTGGACACAGTCACAAATGGACCTCATGGCCATCTAAAATGAGGTCTGGATCATGGTTGTTGCTAGACATCTGTGCAGTCTGGTAGAGTAGGAGGGCCTTCTGATGTACCTTATGGTGACTATTCCCATGGATGGTTGGCACCTGCGCGAATGCTAAGCTGGGCATAAGTTAGAACATTCAGTGGCATGAGCATTGTAGCGGGTATGTGCTGGATATAAAAGAGCATACTCTCAATGTTTAGTACTGATCCTAGTGAGCCTTTTTCTCTAGCAAATTGTCTCTTTGTAAGATAGCTCTCACCCATCTCTGGTAGGTTTCTGTTTGCTTTTGGAGCAACCTGGGTGGTTCTTCCCTGGCTCTCTGAGCTGGCACAGGTACCCCTATCAGCCAGCACATCAAGTTGTGTAGGAGAAAGAGCAACAGGCAGAACTTCAGGACTGGTCTCAGTGTGGTTGCACATGCTGCTTGTCATCCAGGACCTTCTACAGTCGCATTTTGACCGGTTCTAGTGAATACCGGCTTCCAGTCTCATTTTGTGGCAGTTGAACTTGGATAGCATCCCATTGCTAATAATATTGATTGCAATGTTCTAAGATTTGGCTGGTTGTATCTTTATATGCTTCCAGTCACATATGGATGTTCCAACATGGGTTGCAGACCCGCAGTCTCGATTCCCAAGTTGGGGAAAGTTGTTGCTGGCCAGCTTCCGGCTCATACGGCTCCTGGCTGCCTCCCTACTGATAGTCCGATTTCATGGGCTTTTTTTCTCAAAGAAGCCACTTGGGGGTGCAGACAGGGTTTGTTGCTAAACCAGAGATAGGAGAGCATGGGTGAAGTGGGGGACTGTGTAGCTGACCATTTTACACACTAAGACACACACCCACAGGGTGGGACGCTTTCTAGACCAGGCATCTTGGGTCTCCAGTCAATAATATTGCATTAAGGAGTTTAGGGAAATGCCTCTGCAAAGACAATATGCAGGGAGCACCCTTTTGGGCTGCTTTTGTCCCGACAGTAGCCTAAGGTGTCTGCGGGGGGCATTTGAATCAGTGTCTGTGTCTGGGTGATCCCCTGGATTAGGGCCGAAAACACGCCCAAAAATACAGGTAGAGTCAGTGAAAATTAAAACAAAAATAGCAGGATGGGACAGTTCAAAATTGGTACATTAACAGCTCGTATTTGAGGCTCCTGCCTATGTCCTCAAAATTATCCAAATCAGTCTGTAGTTTGTAGTTAAGACTGTGTGGTTAAGCTCCGTAAGCATCGACCACGTATCAGAAGCAAAAAGAAGCAGTCATCGGCTGTCTGTGTAACAGCACTTGCAGTTCCAGTGCCTCTATATGGCTCGCAGGATGTTTTGTGGTTCTGTAAGATCTTCTAAATGCACTCTACTGCTGGAAAATAAATTTCCTATCTGTGATCTCCAGCATGCGAGTCAGTCCACTAGTTCCCCGGATAATGAAGACCATCATTCCGCTATTTCGCACCTAAACTCTGGGACAACCTACCTAACGTGCTCCAGAAGAGCACTCAATATCTTCCTGTATGTGACAAGTGCTCAATGGGATTTTCGATGTCCAAGTGGAACTGGTCTGTTGGTATTGTATTTAGTTGTGTGACCTATTCTCAGATCTGGCTTGAAAGCCAGATATCTGCATAACTCCATATTGTTAGCAAATATATTAAACAAGCATTTGCAATGCAATAGGTCTCGCATTTACCCGAGTTGGAGCTACTGGTATTGTAAATGAAAATGCCTTTTATTTATGTTTTGGTTTTTAAAATATAAATAAAAGGCATTGTCATTTACAATGCCAATAGCTTAAACGCCTGTAAATGCGAGACCTATTGCAATGCAAATGCTTGATTACACTGGCTATGTGATTTGCACTTCCAATATTGTGAGGTTTGTGTAAAAATTACATTTATTTTGCATTTTGGGTGGAGCAAAAAGGGACACACATACCTTCAAACCACTGAAAACTTCTCAAACAAAATCAGTCATGACATTTTTTTAATAATGCATATGCCGCAATCCACTAAACTAAATACAAATGAAATGTAGACGAAACTATGAGCATGGGGAAATCAATAATGGCGAAAAAGTGGTGCAATTACTCACTTCAAGCCAGTGACGTGTCTGCCTACTGTAAAGTGCCGTAGTGGACGGTTCTGCATTTCAACTCGCTGGCGCCTGCTCTAGCACCATTCCAGGAGGCGAAGTTAAAAGGAATCAGCTGATTAGTCAAAGACGCGCATGTGCAAAGGAGCGTGCTAAGTGCACTGGAGTGCTAACCTCCTCAAACAGTGCGCTTGTGGAAGTGACGGCTCGGCCCGTTTTGGGAGACTGGAATTTTGCCTATAATAGAAGGTGGCATGGCGTTATGACTGCATCTGTCGTCCGTAAAAACAGGCAAAATGCGTGTCACATTGCAACCAAAATTACGGCAGTAATGTCTCGGACAACTGGAGTGCGGGCTGGGGCAGGGGGTGAGAAGGCACGGACAACGGGAGTGCGGGCGGGGGGGGGGGGGCGAAAAGGCAAAGACAACGGAGTGCGGGCAGGGGGAGGAAGGGCGAGAAGGCACGGACAATGGATGCGGGCGGGGGAGGGGGCGAGAAGGCACAGACAACGGAGTGCGGGCGGGGGGAGAAAAAAAATAATAAACTGAGCACGGTGTCCCTGAAGCGGGCGCTGCGCTCCGTAAAAAAGTTTGAAATTAAAAAACAAAAACAGAAAACGAAATGCAAATTAGGTTAGGAAGCGGCCGCCATTACCGAAGCTGGCACCCCGTGCGTGCTTTGTCCCATAATGAAGTAAATAGTTCTCGGAACTGGTAATGAAAGCTCCCGAGTTAGGACACAGTAAAAGATAAAGTCCTCATGGGCGGTAACAAATGGAGACAGGGCGGTAACAAGGAGGGACTAACAAGCCTCATAATGAGTCGGAAGTCAGCCTTTATGAAAGACGATGACACCAGCCAATGAAAAGTATGGGCGGAGAGTGGGCGAGGCTTACACAGCATACTCTACGACTGCATGCCTCGCGGAGCAAGCAGCGCTTGCACGCTGCCGCTAGGCACGACCTAAAAATCAGTTTGTTAACCACAGCTAGTCACAACTTAATTCGAAATGCATTAAATACGGTAAACATTCAATATGAAGGGGCACCAGCAACCAGGCCGAAGTTGTATTCAGACGACCTGATGGCAAAGACAAATCCTCACTGCAAGACTTATGCAGCAATCACTATCGGGCTTGAGTAACAGCATCTTGAATTGATGCTGCTCCCATGAAAATGCAGAGAAGCAGCATAAAATCCCTAATATTGTGCTGTGCTTAGTTTAACAGAAAATATTACTTTGTTATACATGACTCCTCCCTGATAAATATAGCAGACATGCACAATCCAATAAATATGCGTGTGAAATAACTTGATTTTTTGTTTACGGTGCTTCACACATTTTCTAAGCGCTGTAAATAACTGGATGTTTCTATCGCACAAACCTAATGATACTTTATCAACCTCAGGCGGTCTGTAGGCTGAGTTTCCTTTGCTGAGATTCATGCTCATAACCTTCAGCTCACTGAAATTGTTAGTGCCAGGCATTAACTCACTGAACCATCTAGACTTCTTCAATACAGACCCCTATTCTGTTGACTAGATGCCAAATGCTGAAAATGTTGCCCACTCGACAACCATCTATACTTGTATGCCAGTAGTGCTTGCCTCTTCAACAGTGACAATATGTGGCAGCCCTGATTCCAGAAGGGTGTGCGGTTATATACAAACAGCTCACCAGTTTCCAAGACATTACAAACATGCTAAATAAAGATGCCTGTTCAAGTCTCAAAGAACCGAAAGAAACAGAGGAAAAGCACACAGAAATGTGTACTTATGATATTTGCAGTGCTGCAATCTAGTTGCATTCCTTCACGACAAATTGCTAAGAAATTACTTAACTGCTTACAGAGTGACATTTTCATAAGCTGTAGTAAATGACCAACTAGTAAGTGGCCTTGGCATCAGGCTACATTGCATGCAGAGTGACATGTGAAGCGCAATCTGCCGGTTTGAACTGGGCGCAGTCTACTCACAGCCGGTTTGAAGTCCTGAAAAACCTTAAATTCGATCCTCGGGGTTTGTGCTGGACGATATCATTCTTGAACTTTTAGAGGGTAAGCTCCTGTGTGGAACATTTGGAGCATGGCTGAAACTACTATTCCAAATATCTAAGCTATCAGCGATTGTTTTTTCCAGTTTCCATTCGAGTATGCAGACATTAAGCTGCAGCACTTAAATGAGAGATTTGTGGGACTGTGGAGGGGAAAAAAGGAAACAGAGAAAAGACAAGGGGAAAAAAAGGAATACAAGAAAAAAATGGGGAATAGTAAAACGAAAAGGAAAAAAGTGGTCAAGAGGGATGTAGGAGGAAGAGAAGAAGAATCGGGGGGTGGAGGGTGAGGTGAGTGTGTGAGAGAGTCCTTTTAATTTCTACCATGAAAAATTTATCTTCTGCACTTTGCAGGACCAGTTTTGCAAGTGTTTCCAAAGCGGAAGCCCCATGTAAAATATTTCTGTGGCCTCCCAAAAGTTAAAGACTGTTGCTGCTTAATACATTCCAAATGACCACTACACATGGCAGTGCCTTTTCCCCCTCACACCGCATTCAGTTCTGCTGAACATCTGCTGCATGAGAGACTCTCAGCTCCACCTACATCTAGTTCTGCTGCACATCTGCCGGACCAGTGGAATGTCTGTTGTACCAAATTCTAAAATCCACTTGCAGCAGTAAGCATCTGTCGAACCTCATTCAGCAAACGAGAAATTCAGACTATGCAAGCACAGACGTCTACTTCTGCACCCAGGTTCAGTGTGCTGAAAAGTAGCCTATGGAGGTGCAAAATCAATTCAGAACTTAAGCAGTGCTAGCTATATGTTATGGCGAGTACAGGGGAGGAGGGGCAAGAAGGCACAGACAACGGAGTGCGGGAGGGGGCGAGAAGGCACAGACAACGGAGTGCGGGTGGGAGGAGAAAAATAATAATAATAATAAACTGAGCGCGGTGCCCCTGAAGCGGGCGCCGCGCTGTGTAAAAAAGTTTGAAATTAAAAAACTAAAACAGAAAACGAAATGCAAATTAGGTTAGGAAGCGGCCGCCATTACCGAAGCTGGCACCCCGTGCGTGCTGTGTCCCTTAATAAAGTAAATAGTTCTCGGAACTGGTAATGAAAGCTCCCAAGGTAGGACACAGTAAAAGATAGAGTCCTCATGGGCAGTAACAAATGGAGACAGGGCGGTAACAAGGAGGGACTAACAAGCCTCATAATGAATTGGAAGCCAGCCTTTATGAAAGACGATGACACCAGCCAATGAAAAGTATGGGCGGAGAGTGGGCGAGGCTTACACAGCATACTCTACTACTGCATGCCTCGCAGAGCGAGCAGTGTATGCACGCTGCCACTAGGCTCGACCTAAAAATAATTAAGAGACAGCTTTGACTCCACTCTGAGTATTTCTCCCTCACCCCTTGCTATTGACTGTTTGATGTATTATTCCACCCCCATAGAGTGCTTCCTTACAATGCAAGAGGGATTATTTCCATCTCAAAAGTACACTAAATCATCACTCATTACATTCCTTATCTCATACATGAATTGTATGCAAACAGAACAAAAAACATTTTTTGTTCAGTTTTTTCACTGTAGTTAGCTTTTAAAAAAAAAAGGTTTACTCAGGAATCATGCCAGTCACACATATATTTACACATATATGTTTACGCAAGCACACAGATATGCATGAGGGTGCACAACGCAGCTCATTAAAGCAATCATTGGCAAAGTCAATGGATCTGGCTTTTAATGTGAGCATGGAGATACAGGTAAGTATGAATGTAATAGCGTGCTTCTGATAGAGACTTCTAGCTACAGATGCCTTACTTTAGAATAATCCCCAGGCATCAGACTGGAGCGGGAAATTTTTCGTGAGGAGTACCCCTGCGCGCCGATAGGTGGTGTCGTTCGGCCCTGCGTGGTGTCGTCCGTACCAGAAGTGACATGCACGGTTTTCTTTCCGCACCAGTCCGCACAGAGCTGGAGAAGAGGTACCCCTAGTCATTTTGACTGACCATTTGTCGATCCTTTTGTCAAAGATTTTTGAGACTTTGTCTCCTGGTGTGCACGATGTCCAACAGAAAGGCAGGTTTTAAGCCAAAGCCATGTGGAGCCTGTCATCGACATATGTCTGTGACGGACCCACATTTGGTCTGTCTCTGGTGTCTTGATCGTGCGCACAACTCCAAGACATGTGAGGACTGCACCATAAGGCGCTGAGGAAGCGGTCCTTCAAGCACCTTGTCACCGGATATCTAATCAAATCCATGAAGCTCCAGGTCTCGGTTGCGAGGAAGCTCTCGAGAACGCTCGTGAAGTCGGACCCGACGATCATTGTCCCACTCCAAGTCATCAGTAAGTGCCACAATAAGAAGTCATGGAAGAGGTCTTCGACTTCACCGTGCAAGTCTTCAGACGAGTTGGGCAGCTGTCGGCACTCGAGGCCTAGCTCTGTGATGGAGCCTACTTCTGGGTCATCTCCACGCCTTCCTGAGTTTCCGGGAGCCGGAACGACCCTAACCCAGCTTAAGGAATATTATGAGGCCATGCACTTCATTTTTGGGTGGCCTGATCCCTCTGGAGCGCCCACGAGTCTGGAAAGGGCCCCTACTGGTCTTCGCTGGCTTGTTTGCCCTCAACGCCAGTCAGGCCAAAGGATCCATTGACAGATCTGGAGCTGCCCTGGTTGAGCAACCTCGACCTTCCCCAACACCCATTCCAGTGCCGGCACCACTGACGCCCAGTGGTGGTGTCACCTCATCATCAGTTCTGACTCCTATACAGAGCCAGATGGGAGTCGTCCAATGCCGGCTCCGGCGCCAACTAGGGACAGATCCCATATCGGAGCCAGTACCTTGTTCTTACGTCAGACCTGGGTTTGGTGATGATTGTGAGGGGTCTGTGAACCCTTATGGATGCCATTTAGAAGAGACCCCCTGCAGTGTCTGCTGAGAAGGGTACCTAATTCACAATGGTATTGCGAAGGGCAGAAGAGGTCCTAGACCTTACGCTACCCTCAGTGGCAGTCAAGACAAACGCCTTGACTGAGGTGCTTTAGCTGGGAGTTGCCTCCCCTGAGCCATTACTCCCATTCAATTAAGGCCTTATCGATTTCCTACCCGGGGCCTGGTCCAAACCCTGCACAAGGGCTCCTGTACATAGGACAATTGCCTGCCGCCATCGCCCGCCCCAGAGGACCCCAGCTTCCTCACCAAGCACCCCACCCTGGAGAGCTTGGTGGGCCAGGCCTCCACCTCCAAAATTCACCCCAGCACATTCCCTACCTCTCCACCAGATAGGGAATCCAAAAGTCTGGATATCTTTGGGAAGAGGTTGTTCTCTTCCACCAGCCTGGCACTGCGGTTAGTAAACACTGCATGCCTCTTGGGCCGATACGTCCATACCATTTGGGACTCGGTTGCGCATGTGCTGTCCATGGTCTCAGATGAGGCTCAAGCCATACTCCTGCAATCATTTGCTGGTGGCAGGGACGCAGCCAAATTGAATATACGATGTGGACTGGACATGACTGACTCGCTGGGCAGAACAATTTAATCGGCGGCGGCCCTTAGATGCTACGCCTGGCTGAGAACCACTGGCTTCTTGGAGGATTTCCAAGCTTCACTCATGGAAATGCCCTTTGAGCGCTCTTGGTTGTTTGGAGAGACGACGGACTCAGCGCTAGAGCACTTAAAAGATAGCAGAGCTACGACCAGGTCCTTTGGGCTCACGGAAGGGGTATCCAATCACGTCTTTACATGCCCAGCCACCCCTGCCTGCAATCTGCACAATTTTTTAATGTCCAAGGGCGAGGT
This sequence comes from Calotriton arnoldi, assembly GCA_963921515.1. Lineage (NCBI taxonomy): Eukaryota > Metazoa > Chordata > Amphibia > Caudata > Salamandridae > Calotriton > Calotriton arnoldi. Next base: position 697,254 of record CAWUFW010007598.1, read on the forward strand.
TCGCACTGACCATGTAGGACAGCCAGCCAGTCCACCCCCCACAGCAGCCGCAGCCTCCAAACCCCTTTCGTAAGGCCTCCTACTATCAGGGGCATCCAGTGGGAAGCAGGATACGCCATCACCTACTCCACTGGAGGTCAGTAACATCAGACCGTTGGGTTTTGTAGATTGTCTTAAGGGGCTGCTCCCTGACCTTGGTGACCACACCCCACCCATGCCACCCACTTATGACAAGCTGATGGAGGACCTCTCCTCTTTGGTCTCTGTCAGGAGGTATTATCTCCCTTGGCCAAGGAAGCTATAGAGAAAGTACCTACATCAAAAGTAGGTTGTGGTTGCTATTCCCGCTACTTTCTGGTGCCCAAGAAGAACGGAGGCCTTTGGCCTATTATAGACCTGCGCCTTCTCAATCAGTTCTTGAAAAAAAAGAAATTCAAAATGCTCGCACAAGTCCTGTCTGCCCTGGAGACGGGATGGTATCGCTGGACTTACAGGCTCTTATTTTCGCACCCCCGTCCTGCGTGCCCACAGGTGTTACCTGTGGTTCACAGTCGGCCAAGAGACCATCAGTTTGCCATGCTCCCCGTTTCGGCCTTACCGGCGCCCCTCAGGTGTTCACGAAAGTGATGGTGGTACTCACAGCTCATCTGCAGAGGTCAGCAATTCCAGTCTTTCCCTACCTCGGCAATTGGCTGTAGAAGGCGGGCTCGCGCCAGGCAGTTGTCTCCCTCCTTCAGACTACTGCAAACCTTTTGCATTCTCTGGAGTACACTATCAATGTGCAGAAGTCACACCTGACTCCTTCTCAGACGCTCCCTTTCATCGGAGCTGTTCTGGACACAGTGCAGTTTCGTGCCTCTCTTCCTATGTGGCGAGTCCAGGATATTCCGGCTATTATTCTGATGTTTGACCTCTATCCTGGATTACGGTGAGACTGATCTGAGGCTGTTGGCCCTCATTGCCTCCTGTATCCTTCTTCTTACACATACATGCCCTTTGGCATATGCGGGCTCTGCAGTGGGATCTGAAGTTCCTGTGGGCACAGCATCAGGGGAATCTCTCTGATATGGTTCGGTTCTCGGAGGGAACTGCAAAAGATCTGCAGTGGTGGCTAGCGAACCGCAATTGGGTTCAGTGGCAGACCCTTCTCCCTCCCCAATGAGAGCGGACTAGTGACAGATGCGTTACATCTGAGCTGGGGTGGCCATCTGGGAGAGAGCTGCATATCAGAGGACTCTGGTCTCCGGCAGAATCAAGACTCCTCATCAATCTTTTGGAGCTCCAAGCAATCCGGTTGGCATTAAAGCCCTTTCTTCCTCTGATCAGGGGAAGGCTGGTTCAAGTGTTCACGGACAATACCACCGACATGTGGTACTGCAACATACAGGGCCGGGTGGGGTTGTGGACCCTTTGTCAAGAAGCTCTGCATCTCTGGACATGGCTGAAACGTCTGGCCATATCCCTGGTGGCTCAACACTTGGCGGATTCTCTGAACACCAGGACAGACAAACTCAGCCATCGATGGCTAGCGGACATGAATGGCATTTCCATCTGAAGTTGGCACAAGTTCTCTTCCAAGATTGGGGAAATCCTCCGTTAGATCTGTTAGCCTCGGTCAAGAATGTGTAATGTGTTTTGCGTGCTGGAGTGTCCAAGGGTGCTCTTGCTCGGGGATGCTTTTCGTCTCAAGTGGCGCTCAGGCCTCCTGTATGTCTTTTCACTAACACCACTCCTGCACAGAGTTCTCAAGAAGATCAGGAACGACCGGGACCAATTTATTCTTGTGGCCCTGGATTGGGCACAGAGAGTCTGGGTATCCCGAGCTGTTGAGCATGAGCATCGGTCCTCCGATCAAGCTGCCTCTTGGGTGGATCTTTGTCGCATTAGCAGGCCAGAGTTCTGCACTCGAACCTGAAAACACTCAGTCTTCATGCATGGATAATGAGTGGCGACAGTTAATAGTTTTCGAGCTTCCACCCAAAGTCTGTAATGATATCTTGGCAGCCAGGCTTCCCTCCACCAAATCAGTATATGCCTGCCGTTGGAGCAAGTTTGTGGTATGGTTTACAGATAGACAAGTTGACCCTCTTTCGGCACCCCTTTTCCAGGTTCTATTGTTAATTTTTATGTTGGCCCACCAGGGCTGGGCTTTGGGCACGTTAAAAGGCTGTCTTTCTGCCATCTCTGCATTTCTGCAGCTGCCAAACCAGCCATCCCTGTTCAAGTCCCCTATTGTACATAGGTTTTTGAACGGTCTCCAACACATGCTCCCACCGGCACCCTTCATTATGCCACTGTGGGACCTTAATTTAGTCCTTTCAAGCCTCTACATAACTTCCCACCCAGGCTCCTCACAATAAATATGGCCTTCTTGGTGGCAATAACATCTGCCCGAGGATCAGTGAGATACAGGGACTATTTGCACATCCTCTGTACCTTACTATCTATCCAGATAAGCTGGTCCTTTAAACTAGAGCATCTTTCTTACCGAAGGTGGTAACTCCCGTCCATGTAGGCCAGTCCATCACTCTGCCGACCGTCCACACTCCGCCTCACCCCTCTAAAGAAGAGGAGAGACTCCATCGGCTGGACCCAAAAAGAGTGTTGTCGTTTTACCTTGACCGCACTAAAGAGTTCCGGGTGGACGATCAACTCTTCGTGGGGTTTGTCGGAGCCAAGAAAGGGAGGGCGGTGCCGAAACGGACCCTTTCACAATGGCTAGTATACTGCATCAAGATCTTCTAGGTATTGGCTAAAAAGCAACCGCCTGAAGGTTTACAAGCTCATTCTACCAGAGCCAAGGCTACAACCACTGCATTAGCTTGCAGAGTTCCTGTCCTGGATATCTTGCAGGCAGATACTTGGGTTTCATTGCACACGATTATAAAACACTTCTACCTGGACAGTCAGGTCTGGAATGACGGTCACTTAGCCTATTCGGTCCTACATGACTTTCTAGTCCAATCTGTACCACAGTCCAACCTCTGGGGAAATATTGCTTTGGTATTTATTCTAAAGGGAGGAATCTGCGGCTAGAATTCTATCAGATGAACAAGTTACTTACTTTCGGTAATGCCTTATCTGGTGGAGACCCTATCTAGCCGCAGATTCCTAACCGACCCACCCATCCTCCCCGCTCTGCGGATTAATTTTAGAGTTTAGGGTTGTTTCCCTTTTTAAGGGCCCTAGTTAATGCACCTGTGGTCAGTGTTCTTCGTGGCTCCGCTCTTCTAGTCTGGAAAGTCGCAAAAAGGAACTGACATCAGCACGCTGGGGTAGCACCCTTTATAGGCACCGTACACGTCAGTTCATGCACAGATGACGCCACACGGAGCCCTAAATTACACCACCTACCAGCGGCAAGGGGTGCTGCTCACAAAAAATGTCCAGATACAGTCTGATGCCTGGGAATTATTCTAAGGTAAGGAATCTAAGACTAGAAAGAAAGTCTTCCAGATAAGGCATTACCAAAGGTAAGTATCTTGTTCTTTAGCATATTAAAGCCAGACCTATTGGCCTTGGCAATGCCTTTTATATTTGAACCTTATTGGATAGTGTCTAGCAAGGCTGAAGTAGACTAATATATAATTTAATGAATTCATAAATTGGATAACGGCTGGTCAGATTCTTCTAGGCAAGTTCTTCTAGGCACGACACCTATTCTATCGAAAAACCAGTCTTTGTGTTTTCTGCTCATACTATGATGTAATAGTGGATGGCTCTGGACCAATATGGAATAGGAGATCGGGACTTCTTCCATACCCTTTTGACATTTGCTTGCATTGAATGAATGATAGGGTTGAAAATATGCATGTAACAAGCATTGACAAAACCAGTAGATCTGGTTTCCATCTCAAAATTTCTCTTTATTGGCAAGGTGCGTATGTGTGTTTGTGTTACTGTGGGTGAGTGAGTGGGCGAATGCAAGAATACGTCACTGGGTGGCAGAATGAATGCTTCTATCCATGAGCTGGCTCATCTGTCTGTCCGCATTCTTCCTTTCAGTCATACATTAATTCATTCACCCAGTCATTCTTTCATTCCCCCATTAGTTCCATCTAAAATACCACACATTCATAAACTGACTAATCATTAAAGAAGTACTTTCAATTAATAGTCTGACCTAATGGCCTTGCCAATGCTTGTCTTTACTTATAATGGGGGAACATCTGCATTACATGTTCGTACTAGACTCAAGTGTTGTGTTTTGTAGAATAAAACAGAATTTCGTAAACACAGCTTGCCCTTATCAATCTTTCATCTTCAGAATGTCGTCCAGTCTTGTTGTTTTCAATGCAACCTTTAAGGCCGCTCCTTTATTGGGATAATGTCCAAACTTGAAAATGTCGACGCATGCCTCTCATGACCCATTTGACTAAGGTCGGAAGGCAGAATATGGCAAAGGATTCCTAAGCGCAGTAAGCAACTACTGCTTTTTTCTTTGCCTCAACTTGACTGTGATCACCTCAGGACATCAACCCACACCTATCATTGGATGTGCCAAAAAAACTTGAGTACCACAGTCTCCCGATATTTTTTTTACTACTACCTAAAATATTAAATATCACCCTGTCTCCACTGAAATTACTGCCATTCAGATCTAAGGCTCTTATGAGTCTCATCCTTTTACAAAATAGCAAGCCCAGCAAGATTATCAGATAGGCTGACAGTCCCTTTATGGCCAGTTTTTCAATGCCTGGCAAAACCCTGAAAAATTGCATATTGAAATATAAATGGGAAATAGTCCACTTTGGGGATGTTTTTAACCGAGGGGTTGTCAGTGGTGTGAAATAAACAACGAGATCTAAGCTCTTGTTGTCTATGATGTGGCTCAGAACTCTGATGTAAAAAACATGTCTGTGATTCGCTTTTTACCCATCTAAAACTTTGTTATACATGGCCCTCCCAAATCATCTGTCCCTACTTTTAATTGCTACACAGGGGCACAGGAGTAATGGGGGAGTCATACATAACATGGCCTCTCCTACCTGTCCCAAATGTAAAAACTAAAATACCTGACCAAATGTCACCCACTCCCAACACTCTCTGTGCCTTGCCTTCTGTCTCCTTCAGAAGCTGTGCTACCTGCATTCCAGAGCTGCTCTGACAGGCTCTCGCAGAGCCCTGCCAGAGCAGTGGAATACTTTTGGAAATATTTGCCTATATAGTTCCTATGAGGAAGATACAAACATAAAGGTGAGATCCTCTTGGTGCTTGTAGAGCTGAGTAATGAACCACAGATATCGCTGTTCTAAAGGATTTTTTTACTTTAATCCTCTACCAAAAGTGCGATCAATTTAAGCATTTGGACTACATCAAGTGTAGTAGGACCTGCACCATTCCCAAACACCAGCAACATCCCTCACATAGTCCAGAATGGCATAGAACTCCTTTTTGTGTTGGACAAGGGAAGCCTGTCTTACAAGCCAGCAGGTTGACTGAGTTAATGCTAATTGCTCCTTTCTTCGGTGATCCTGTGTCACATGTTTGAACTTTGGGTTGCAGACTGGCATCCATCCTTCTGAGGTTTGTAAGTTGAGTACTGTTAGTTTGGGTAGTATTGGCATCTGTTAGTTACAGTATTTAGTAGTGGCACACATGCTGTATTAAGCAACGCATTTAAAACAAGTGATTATTATAAACCAGGGATGACCCATCATGGCATGACATTTTTCACACCAGAGTTGCAGAGACATTTTGTCATAATCGGTTAAGGATCCCCTTAAGGGTACCAAAGGAGATACATATGCATAGAAGGAAAGACCTGAGAAGTCTGGAGGGCGACTGAACAGGAAACCAAGCTTCAGTTATCTAGAGCATATTAATGTAAACGTGTGTGCCTCAAATGTTATGCAATCACTGTCAAGGGTCAATGCTTACCATGAAAATATGAAACTTACTCAGAAGCTTCACCCACCCAAGCTTTTGGATCTTATCCCCAGCTGAATAATTCTGAAGCTGAGCACCAAGGTGGACCAGACATAGTCCCTCAGTAAAAGACTTGCTCTGTTCATCAAAGACAGGAATAAGTATCTGGTCCAGCTTTCAGTAGCTTGCTACCTGGATTTCCACTTAGCAGTTGCATTCACAAGCACTGGAGGGTTCACCTGAATGGAAATGTTATGGCCTGTGCAGTAATGCCAGAAATCACTTTCCCTCCAGCTAAACTGTCTTTACATCTTACCCTCCAGCCAGGCTTGCGGCTATCTGATTTTATTTCCAAATCAAGAGCCTTTCCAAAGTGTGCTATGTAATTTAAAGATTTCATGTGGTCCAACTTTCAGCAAAACGGTATCATCGAATCCATCAAAAGGGTAACTAATTCTCTGTAGGTCAACCCTTTCCACAAGGACATGACCTTCAATCAGTGAGAGGCTTAGTTACATAAGGGCATGTCAAAACAGGCTAAAAGGAAAATGACTTAAGCAGACTTCCTAAAGGATAACCTTTCTCTCTTGATAACCTGTATCATTTGGACCAACCAGAAAGGGAGACCAAGGGTTGTGGTAACGTAAGTGATCATAAACCATAATCAATCCATGATCTCTTTGGTATTAGATCAGCTCTTTCTCTGACTATATGCTGGATATCACATAGGAGTAATGTGGCCATTTGAACTTCTTTTCAGTGTGTCCCCTAGGGACAGAATGTCACATCAGTTAAGTAGATTATTGTGCAGCCACTCCTTAGAGCCACAGCAAAAAAACACATAACAAAGGAAAGTTTGAAAGGAAGGCTAGGGAACTATTTTGCAGTTCTTTTCAGATGAACCACGAGAATCTTCTTTGAAAACTGGCCGTTACAAACTGACAGGTATATGTCCTTTTGATCTAATTGTACTAATCCGTTTCACATAAGATATATTAAAATATTGATGCCAGCCATTGGGAGCCTGTATATTAAACATGTGCTGAATCACCTGAGATATATTTCTTGTGAACTAGGAAAAATACTGCCATTAAAACGCCTGGGTGGGGATAAACCTTCACTGTGGCCCATTTAATTGTAGTCTCTCAAATCCCCACCTGTTACCAGCTGATAAAAGTGACTTGAGGCAAGTGTCTTCTGCATAAAACAACCGTAAAACTATATTCTGAACCCCTGTACCGTTTGAGGTTTACAATGATATTTTGGAATCTTCTTCCAGTTGTGCCAGACGTCTGAAGTTCCCCTCAAGCAGGGACATCCACAGTGAGCACTCCTCTTGACAACCCTCCCTAATGTCCCCTTCCCTGCTTGCAACATTTCTATAGCAACCACTTCCAAGGTCCTTCTGTATCAAAGTAGGACTTGTGGAAAAAACTGATCAGCAGTCCTGTTAGAAATTGAGTTTCTGGTTGGCTAGGATATGCACCTAAGCCAGGCAGAACCCACCACCAGTCAGGGTAAGAGAGTTCCACACCCAAGATAAACCCTGCTCACCCCCTTGGCAGCAGCAGCTGGTGACTTTTGAAAGTGGTGGGGCATTTCATGCTCAATGCACGATCACAACTAGCAGCACAGACTACACTAACCATTTTATATCATTTAAAAGATCGGTTCCAGCATACCACCTGCATTCAGGTTAAATAAACAGTACCCAAGCTGTTCTGCTCCACAGCCCACGCTCCCTGCGCCACGCTGGGATGGCTTCACAATTCAAGGGTGTTTTCGCACTCATATGTAGCCCGTCGTCTAAACCAATCCGATGTTGCTTTCATACTGTTTGTGTAAGTGAACAGTATGACCGCAGCACCCGATTGGTTAGAGCGATCAGAGACAATGCTCACAGGGAGACCTGTAGGCTGCATCTATTTTTCCCGGGCTCACTGTCACAGCACAAGTTACAAGAGCTGAAGTACGCATGTCTGGTTGGTCGTGGTTAAAGAAACAGCCAAACTGACATGCACACTTCATCTCACAGTGACAGGCAGGTTGGCTTCCAGCCCACTTCTCCACCCCGGGTAAAGTTATGGGCAAAATTGAACAGACAGAGAAAACAACTTGACCTGTTTGCGGCAGCTCACTCGCACATAGTCGGTCAACACCCCTGGCGCTCTTTAGAGAAGATGCCCCTGCCCCTTGGTAGCTTGGCACGAGCAGTCAGACGTATCCCAGAGGCAATGTGCAAAGCATTTGCGCAACACACACACCCCAGAGACAATAAATTCACTACAAAAAAGACTCCACACAGGACTATATAAAAATATCTCATATATTGTATATAACATATAGACCAGAACCACATAAATCAATAATCACGTTGCCAACTAGGCAATTGTCATAACATAACAGTTAGTGCAATAAAGTAAATACTTATATGTTGCGCACGTCCTAAAAACACCATACACCATCACTGGGCATATTATGCAGGTCCTCCTGAGAGAATAGTCATTATCCTATCATTGCAAGGTATAAAATGACATAAACCACAACATCAGGGCATGAATATGATCAGTTAGGTTAGAGGCATAAACAGGTCACCAAAACATCACCATATACATATTAATACCTACAACCTCATCATCAGGCTATAGGGCACATCACTCCTGTGCTCCCATTAGGTACTATGCAGTATGTTCAGGTTCTCAAGGTAGAGTGCAGGAACCCACATGAAACACCCAGCATTCTCAGGGGTTCTAAACCACAAGATATTTCCCTAAGCACCTCAGGGATCTTGGACCGCAAAACATCTGCTTTCCAAATAGCAGGGTTAGGGTGCGTACTCATAGCTTAGGTTTGTGGAATGTGTTCATGCCCAACTCGAAGGCTGAAGACGCTCCTGCATGCATACTCAATACTTAAAGCGAACAACTTAAAGCGAACAACTTTGCCAGACCTCCGTCGAGGATGTGCCCTAACCTGCAAGCATGAGCTCCAGTGCCCCCAAAGGTATGTGGAAAGAAACAGGTGTGGGGGCACACACCATTCAAGTCAGCAGGGTGACCTCGCTGGGGCCCCCGCGTATGGCCAGAATCCAAAGATCGCCCCAAAGCTGAGGAGCGCTGTGCAACCCCGCTGTGATCGCTTGGGTCTGAGATAAGCAAGCCCAAAACACCTCAGCCGGGTTCAAGGATCCGTCTCGCAGCCCAAAGTGTGGCCTGCACAGAGCTGCGCCGAGCCGCGCCGAGCCGCGATCCCTGGCCATCATCCAGCCCTGCCCACATAGAATTGCGGGACAGCCTCACCCTTTCTTTCCTTCCTTGCGGCACTACCTCAGGGGTTGAATTCCTCCATCAGATCGGCTCCCCAGGCAGCATCAGAGTATGGCCCTCAGCGCGGGCTGCCTTCGGGAGAGCCACAGAGTGCTGCGGGACCTACCAAACCATCCAGGGGGGCCCAATCTGAGAAGGAGTGCCAGCCCTTCAGAGTGGCCAAACGTGAAGCGCTCAACACGCGCTGAGCCACAATAGGGAGGGGCAAGGAACAGCGTCTACCACGTGCTGTGTCTTAGGAATTGAAAGGTGGCTGGACCAAGAGTTCCACAGCCGGCAGCAGTAGAATTAGATGCCCTGCACTGTCTTCCACTCAAAACAGTGAACGTGAAGCGCTCTCCATGCACTATCAAGAGGATGGAGGAGCACTCCAGCACAGCTTTCCAGACGCTTGCAAAACAGGGAGGGCCACACCAGCCAGTCTGTGAAGAACACTGGGGAGCACAAGAGCAGGGAACAAACAGCAGGCCAGCATATCAGGGTCCTTTAAAGCAACATGGCAATACTCATTGTGAACTAGCAGGATGGCCAAATCAGCACAGCAAAGCAAGCAAGTTCAGATGATTCACCCTGTCACCATAACAGTTCCTTCTGGCAATGTGCAGTCTGTAGAGCCAGCAGCATCTGGTTACTAGTCCACGCAGTGTCTAAAAACATGAGGTTAGAGCCCCTGTTCTTGTACTTATAATGTCTTTGATGTGGAGTTAACTTCAATACAGACTTTAGAAGTGCACACCACCACCACTCAATCCCCAGCCCTGGCTCCAGACACACTACAGGGGGGCAGAGACAGCATTGTGAAAGGCAGACACAGCCCTATTCAGGTGCAGGTGAGAACTCCTCCCACCAGTCTAGCCCAGAATATGCGGGGTACACTTCAGCTCTCTTTGTGACTGTATAGCGTGAATGCACAAAGCAGGCCCCTGTCAGTCTAAACCAGACGTTGATTGGAGTCAGGCTGCAAAGCACAAAGAGTCATAAGCACACAGAAATGCCCACGTCTAAAAGTAAACACAAGGAGATGATGGACGGAGCGTTAAAACTTTTCAGACACTCACCCCCAGTCACAGATCTGGGTTGAATCCATCATCGTTCTTTAGCTCACTTCGCCACCTCAGTTCTTTTTGCACTTCTAAAAGTGACATTTCTAAAATAGTAATAAAAAGTCCACTTTCACCAATAAGCAGCATTTATCACCACTCTTCCAACCATTCCAATTATGACAACGCTACTCCTTTTATATCAGAAATTACCACTGAAACACATATCATGGAATTCCCAATGCAAACCTATGAGAGGAGCAGCCTCACAGCAAATAGCAAATAGGCTGTTTGTCACTACAAGGACATGCCACACAACAAAGGCACATGTCCTACCTTTTACCTACACAGCACCCTGTCCATAGGACTACCTAGGGTCTACCTTAGGGTGGCCTATATGTAGTAAAAAGGCAGTTCCAGACTTGGCAAGTAACTTTAAATGCCAAGACACTATGGCAGTAAACTGCACACGCATGCAGTGAAAGAGGCCTGAGACAGGTTTTAAAGGCTACTTCCGTGGATGGTGCAAGCAGTGCTGTAGGCCCACTATTAGCATTTAATTTACAACCCCTGGGTATATAGGATACCACTGTACAAGCGACATGCAGTTAAATTAAATATGCCAAACAGACGTAGACCAATCTTTCCAAGATTACAGGAGAGAGCACATGCACCTTAGCACTGATCAGCAGTGGTAAAGTGCCCAGAGTCATAAAGTCAGAAGAAATACTGGAGAAAGCCCCCCTCCCCCATTGAACAGCAATACAGAGAAAACGGCTGAAGAGTATTGCACCAAATTTGGCAGAAAGTCAGATCTTTACCCAGAAAGCATGCTTTTTGTGAATTGGTGTAAATCTGTTCACTTGTCTTGGAGAAATTAAGGTTAAAAAATAGAGGTAGCTAGACGATTGGACCTCGGGAGTCCTACAGGACTGCAAATCTAGTTTAAAAATAGTGCATGGGGCGTGGCCAAGATGGAGGAGTAAGTGGACACGAAATCAGTCCCTCCGCGTCGGCCTCGATCTAAAAGCTGTATCCCGGGGTGCCCGCTGCTGCATAGCGGTGCCCAGACGGGCATTTCCTTGGAGACAGTGAGGACGGCGCCTGGAGGTCTGGTCGGGGGCGATCCCCCCGCGAGGAACGGCAGAGTCTGTGATGAGTGCCGACGCCGGAGGCCCGGGACGAGAGGCGGCAGCCCTGCAGTGACGACTCAGCCTGCACGGAAGCGAAGCAGGCTGCAATTATACAGGCATTATAAAAAATGGGGTGACCCAGTGGCCATGGACCTGGGTTTAATGTAATACGAAAAACAATGGTCCTAGACCTAATTGCCAAAAAATGAATTGAATCACAACCTACAATAATATTGTAACAAATTATTTGCTGAGCCCAATTCCTATTGGCTCACAGTAATTAATTACAAACAATTTACTAAAGTGCAACAACCACAAACTTAGTTTCTTTTGCAAGCGTTTTATTCCATCATAATTAATGCAACAGTATATACTTTACTGAACGTAATACTAAGAGACAGGGGAAAGGTTGCTCCGGGGAACGTGCAAGAATAGAAAAGTGCTCAAGCTGTGCGAAGGGTGAATAAAATTCAGATGATGCGGTGAAAGAAGGTTAAAAGAGTTCATTCATTGGACTGATAAGTAATTCTCAGTCTTTGTTCTACCTGGCCACATTTTATAATTTCAAACCAATTTCCATCTAATTCCGAAATACACAATACAATTCTTGTGAGGCACGTTTAAGGTCAGAGACTGGTGGTCCAGGTTAGATGTATATGGGCGTCGACGAGAATTACTTATCAGTCCAATGAATGAACTCTTTTAACCTTCTTTCACCGCATCATCTGAATTTTATTCACCCTTCGCACAGCTTGAGCACTTTTCTATTCTTGCACGTTCCCCGGAGCAACCTTTCCCCTGTCTCTTAGTATTACGTTCAGTAAAGTATATACTGTTGCATTAATTATGATGGAATAAAACGCTTGCAAAAGAAACTAAGTTTGTGGTTGTTGCACTTTAGTAAATTGTTTGTAATTAATTACTGTGAGCCAATAGGAATTGGGCTCAGCAAATAATTTGTTACAATATTATTGTAGGTTGTGATTCAATTCATTTTTTGTAAATTAGGTCTAGGACCATTGTTTTTCGTATTGCAATTATACAGGGGCAGCCTTGCTGAACAACGAGGAGCCGGGGCTGAGGCTGAAGCTGCGGCGTGCCGCGAGGCAAGGAGGCGGGCCACGGAGGCCCAGAGCGCATCGGAAGCCTCGTCAATCAGAGGCGGCCCGGGGGACGCAGCGCCAAGAGGCCTAGACGCCGGAACCTTGGAGACCGACCCGCTCCGAGATAGCAAGGTGAGGGAGTTGGGGCGGAGGAGCGGGCTCACCAGCAGTGACGACAGTGTCTTGGGGCCCCCTCTGGACAAGGTGGAGGGGGGGCCCTCCAGCCGGCAACAGGCAGCGCCTGGGCATAGAGGGCCAACGGGCGGCATCCAGAGGCAGCAAGGGACGGCTTGTAGATCCCCAGGCCCTATAGGGCCTTAAACCACTCGGAGCGGAGTGACTTGCCAAGGCGGCGAAAGCGGGGGGACTCCTGGGACGGAGCCTCGGGGTCTCCTCGGGTCCTCTTGAGCAGCTGAGGTACCTGTGGTGACCGGGGGGGAAATCCTCCCCCCCCTCCCCCCCTCATGTGTTAATGGAGATCACGAGGATGGTGGACCCCTCAGATGGCCTGCAGATGCATGTGTGCTGAAGCGTGGCCTAGTGGTGGAAGAGGCCTTTGAGTGCATCAGACAGGCTTCCCAGTAGATATCGGAGGAACAGAGGGGGGCGCTTGTGAACGGCCGGAGCAGAGGAGTGTACTGCCCTGTGGATTGCAGGACAAACCTCGCAGGTTGGGGCTGTCAGGGCCTCCCGGGAGGGCCCCATCCTGGTTAACCTCATATCGCTGCCACTAGAGCTGAAGAGCCAAGCTATTTCCCGGAACAGGCCACAGGGGATTGAGGAGGCGAGTAATGGAGACCTCATATCTAGGGGTCCCTCTAGTAGGTTTGACTATAGTCTAGGCTTGGGCGGAGTACTGACCCTGAGCTCTGAGCTGGATCATACAGCGGTTGGGCCTTCCTGGATTTGCCAACAGTGGGGCCTATCTTCTGCAGACGCGCAGCTACTGTGACATTGTACAGTCTTATGAGGGTCCTGAGCGGGGGTTGCCCTGGGCCTTAATGCTCGCTGGAACAAACATGGCTTTGGCACGGGTCAAGAAAGAGCTATCTGTGAAAGATATGCTCAATCACAACGGCCTGAGCATGAAGGAGGCGATGCACCGTGACTAGGTCTTATATGGACACACTCTTCTCAACTCTGAGATAGGACTTACAGTCAATCAAGAAGGATCTGGCCCATGACCTGCAGGGAGTCCGGAAACAGGTGTCGGACCTAGGAGATAGGGTAGATGCTCTTGAGAGCCACGAGATCACAAGGGCGAAGAAATTGAACAGCTCAGACAGGAGCTCATCCGCCTCACAGATCAACAAATAGACCTTCAGTCTCACATCGAGGATCTCGAGAACAGGTCTAGGTGCAATAACATCAGGATTCGGAACGCACCGACGGCCGCAGACGCAGGAAACGTGGAGGAGTATGTGACAGAGCTCTTTGCACAATTTCTGGGAGACGTGCAGGTCTCGGATATCAAGTTAGACAGCGTCCATCGGACAGGTCTACCTAGAGCTTCACATATGCCCCCACCGGACATCCTGGCGTGTGTTCATAGTTTCCCACTGAAGGAGCGCATTCTCCAGAAGGCGAGAGACTCGTCCCAGGAGCACTTCCGTGGCCACTCCCTTCAACTCTTCCAAGATCTTTCAGCTATCACGCTGCAGAAAAGAGGGAGTTCCGCCAGGTGGTGGCCTTTCTACGAGAACATAACATCTCATACTCCTGGGGCCACCTTTTCCGGTTAATTTTCAGCTGGGAAAGGAAGACACACAGGCTGCCTGCGATCTACTCTGTATCGATAATGCGGAGGGAGCCACCGGGAGCAACATGAAGCTAGACACAGGGCCTAGTAGATATCTGAGATGGAGGAGGAGGGCAAGAGGTAAGGGCCTGGCCAAGCCCGACCCAGCCACAATAGCCCAAGAGAGGAAAGCGGTCATAGAGAGCTTGTCCGTAGATCTGCCACAAGATCAGAATGGCAACGAGACTGAAAACACGCAGTAACCCGGGATCATGCGCTACAACAGCTTCCGATGCCGGCCTGGGGGGGACCCCTGCTGGAAGCTGCTGGCCACCATGGACCCCGTCTTTTTTCCCACTTCGGAGATGGCGGGAGCTGACTGTTTATTTCCGCCCACTCCAGAGACTTTACAGCTCTTTTGTGTTATTGTTTCATTGTTGTTTGTTTTTAGGTACCGTTACATGGGATTATCAGGGACTTTAGATCTAGCTGACTCTGTAACGACCAGGTACATTTTACTGCAAGGTAAGGACCCAACACGCATAGTAGCACACCTTCTCAAACATATCAACAACCGGGAAATGCACCACTCTAGACTGCACCTATATGACGATGGCGGCTGAAAATTTGAAAATACTTTCTCTGAACGTGAAGGGTTTGAACAACCCTGTTAAAAGGAAAGCCATCCTCTCATACCTAGAACATACCGGGGCTGATATTTGTCTCCTTCAGGAGACCCACCTTTTAGCAAAAGACACGCATAGGCTTAAGACCAAGGCGTTTCCCCACCAGTTCTTCTCTTCCTCTGGGCATAAAACTGCAGGGGTGGCAATACTCCTCGCGTGCAAGTTTGCGGGAACAGTGGGACTGAAGCTTGTGGAGCTCAAGGGCCGCCTCCTGGTATACCACGTGCAACTGGGGGCCCTGGCCCTTTCCCTGGGTTCACTCTATGCACCCAATGAAGGGCAGGAGCATTTTATCAGGGCTGCTATAGAGGAATCCCTCGTATCTCAAGACCAGCTTTTTTTAATTGGAGGGGATTTTAATTTAGTCTTTAATAACGATCTAGACCGCTCGGGCTCCAGGGGGGAGGGTCGGGGGCTCTGTCTAGAGAGGGGCTGGACTGGTTGGGGGAGATGGGGTTAACTGACCTATGGAGATTTCTACATCCCCAAACAAGGGACTACTCCTTTTTTTCACATGCTTATAGGACATATGGCCCGTCTAGACTACTTTTTGGGGACCCGAGAGGCACTTTCATTAACGCACTCGGTGGAGATCGAGCCTCGATCTCTCTCGGACCTCTCGGCTCTGATCTTGGAGCTTAGGCATCCATCCTGGGGGATTCTAGGCGTAGATGGCGGCTCAGGGAGACGATTCTACAAAGACCTGAGGTGGCCACGCAGATTCAATCGGCCATACGTGACTATTTACAGCTTAATGATACCCAGACGTCTCTGCCTCCATTTTGTGGGAGGCTCTAAAGGAGGTTATTCAGGGGGTATTTATAGTAATAGCGGCGGAAGAAAATCGCTAACGCAAGATCAAGCGAGCGGAGCTTCAGGAACAGGTCAGAGAGCTGGAGCATATGCACCAATGTCTGGGGGCTCCGAGAATCTGGCGCCAATTGGAAACTGCGGAAACAGTTGGCTAGCCTGGATTTAGACAGAGCGGGATACTCGCTTCTTAGATTAAAACACTCCGTCTATGTTAATGGGAACAAATGCGGGAGGCTGCTTGCGGCCAGACTTCGCTCCCAGAGACAGTTAGCTAGAGTGGATGTTTTCCTTAATGGGAATGACGAAGAGATAAAAGGGGATAGTAGAATTGTGGAGCGTTTTAGAGACTTCTAAGCATCACTATATACCGGGCAGCCAACTGCACTCAACGCGCCCTCGCATTATCTATGCCAGGCAGCAACGACCCGCTTCACCAAATCTCAGGCAGCCTCCTTAGAGGCACCCATTGGCATTGAGGAGATCATCTCTGCTATTTCCAGGCAGACGTCTCTGAAATCCCCAGGACCAGACAGTTTCTCGGCAGGATTCTATGAAGCCTTCTGCTCTGATCTAGCTCCAGTTCTCACCCGGCTATTCAATGACATTGCATCAACGGGCAGTCTCCCCCCTCCAATGCAAGAAGCGGAAATAGTTGTTATTCCTAAGCCGGGGAAAGACAAACGCCATTGTGCCAATTACCGCCCTATATCCCTTCTGAATGCGGATGCCAAGCTCTTTACGAGCATCTTAGCGTCTCGCCTGAGTCCCTTTATGCAGGGATTGATCGGCCCAGATCAAGCCGGGTTTATACCGCAGAGGCAGTGCGCGGATAATACCAAGCGGCTGCTTCACGTCATTGATAAAGCGTGCCGTAAGGGGGGTGCCAGTATGTTACTCTCGGTCAACGCCGAGAAGGCTTTGATCTGGTCCATTGGCCATTCCTAGATGCGACACTGAAACATTTTGGGATAGGAGACCGATTCCGAGCCTGTGTTCTCAGTGGTTATAGATCCCCGATAGCAAGGGTAAGGGTGAATGGACTTGGTTCAGATATATTTCCTCTACAACGAGGTACTAGGCAGGGGTGCCCCCTCTCTCCCCTCCTTTTTGCCCTTTATATGGAGCCCTTCGCATAACGGGTGAGAGATCATCCAGGTATTACTGGGATTACTTTAGGGTGGGAAGAGCACCGAATTAGTTTATACGCGGATGACGTGATGGTCATGCTAGAGGATCCTCAGTTGAGCCTTCCTCACTTCTTGAGAGAAATGGAGGCTTTCGGTGCAGCCTCTGGATTTTGTATGAATGTCCAGAAGTCCCAGGCCCTTAATATCACTGTCCCCCAGGCCGTGGTGGAAAAACTGCAACGCAAGTATGCAGTGGAGTGGTCAACCGAGTCCCTCACATATCTAGGAGTTCAGCAATGCTCCACGTTGGAACGCACGAATGATACTAAATATCGAAAATTGATAAAGAAGGTGGGTAGGGAACTTGAGCAATAGAAACGCTATCCACTCTCTCTGATGGGCCGCATTGACGCCCAAGAAATTAGCGCCTTACCCAGAATACTCTTCTATTTCCAGACTATGCCTCTGACTCCCCCGCCAGGGACAATACCAGCGCTGCAGGCAGCTTTCCACCGGTTTGCATGGGCGGGTAAGAGACCGAGAACGAGTAAAGAGCGTAGTTGGCTCCCGGAGGCTGATGGGGGGGCTTGGGATACCTTGCCTCCTCAGATATTTCCAGGCTGCCCAATTACGGTATGTAGTTGAGTGGTCTTGACCAGAATCAGAAAAACCCTGGTTATTTATGAAAAGGGCTATAGCGGGGACATCCTTGGAGAAAGTCCCATTTTTACTGCGCCACCACTGAACACCCAGCTTATATATTTCTCCTGTGACAAATTCTCTTATAAGGGTCTGAGATGGCTGCGCACGCAGAAGACAATTAACCACCTTCCCATCTCCCCTTCAATTGTTGACAACCCGGCCTTTGCCCCTGGGATCAGTCCCGCCTTCTGGGCTTGGAGGGAAGCTGCTTGTAAGGCGGCCGGTCACTTTTTTGATACAGACGGTCCAATACCCTTCGATGTCCTTAAACAAGATTATACCCTCCCTGAGGGCGAACGCTTTAGATACTCCCAGATAAGGCATTGGCTCTTACATTCAACCATGAGGAGCGGAATCGAACGGACTCTGACCCCTTTTGAGAAGTGGCTGGTGAGCAAGCGTTCTGATAAACAACTTCTATCTGAATTATATGTCCTTCTGCGGCCCACACAAAAGCTCAGCCCAACGTCGTTGGGAAGCGGAACTGGGGCGACAGCTAACTGCGAAAGACTGGAAAGATATATACCATAGAGCACGACACACGACCTATAACGTAGCAAGCACAGAGACAGCCCTGAAGATTACCTCATATTGGTATCTCACTCCAGTACGGCTCCATAGGGGGAATCCAACCCGTAGCGACACATGCTGGAGACAATGCGGGGTGAAAGGAATGCTCACACACATCCTTTGGGAGTGCACAAAACTAGTACTGTTTTGGGAATCGGTGTTAAACGACATTGACACCCACTTCTCAACACAACTTCCCGTCCTACATCCTACTGGGCCTCCCCAACCCCCTAACATATCCCCTTTCATCCCGTAGAGGGCGTCAAATAAGCATAGCACTGGGGGCTGCACACCAGACTATTCTCTCACTCTGGGGGTCTGCTACTTTACTGACACATCTGAAGTGACTGCACCGCCTGTGGGGGGTCCTGGGGATGGAGAGACTTACTCATACACTTGCTGGTTGAGGCGACACTTTTCACACCACATGGCGCTGGCTTCTCTGCTACTCTCCCAAGAATTCTGTGAACTGACATGCCTCAGGTATTTGCGTATACTGAGGCTTACGGACCCACCTCATGCCAAACTTGGGGATGACACACAATGAAGGGCCTACATATAGATATAGACACGGAGTCCCTGCTAGACACAGAGCAACTGGTACCTGGGGTCGGGGTTTAGTTTGGAGGGTTGTAGGGGGGGGGATTTATTTGTTTTCTTTTCTTATAAGAAATGTCAGGTCTCACTCAATATTCTTATGCTGATTCTTAACTGATAGATCTGTAACATGGCAATAAAACAAATTTAAACCTTAGAAAATAGTGCATTTTGATTGTTCGCAAGAGATTTTTGTCCGATGGCCTGTTCGGTCTAGTGGGACCCATAGGACCGAGTGATCTCATTGGCTGGTTGCAAAATGAAAGAAAACGTTGCAGCTGCCATTACAGGACATGGGGACTTTGTCCCCGTTTCCTGAAAGTTAAAAGAATTAAGTAGAAGGGGGCAGGATAATGATACCTTGACCCCCTGGCGATTATGGGGAGGGTCCCAGAGGGCCCCACCATGGACAAAATAAGAACAATGTTTGGACCAACGGTCCCGTTGTACTCTCGTAGGAGATTTTGACAACTCCCGCTGGAGTCCCGTTGGACCCACTGAGAGCAAGTTCGACCCGTATGCTCCTGTTAGTCCTGCTGTACTGAAAACAAATGTTAAACAAAAGGAAGAATGTTGAGTGGGGGTCCTGCGGCCAGTCCCTTCTATGAACCCCATGTATCTTTTTAATGGCCTAAGGCAGGGGGTTGGCCGCCTGCAGGATTTGTGTTTGGTAATAAGATTTTACTTTACGTGAAAAAAGCAGATACATTCACTAAAGAAAACAAAGGTTAAAGTGAAGTTATAGTTGGGTATGGTAATGACATCTAGATTTACGTTAAAACAAACCCCTAGGAGTTCGCTGGGAAAAACAAGGTTAACGTGGCATAATAGTTAGGTTAAAATGTCAGACATAACATAATTTTTTAATGCACAAAATCACTGAAATTCACCAGCTATAGTGTACTGACTTAAATATAACTTGTGCCCCCACCATGCCCAGCCTATGACCTCACATATCATATCACTCATGACATGTTCAGTGATATCATTGATGATATAAGTAATGGGATCTCAAATGACATCCTCCACCCCCTCCTTAGGTGAACCAAGATCTTCCTATGCACAGCCTTTGCTCTGTTACAAACACTTTGTTTATAGACAAACTCATGTGGGCAATCAACTAGACATAAGCTGGCAAACCTGTGTTGCAGATGATCTTTGCCCAGCGAACGACTTTTCATGGAGAACCCACTGCGTCCAGACAGCCAAGCTCCAATAGGTTGCCGAGCCCCTGCTACACACATCTTTTGTCATGTGCTGAATCCATCGTGGGAAGCCCACCTCTCATGGGCAATCAACCACACATGGGTTAGAAAGTACTCATTGTGAACTGTCTTCACCCTATGCAGTACCGCTCCACGGAGAGCCCACTCCCCATAGACACCTATGGCCCCTTAGGAAGTGAAGGCCCTACTATGCACAACCTTCAACCTGTACCAAACACTTTGCAGATTGTGGCAATCAAGCACAAATGCGTGTGCAGCTATCTGGTGCTCAAAATGTGTACTCCTAAATAAATAAAGCTATGCAATTCCTATGTATAGCTTTTAATTCAGAGGCCCCCCTCCCTCCAGACACTCAAAGCCCCTTAGGAGAGTAAGCACCTACTACGTCCAACCTTCGCTGAGTAGCAAATCTGTTGCAGATAACCCACCTCTTGTGGGCAATCAACTAAACACATGTCGGCCTGTAATCAGTGATGTCAACAATCATTGAACATGTTATGAGTGATGTGATAGGTGAAATCGTAAGCAGGGCATGGCGGGGGGAGCGTTATAGTTAGCTCAGTAAACTATGACTGCTGAATTTCAGTGCTTTTTGTGTTGAAAACATGACAATATGAAATCACATTTGAAGTGTGGTTATGGTTACTAATCAAAACTCAAGAAACATTGAAATTCACAAGATATGGTTAGGACAACAATCATAACTCAGCCATGCAAATCATAACTCACACACCAAATGAAATGCTCATAACCTCACCATTAATGAAACAGATGCAATTACAAATGTTGTAAATCTTCTTATAGTTGATATTACCTATCCCATTACCCCTACCACTTTGAAGGAGATGTAAGTGAATGTACCATCATTTATTGGTTTAATTATGTCTTGTCGTTTAATTACATTTTGGTCGTCAATGTTCTTATTTATTGGGTGCAGAGCCTAGCTCCTAGCCTGGCCCTGTACCCCACCCTTTCAGCACATGGCCAAGGGTCTTGTGCAGCGAGGTTAGGTGCCCGTGGAAGGTGGGGTGCAGTATCTGGTTGTAGGCCAGGTGTTGCACCACACCTTGCTACACACAGCTCAAGGGTGTGCACAGCGGGGGGTCAGAAACTTGCTGAGAGTACCAGACAAGGCCCTGTGTTGCACTCAGCTGTGCACAGTGAGGGGTCAGATGGCCAAAGAAGGTTGGGTGCAGGGCCTGGCCACACCTGTGCTTCACTTGCGAGGGCACAGCACGGGTTTGAGGCCTGTGG
This sequence comes from Calotriton arnoldi, assembly GCA_963921515.1. Taxonomy (NCBI): domain Eukaryota; kingdom Metazoa; phylum Chordata; class Amphibia; order Caudata; family Salamandridae; genus Calotriton; species Calotriton arnoldi. Next base: position 718,437 of record CAWUFW010007598.1, read on the forward strand.
TGGGTGGAGTGCAGGGCCTGGCCAGAGGTGAGGTCTGACGCCCCACCCCACCCCACTGCACAAGGATGAAGGCAATGCAGAGCAGGTTTTGGACGTCCCTGGAGGATCTGGCACAGGGCTTAACCAAGGACCTGTCCCTGCTCTTATCTTGATCATGCACAGTGGGGGTCAAATGCATGTTAGAGGGTGGGGTGAGTGCGTGGCTAGACCCTGCGTACCAACTTGGTGCACATGGCCAAAAGCCTGATGCCAGTCCCTGCGCATCGACCGTGAGCAGTTCAAGTGGGAGGCCCATGGACAGTGGGAGCAAAGTCTGGCAGGAGGTCATGCCCAGTGTCCATCCCAATGGTGCACGGCCAATGGCTTTGCACTGCTTGGGTCAGATGGCCATAAGTTATGGGGTACGTTGGCCTAGCCAGAGGTCAAGCCCTATCGCCCACCCCCGTGGTACAGGACGAAAGAGGATGGGGCAGATGGCTTGGATATGTTTATCCTTGCTCTGCACTCAACAAACGCAGTGGAGGTCAGATGCCCGCAAATGGAATGCCCTTCACCCCACTCTGCTGTACAAGGCTGAAGGCCATGCTCATTGGAGGTAGGGCATACGTCCATCAAATCCTTGAGGCTGCTGAGGAAAATCCTGTTCCCTTCTGCTGTCAAATGCACTCCATCTCTTTGGAAAATTCCAGGCATGTTGAACTAGATATTGTGGTAGACGGATCCCATGTCATGGTCGCTCAGCTATGCGGAAATCACTTTGTTGTCATCTTTTCAGGATTTGCCTATTTGTGGACAAAACTGATCGGACCATTTCTACTTCTGCCTTTGATAGCTGTGGGGAAAGCTGTGGGGGAAAAGAGCCATCAAGCAGCCAAAGGTTTCTTTCATTGTAAATGATAGAACAACACCAGTAACTGTTACAAAATAATCTCTCCACATTGCAGAATCATTACATCTGGTTGCTCACATGTTGAAATGCTTTCCAACATATATAGAAGTTGATCCCAATCTATTTAATGTCCATATTAGGCTACCCTATATCCTTGTCAATGCTGCATGATCTTGCATTCTCACAAGCCCAGTGGACAAAGGAGTGAGCAACCATGTAATGGTGCTGGAATTCTCATCCACCTCTGAGAAGGAGCTGCAGTCTGAGAAGTTTTCACCAGGAAAGAGGGATTATCTGCTATCGGTTAAGTAGAACGAAAGTTAAGATGTACATAAAAGTATTTGGAGAGGTGACCAATAGACTGTGCTGTACAGGCAAGGAACAACTTCACCTTCTCAGGTATGCAAGTGGACACTGATCTGCAATGCATAGTCTTTGCATTCATTGTTTTAATCTAAGTAGGTGATACCAAGGTCTACCAATTATTTCAAAGCTGCAAACTCCTGAAGATCAGGTTATGCTTGGTAAACTTTTGACCTGACTAGAAACTGGGAACATGGTCTGATGTGGTAACCTTGGAAACTGGTGTACAGTAGAAAGAAAGGTTTTACTATTGGTTCACGGCTGTAAGGTGATGCCAAATTCCGTCATAATGCCTTTGTTTACAAGAAATATTTTAAAAAGGCATACCTATAATTAGATATTACAGTCTGATCCTGGAGATTCAAGGAGGTTAGCATTTAATAAGAAGGCTTAGATCTTTCCTTGCACTGGATAAAATGTAAATGTAAGTCCGTTTTTATATAGCGCATCTACTCACCCTTACGGGTCTCAAGGCGCTGGGGGCCGTCGTGGAAATTAAGTGAGCTATTGCCCAGAGTCACATGGTGCTGAGCTGAGCTGCCGCCGGAGCCGGGGATCGAACCGTGAACCCTGTGCTCCGAAGTCAGCTGCCCTGGCCGCTGCACCACACCTCTCCACTGATGAAGGGATATGTGTAGCTTAATGTGGTTATGAAAGATTCCATAGGGATAACTGCAAGTCTCTCTAGGATGAACTAGAGCATCTGTAGTTTGAGAACTACTTTTGTTTTCTGAACTGATTCATTTTCTTGCATTACTGTCTAGATATATTATGTACTGTTAAGGTTAACAATCTTTAAGTGGCAGGTTAATGAGATAATAAAAGGTGGAAAAGTAATTAAATTAAACTGAGTGATGAATTTCCAGAGTGGAAATTGAAATGATGAACATGATTAACTTCTAGTAGTAAGGAATACAGCAGCAGATGCGTTAATCACTCAATTATTAATTTTATGAAGACTATCAAAAAGATCCGCCATGTATACGATTCAAGGGAATTCACAGGTACTATGACCAAAGTCCGTGTTACAGTCAGGAACATGTGTAACCACAACGACACTCATCCAGACACTCAGTGTCACACTTAAAGGCCTGAACAAGCACATCGTCACTGACTCCTGGACTATCTGCCACAGCAAAGGCACTCTTATGCACGTAGCGAGTCACAGCCAGGGACATGTGACAACACCAAGTCACTCCCCCCAGAGTCACACTCCGAGACATGAACAGGCACACTGCTATTGTCTCCATGACAGTCAAATGGTGACAAGGGCATTATGATGTAGTAAGAGTCACACTCAGGTACTTGTGTCACCACACCGCCACTCCTCTAGATACTAAGGGGCACACTGGGAGGCTTAAACTCACCGCCATTGATTTCTGTCATAGTCCAACCCCGAGATACGTGACACCTCACTGATTCTCATCCAGGCATTCAGGGACACAGTTGCATACCTGAACAAGCACACAGTCACTGGCTCTATCAGTTCAATGGAGGCAAAGCCCCTATGATGTACTCAAGTCACACCGAGGGACAAGTGAAAGCATAATGCCACTCCCCCAGAGTCTCATGGGTACACTGAACTGGTCAAACACATTGTCACTGACTCCATTTTTTTAATTTTTTTATTTTACAGAGTTTTATATAGCGCGAACTTGACCCGAATCGGGTATCAGAGCGCTTTACATAGCACCAGTTGCATTACATGAGGACACATTCATTTTTGTTAGGCACTGGGAGATTAAGTGATTTGCCCAGAATCACAGGATGTTCAGCGTCATTGCCGAGACTCGAACCCAGTTCCCCAGATTCGAGGTCGACCGCCCTAGCCGTTAGGCCAACTCCTCTCCCCAAAACTCACTCCATGACAGTCCAATAGAGACAAAGACATTATGACGTAGCTGAGTTGCGATCAGGGGCATGTGTCACCACATAGCTGCTCAACTAGACACTCAGGCATATTTGGAGATCGGATTAAGCACACTATCACTGACACCATGACAGTGCAATGGAGGCAAGGGAACTATTATGTAGTCAGAGTCACACCACAGAACATGTGTCACTTTACAGCCACTCACCCAGATACTTAAGGGCACAGTCCGAGATCTGAACAAGCACACTACCACTGGCTCCTTGGGCAGACTCCTGCTGTGCATGGTCAAAGGCCATGCGTATTAGGGGTTGGGAGTCTGCGGTTAGTGGGCCACACGGCTTGGCCTGGGGCTAGGCTCTGTTGCCCACCCTGCTGTGTACAGTTAAAGATTGTGTACAGTGGGTGATCAGGCACCCACAGACTGTAGGGTGCAGTTCCAGTGGCGCACCCACGTTGAACCCGGCTGTGGGCCTTGCACAGTGGGGGGGGGGGTCAGGTGCCTGTGACGGGTGGGGTGCAGGGTCTAGCCAGAAGCTCGGTACTGTACCCCACCCCTGTTGCACACAGCTGAATGCCATGCTCAGCACGAGTCGGCCGTCCCCAAAATGTTTTTTCAAAATTTTGTTGTTAAATCTGCCAGGCCCTCATCAATCTAACAAAAAATTGGCTAAAAGCAAGAATATTTCTTTGGTCTCAAAAAGCACATAGGAAACTGCTTTGTGTGTGAATGTGAAGTTAGCCAATGGCTAAAGTGAGCTGACTCATTGCCTCATGTTGTACACTGTATTGTGTGGAATAAACATTTGAATAACACAAAAAAATACCAATGGATGAAACAGTCTTGATGAAAGCCCATGTAAGTAAGTAATATTATACATATAATTTCAGTAAAATCAAAAGGTCTTTGGCTAACACCAAAACTAAAATTCAGTTTATTTTCCTATCAAACTCAACTATGTAAGACGTTAGGGGCCCCCAGTCCCTCTTTGCAGTTCTCATAAGACTACTGCGACACTGTAGCATTATTCCAAAGGGAGCCAGTGGGGGCCTATTAATTCTTCAAAATCCTAAAAGAAATTGAGTCACCTGATTGGGTAGACAAGCCTCTCTATCTGAAAAACATGCCTGCAACCTGTAGAAAAAAAGGAGCCCATCTTTTGAAGGACACCATTTTGTGTTAGTTCTGTCACAGTGCAGAAGAAAGTTTAATGCATTGCCGTTAAGTAATCTCAGGCTAGCGAAGGAGGCCAAGAAGCAGCTGGGACAACAGCAGGACCGCCTTCTGCACAGCCACCCCAACAAGATGATGTTGTGGTGTTGGCTTTTGCTGCAACTCTACCAGAAAGATAGAGTTTGGTGTGGAAGAGTTCTACACTCCCATCTCCGGAAAAAAAGAAGAATATACCCACAAGATAACTTGCATTCTTTTTAATCAGGTGTTACACAGAGGCCATCCAGGCCTTCAACCATTTGGGATGTCAGGGATGAGAATGTATCTCAGGGCTAAACGCCCCAATGTCAGGAAGAAGATGTTGACACAGACTTTGCTCATTGCAATGTGGACAAGACTGATCCAGTATTACGGATGCTTGCACCCTGGTGCATCTCCTGCAAAAATTATTTGCTCAGGTGAACAAAACTAATGGATCAACTATACCACAATGAAACAACATTAAAAAAACACAAATGCTTTTATTAAAGCTTGGAGAAAAATAAGATACATATAAAAATGCTACTATCAAAATATTGTTTACAGTAAAGCAATTACAAAAAGTTTCTTAAACAAAACTCCAAAAAGGTCTTATCATAATACCTATCTAAAAAAGATGTATTAAATAAAATAAAAAGACACCAAAACAAAGACCTAAAGTTGAAACTACTTATCTAAAAGGCTGTTTGCTGTGTGGTTTGGCCTCCCACAGGCGGTTGGGTGCAGGGTTTGGCCTGAGGCCTGGCCCTATGAACAATCTCCAGTGCATAGATCCAAAAGCTGAGTGCTGTGTGCAGCAGGGTCTGAATTTGTGTGGTGGTTTGTGTGCAGTGACTGGGTGGAGGCTAGGCCCTGCAGCCCAGCTCCACTGCCATGCGCAGTGGAGGTCGCTCATCCTTGGAGGGTGTGGTGCTCATGCTACCCACCCTGCTGAGCACAGCACCTTGTCTACAGTGGCATTTGGTCACCAGTGGCAGTCTAGGAACTGGTTCTACCTTGACAATGCGCGATACAAGTAGGGTATAGGTTAGGCTCTGCAGCCAAGCCCTGCTTCACATGGCTAAAGGTCATGGGTTGTTGGCTACCCTCTACTAGTTGTGAACAGAACCTCCATCCATTCCTTACGATGCACAGCCAAAGTCTGTGTGTAGTGATGTTAGCTTGAAAGGTCCAAAAAAACAGGTCCATGTGGAATTATAGTGTAAAAAATGGAAATTCACAGGACAGACACTGGTCAAAGTGAACTTATGGTAAAGTTTGCTTATAACACCATCATGTGTTATCATTATTCTTTTTTTTAAAAACCTCTGAAATTCACTGAAAAAACACAGTTAATTTGCAATTATGCTTACTAAACAAAACAAAAAAAACACGGATTTCACCAGTTATGGGTCAATAAATCAACCATGCCTTGCACCCCGTCATACGCTGCTGATAACGACACTTTAACTGTTTTATCAATGAATTTTGGAGGGTTTTTTGTAAACATACGTTATGGTGTTATAAGCAAACCTAACTGTATCTTTACTTGAGTTATTTTTTGAGTGAAAAAATAAATAAACCATTGTTCCAAAGACAGTATGTTTCTAGATGTAAAATAGCTTCTGGGGATACCGGTTATGGTCGAGGGTCCTTGTTTATGCTTTGGTACTATCAGCAGTAAAAATGTTTACAAGACAAATTTTCTCCTCCCATCCTTTTATAAAATTCGACCGAGATATTGTTAATATCCCGGATGGTTTTGTGTGGAGTGATTCCAGTTATTTTATCTTTTTGCTTTTTTTGCCACAGCAAGAAAAACAAGTACTCCAAAGAATTAAGCATAGTTTAAACCAAATGGAACAAGGGTTTTTCTTCATCATGAAAGGATTGTGCTTTGCTGTTAATGGAAATTCATTTATATTGCCGTGTTCTGAAAGCAGAAGAGGCTTCAGGGGGCCTCTCAGAACTTTGAGTCTCAGACACGTTTTTTATTACTTTTGAATGTCTGGAACATTCGAGTGCATCCTGGTGGGGCCCTTTCATAATAAACACCAGATACACGATATTGCTCTGCAAGGCTGTTTCTGGTGTGTAGAATAGATGATGCTTCCAAAAATACTCACTGTATGAACATAGCCAGCCAGTCAGCACCATGAGACATTACTGTGCAGAGTGAAAGAGGTGAATGTACAGATCTGTGCTCTGCTGACTGCAAAATTGTGTATGTTTTATGCATAACGTTTCCACTCTGAGATGTATAGAGACCAGTATTTAAATCATAGCATTCCTGTGTTTTCATGCAATGCAAAACGATATATTGTTGGTAAACAACGTTTTATATCTCATCTGTGGAATGTGTGTCGTTTTCTGTCTTATTAACTCCTGCATTCCCTGAAGCATAGGGCGTGATTGCCATTGCTAAAATTATTTGTTTAAAATGTCCTAAGAGCTAGATTGCAGTGCTAAAGAATGATTTCCCTTTCATTGCACAATAAGCAGCATAGCTTGCCTTTTCTGAGCTGCATAATTTGGTTACATTATTTTGTCCTCCTATAAATTCACTGGCTCTGAAAACTATCACTGCATTATTATCACAACTGTAGATGAAAATGTTCAGCGTACAGCCTTTGGCGAAAGGACTATACCCAGAACAGATTATTATAAATAATAGCAATATGAGATGGCTGTGGGGGCGGTGAAATTACTGCTCATGTTCGAAGATAGCACAGTGCCTATAATGGGGGTGGGGAAGGGTGCGGATGGATATCACACTGACGGCATTGTAGAGATGGGAAGATGTAATCACTGTCAGGGAGAATAGAACAGCTGCCATGGAAACAAGCATTGGCATAGCCAATAGGTCTCGCCTTTGGGACTTTATAAGTGTTTAGCTAGAGCTATTGGCTTAGCCAATGTTTTTAAGCTATGTTGTAGAGAATTGTGGCTGCTGTGCAGCATGTTGAAAAGCTATAATAAAAAAGTGTCATTAGCATTTTTGTTACTTTATGTATAACCAAGAAGACATTATGTACCACTGAACAACCCTATTAAAAAAAACAATTAACATAAAACATGTCTTCTATTATTTTTGACTTTGCAATGCTGGCAACCTCTTCCTGCCTGTTCTAATGCTTGTTCTAGGAAGGTATGATATAGAAGACCGGCACAGTGAGGGAGAGACAGTGGGGACCAAGATTGGCAGTTTCGCGCGAGACCAAAGCAAATAAGAAGAGAGACGGATGACATTAAGCCATTTAGAAAAGAAAGACAGGCAGCAAAGGTGGAAGGCGCACGTGGAGGGAGTCACTAACTAAATATACAGAAAGGGGTGACATGGTGGAAGATGCACAGGCAGATAGGCAGGCAGGGAGGGAGTCATGCATACAGAGAATGAGAGAAAGCCTGGCAGGCAGGGGAGGGAAGGACAGACAGAGGTGGGCCACAACAGTCACAGAAAGAGCAGGGACAGATTATAGGAGAGGCGTGAGGGACGCCCTCAAGCGGGTCTGGGGTGGGGATCAGATTAAGTGAGGGAATGACTAAGAAGAGGAGAAAGGGAAGGGCATGCTTGTGAGAGGCAGAGAATGAACACTAACAGGCATAGATGCAATAGACGGGGACGGAGAGAAGTGCGCACAGAGAGTGACATGGAGGGTTTGGAGAGAGGCATGTAGCCATACAAAGGCAAAGAGAAACAGGCTTAAAGTTAAAGAGAGGCACCAGCTTATGCCGATAGCGAGGGGTTTATAGACAGGCAGAGTGCAAACAGGTAAAGAACAGAGAAGAACAGAGGGAAAGAGATACAGGCAGACAGAAAGGCAGTGAATGGAGAGAGGTTTTGATGGGGAGACGGCGCCGAAGAGGGACGCTGGTGGACAGAACGGGGCAGAGCTTTCTGAAGAGGTTTGCTGTTCAATCCTTCCACATAAAGACTCTGTGAAAATATCCTAAATATGTTCAGTGAATATAAAACAACCAACAAAAGTGTTAAAATCTTAGAATTAAGATTACTGCGTTAACATTATAGCTCCTAAAAAAGGAAATTAGGATGCTGCATCCCAAAAACAGATTATGCACACATCCACTGCCTCCCTTACATCACAAATAATACAAGGAAAAATTGCTTATTTAAATAAACTTTTCATTCAGGTCGTATCTCACATCAGACGAGCGGGGTTGGAAGAGGAGGGGGTCGTTCCAGCAATAGATATGATGTACATTTTTTAAATAAAAACCATTGACAGAGATGGACAGACCCCTCTCCATTTCTGACATGCTTGTCTCAAACCCCTACAGTGGTGCATATTAAATACACATAGTAAATACTGCGTGTTCAGTTTACCCGCCAAAATTTGAGAACAACAGGTAGGTGGGGGGCGCTCATTCAAATTCATGTGGCCTTGTCTCCCGTCAGGTGGGTGCAGTTTAGGCGCATACACCCCCCACCACTTCCGTCAAACAAAGGTTTGAAAAAACAAAGAAAAGAAAAAATGTAAGTATACCAAGGCTGCCCGGGGGGCCCCGTAGGGGACCCTCCATCAGGGCGGCCGCCTTAGTGCCACAGGAAGGCACAAGTAAGCAATTTGACTCCCTGGGCAATGACCAGGGGAGGGGTCGGCGGGCCGCGTCACTTCCGGCCGAGGGAAGGGGATAGGGTACTTAAGCCTTCCCTGCCCACGGGAGGGTCTCTTGACCGCTGCCCGTCTCGCAGTTTGGTCGCCTGTCTTGTCGCCGGCCGCAGGAGCGCTCCCTGGTGAGTTAATTCCTCCCCCCCAGCCTCCCTAGGCAAGGGCGCCTGGCCATGTCGGCATCGGCGCCCGTTCTAGGGGGGGGAGGACAGCTCCTCGAGGGCTCAGGCGACGAGGGGGGTGCCAGGGGTTGTATGGCCTTGGTGGCCTTGGACACTACGTAGCGTTTACGGGGGTACATGAGGCGGGTCCCCTCCGGGACGCGAGCTCTCACCCACCGCCTCCGGGGAGCCTCGCCCGGTTCGGGGGACTCGCCCAGGGTCCCGCCGTCGGGGCTCTTCCCTGCTGGGTCGCTACGCCCTCTTCCCCCCCCCCCCTCCCACTATGCATGGAGATAATTTTACTCCTGGCCGGGCGACAGGTCGCGCTCAGCGATGCGTCGGGGCCCCCAGCATGTGTTTCGCCGCAACCTCCCTCCCCCCTCTGGGCTCACCGTGGTGGGAAGGGGGGCCTTCGGGCGTGTGGGGGGTCTCTGCCATGCGGGCTCCACCTCCGGGCTCGGCGCTGTGCACGGGGGCCGGGGTTCCACGGGCACGTTGGCGGTCGACTTCCTGGCATTGGCTCCTTCTGGGCGTGTTGTGGGCTCCAAGGGCCACGCCGGGCCGCATCCCCTCTGCCCTCCCTGCTCTCTAGGGTCGCTGATGGGGAGTTGGCGAGTCAAGATCGACGCTGCCTGCTCCGGGCTGGGGGCCGTCCCCAGGGAGAGGGGAGGGGTCTCCTGCCACAGCCCGGACACGCGCTCGCCTCAGAGGAGACCTTCAGCACTTCCATGGATTAAGTCACACCGCGGGTTGTGCTGACCCGGGAGCCTCCACGCCACGCCACTGCATCACCACTGTTGGGTGGTACTGTTACCGGCAGCTCAGGCAGACCGCGGAGGGGAGGCGGGTGGGCTATTAGCCTGCTCGTCGGTGGGGAGGTCATCCCCAAGGGGTAGAAGGGGCCCCCTGCCTCTGCTAGGGCACGGCTCCTCACCGAGGTGAGCTGCATGCTAGTCCGCGGCCCGGTCGTGGGATTTCGCTGCGGGCTGGGGTCGGTGGGGGGGTCATCCTAGGGAGCATAGCTCAGAGGTAATGTCGCTTGCCTCAAGTGGCACGAGCTTCCCCCAATTCAGGGTCTGAACCTGCCAAGGCTGGCAGAGTTAAAAATAAAGAGTTTGTTCCCGAAGGGGTAGGAGGGGTCCCGGGCACGGTTCTACACCGAGGAGAGCTGCAGGCTATTCCGCGGCCCGGTCGAGGGATGTCGCCGTGGTAGGTGCTTGACCCGCGAGCCTCTGGGTGTCACGGCGCTTGCACACCGGTGCCGGGGCAGGCGCTCCAGTATTCCTTGTCTGGCTCACGCCCCCGCCCAGTGCATCGCCCGCCTCTTATCTCCCGTCGACCGCTACCGCCACCCCACCATGCGAGGTTACCTCGTGGGGGGGGAGGGGGAGCCACGCAGGACCGGGGCCTCGACGGCTGGACTTAGGCCCCTGGGAGCGGAGGGGCGGGCCACGCCAGGCTAACCCGACTCCGGGGATGGAAGGCCGGCGCTCGGCGGACAAGCTGGAAGGTTGCGGGGACCTGCGAGTTCCCGTGGGGCCCCGCCGCTCCTCCTGGCGTCTCTGGCTGGCGGCGCCCCCTCCCCCCCAAACCCTTTGTACGCGACCCCGCTCGGCGGACAGCGAGGGGGCGGGGGGGGTCGGGCTTGTGCATGGAGTCCCACGGGGGCGGTGTTGGGCCTGGCCTGCTACTCCGCTCTCGCCGGCGGGGACGCGGCGTCCCCGTAGGGTGTGCACCGGCTTGGGGCGGGGGGGAGGTGCGGCGCACCACCCCAGGCGGGTCTTTCAGTGACAATTGGGGGATCGCTACCGGGTTTCCTGAAACCTCATCAGGAAGACTGTCTTTATCCGCCAAGTATACCACTAGGCTATGGGAAGGAAAACTCAGTGCAAGACAGCTTGCCACGGGCTACATACACTGCGCTGTAACTGGCTCCTACACGCGAGGGGGCATTGCCCGGGACCGTGCGGATCGCGACGCCTTGGGGGGAGTTTGGCAGGACAGGGCGGCATGCGTTGCTCGGTGGGAGCCTTCGGGGTTTCCACGCTTCAGGGCACCGGCAGCCCGCCTCTGCCTCGCCAGGGCTGCCGCAGTAAGCAGGGACATAAGGGTGCAGCATTGTCGGAGGTTGCAAGGTTGCCCGCTGTCGCCATGGGGCAAGGTGGGGGTATCTGGCTGGCCAGACCCCGTGGAGCAGGCTGGGTAACTCCAGTCCCCTTAACTTTCTTCTTGTTTGCTACCCCCAGGTCAAGACGGTGCTGCCACCTGGCCAGGCTCACGCTGTCCCACCCCCCCCTATCCGACCGCTCAATCACCCCTCCTCCACCCCCAAAACCCCACCCGATCTGGCAGGGAAGCAGGTCAGTTTCGCTGAGGGAAGCGCCGTGCCGCTTCCTCTGAGTGCGTTTACTCAGTAACAGGAGAGTAAGTACAGTCGCTGGGTGTGTGCGCTTTTGGGGACCCTGGAGGAAGTGGGGGCTTCCACGGTTGGTGGTGTTCCTAATGTTTCTCTGCTTCATCTCCACCCAGTTTCTGTGGAGACTCACGACGAACGACACCCACTTCGACGCCTCACTCTCCCTTGCCGAGTAAGTACAGGCGCAGCTCGCAGTTTATCGGAAGGGACATTAGGAGATCTTGGGAGTGCCTATCGCAGTCTGGGTGTTTGCTCATTGCTGTTTTTTCTTGCAGGTGAGCCCAACACATCAGGAGATTATGGATAGCCAGGGATCCCCGTCGCTCTTCTCGTTGACGTCCCAGGTGGAGGAAACCCAGCAAGGCACTTCACAAGTCGCTCAGCTAGCTGCCATCATCGAACTGGCCAAGACCAAGGGATTGGCTTGGGCCGCAGAACTTTTGAAGGCTAGCGAGCCAGCAGACTCCGGGGTCATCTGTGGGGGTTCAAGCATTGAACAGGAGCCTAGTGAAGAGGCAGGCCCCTCCCGGTCTAAACGGACACGCAGGGCTACTAACAAAGACTTCCCGGCAGACCCGCCGCCACTTAAGAGCCGGGCAGCGGCCATCACCCGAAGTGCACTGCTGCCTGTTCCCCCGCCCGTGATGCAGGGAATAGCCCCTCCCCCGGCGGACGGCACCCCCCTGGGGACCTTCGCCACCAGTGAGGACTTAGGTAAGCTCTCGGACACTCTAAAGAGCTTCATGTCAGAGGTCAGAGCGGGTCTCGCTGGGATCAGTGCGAGGACTGCACCCACAGCAGTGAACAACGGGGATGGAAGGGTAGCAACGGCGGCCAACGTATGGGCCCTCCAGGGGGTTCACACCCATGGGCATCAGTCGCTCCTCCCTGCTGGGGGGCTCGGTTCTAGAGTTACGTCAGGCCCAGGGTTAGCGGGGTTTGCTAAGGAGACAGTGGCAGTCGAGAAAGAGGGTGGCCGGGGACCAGGCACCCAGACCCCGTCTCTCCCGGGTCCATCAAGTATAGCAGGTATTAGCGGAGTGACGCCCGGCGAAGTAGTCGGTCCTCCCGCTGCGGGGGCCTTGGCTACCTCCACACAGACCACACCGAGCCCGCCCCGGGTTGGGCCCCCCACAGCTATTCAGCCGGCCGCCCCAGCCAGTGCCCTTCTGGTGCCTCCACCGGCAGCGCTCCCTGGGCAGCCGCTGGTATCTCACGCGCCACTCCTGTCAGGCCGCAGCTCCCTGTCCTGGGAGGTACCCCTTGCAGTTAAGGAATTCATATGGAGGCGTGAATTCCTGGACATCTTTTCATTACTCTTGCTTGGCCAGCACGGCCAGGACGCCCGTAGGGTTGGCGGCAAACAGGAAGATAAAAAAAATAAGGTTTCAGGCATGGCCGGAGAAGTCGATAGATAACTGGTTAGCGGCCTTCTCCATCTTTCAGTCAGTGATATTGGAGAAATTCCCTGAGCAAGGGCAGGCACTGGTGCAATATCAACGGTTTATTCACACTGAAGCGCAAAAGTGGGGGGGGTCAGGGTGGGTCAACTATGACCGGGAATTTAGAAAAAAGATGGCTGTATGCCCTGAAATGGGGTGGGACCAAAAGGAGGTCCAGTTGTGGATGGACCATATGGGGTCCCGCGGGGCGCAGAACACTGTAACGCAGCCTAAGGCGCAGGGGGGGTCCATCTGGATTCTGAGTCCTCCCAGACGGTCATTAAGGCGTCCAAGCAGTCCTTTCGAGGGTCACGCAGGGGGGGCCACAGAGGGGGGTTCAAGCGAGTGTCACCGGGTACCTGTAACCTCTTCAACGCAGGGTCCTGCTCCTGGCGGGGTCAAGTGTAGGTTTCAACATGCCTGCAGCAAATGCAGCGGCCGACACCCCGCGAACTCTTGCACTTCCAAGCAGGACAAGGCCCCGCCTGCTGCCAGTAAATAGGACAACTGCGGCAGCACCGATGGACACTGCTAGATTCACCTTTCCCGCTCAAGACCCTCTGCGCAGCGCCCCTGATTTTCCTCCTAGTACACCGTGGCCTAGTGCACCCCTTGCCCCCCCTGCTCGATTCCTGCCCTCTCCCAGAAGGGGCCGTCTCCCATCATCCTAAACAACATCCTCCCCCTTCTAAGACGGTACCCCATCAAAAACGATGGGGCTCTGTTACTGGGAGGGTTCTTAGAAGGATTCGTGATCCCTTATGTGGGCACTCTGACGTGTAGGGAGGCAGACAACCTAAGGTCTGCCAGGGATCTCCCTCATGTAGTGCAAACAAAGGTCAAGAAGGAACTGGAGCTAGGTAGGGTAGCAGGGCCCTTCAGAGAGCCCCCTCTGGACAACTTTGTTGTTTCCCCGCTGGGGGTGGTACCGAAGAAGGAGCCGGGGTCCTTTAGACTCATCCATCACCTCTCCCACCCAGAAGGCGACTCGGTCAACCATGGGCTGCAGGAAGGAGCGTGCTCAGTGTCATACTGTACCCTAGATGTGGCGCTGGACTTAGTCAGGAGGGCTGGCAAGGGGGCCTGGTTAGCAAAGACGGACATTGAGTCGGCATTTCGCTTGCTACCAGTGCACCCGAGCAGCCAACACCTGCTGGGTTTCAGGCTAGATGGGTGGTACTTTTTTGACAAATGCATGCCCATGGGGTGCGCAGTTTCCTGTGCCTTCTTCGAGGCCTTCAGCTCCTTCTTACAATGGGCGTTACAGGAAACCTTCGGGGTGGAACGGGTCTCCCACTACCTGGACGACTTCCTTTTCATTGGGCGGGATGGCACCCAGGAATGCAGAGCGGCTCTTTCGGACTTCCAGACCCTGGCAACCCATCTGGGGGTCCCACTAGCAGCTAAGAAAACTGAAGGGCCGGCGCAAGTACTCACGTTCCTAGGAATTGAACTGGACACGGTGCTGGGTGAATCCAGGCTGCCTCCAGATAAGGTCAGGGACCTGGAACAACAGATCAGACTAGCAGTGGGGAAGGACAAGGCCCCTCTGGCCTTTGTGCAGAGCCTCCTGGGGAAACTTAACTTTGCGGCCAGGGTCATCCCTGCGGGGAGAGTATTTGCGCGCAGACTGGCCAGAGCGACCGCCTCGGTCACCAAGAAGCACCACTTAGTCAAACTGAGCAGGGGCATGAGGGAGGACTTGCTAATGTGGGCGGACTTTTGGAGAACTTCAATGGGTCAGTCATCTGGCGCGCTCCCTGGGCCAATAGCGCTGAACTTTCCCTGTTCACAGATGCGTCGGGAAGGGAAGGGTTCGGGGCCATCTTAGACCGGGAGTGGTGCGCCGAGAGGTGGCCCAACTCTTGGCAGAAGAGAAAGATTACCTCCAAGATTACTGTGTTGGAACTCTTCCCCATAGTGGTAGCTCTTCACCTTTGGCCGGCCGTGCTTTCAGCGAAAAAGGTACTTTTCTGGTCCGACAACTTAGCAGTTGTACAGGCAATAAACTCACATTCGGCTAGCTGCCCCTTGGTTTTGAGTCTGTTGAGAGAACTGGTGAGGGCATGCTTAAAAAACAATGTTGAATGCAGGGCTCGCCATATTCAAGGGGTTCAGAATGTTGCCGCTGACGCTCTCTCTCGTTTTCAGTGGCACCGTTTCCGAGAGGCGTGGCCGAGAGCGAGAGAGGAGAGGACCCCTTTCCCTCCACACCTGTGGCATCTTCTGAGGTGGAACAGCGGATGAGGAGTTTAGGTGAGATGTCATTGGCACCTAGGACGGTGAAGCGCTACAGGACTTGTGTGAACACCTTTTGTGCGAAGATGGGAGCGTGGGACGATGCGGGGTTCCCACTGGAACTTAGAGTGCATAAATTCATTTTGTGGGCCAAGGATGGTGGGAAATCCCACCCCTGGATCTCAGGGCATTTGTCAGCTATAAGTTATCACGCCCGGTTGAGAGGACTTCCTGACCCGACCAAATCCTTTGTCATCAGGTCTGCACTTAAGGGATGGGCGAGGAGCGAGCACCGTTCCCCGGACAACAGGTCTCCCATCAGTTACTCGATCCTGCAGGGGATGATAGACAACATGCCCAAGGCCACCCGATCGGGGTACGAGACAATCTTATTCTCCACTAGTTTTGCGCTGGCCTTCTTTGGGGCCTTTAGGATTGGGGAGCTAGTTGCGCGTTCCAAGCAGGATACCTCGGGGTGGCATTAAATATCAGGGACGTGACCATTAGCTCTTCTTGCCTCAGGATAGTGGTGAGACAATCCAAAACTGATCAAGCAGGAAAAGGGAGAGTAGTCCTGCTACAGGAGCTGGGGGACGCCAGGTACTGCCCCCTCATTCTGAGCAAGGCTTATTTGGCCCTCCGCCCGGGGTCTGCGGGGTACTTACTCGTTCATGAAGACGGGTCTCCAGTGACCAAGTTCCAAGTAGACCACATCATGAAGATTTGCTTGCAATTGTCAGGACAAGCAGGGGGAGATAAGAGATTTAGCAGTCACTCTTTCAGGATTGGGGCGGCCACCACTGCCTTCCTATCAGGAATGCCGCCAGAGCGGATTAAGCAAGTAGGGCGGTGGAATTCGCATTGCTACAAGCGTTATATAAGGCCTGGAACGGAAGGCTAGGGAGAAGTCCCTGGGTTATGTGAATCTGTCTGTGTGGACAGGGTGTACGGTTTCGGCCCGGTTGGCCAAATGAGGTTGCAGTGCGGTGTTTTGTTTTGTACAAAAGTAGATCATAGAATATAAACGTTTAATAAAGTGATTTCAAATACAATATCTCTTTATTTACCAGGTACCAAGGTCTGGGTAATTGGCCACTCAAGCATCGTTAGAGTGGCACAGTGGGCGGAAATAAGGAAGTGGCGACATGGCTTCTCCGCTACAGAGATCACTTGGCTAGGTTACCCGGGCATGCGGTGGAACGAGCTGAAGAGGAAGTTACACCTGAGGCTGGGGGGAGGGAGCAGCCCACCTCACATTCTGATTATACACTTGGGGGGGAATGACCTGACTACGCTAGGGAAGAGGGGGCTGCTCCAGGACATGAGGGACACCATGTGTCAATTAAGTATTCAGCTGGGGGCTTGTGAGCTGTGGTGGTCGGAGATGTTACCTCGCCATGTCTGGCAAGGAGCCCGTTCAGGAGAGGCTGTTGAGATTTCACGCAGGAGAGTGAACAGCGCCATGCGTAAATTCACCCATCAATGGGGATTTGGTTTCATCAGGCATGGGCTACTTAATGCCAGGGCCACTGGATGTTGGGAAGTGGATGGGGGTCACCTCTCAAGGGTAGGCATGGACCTATTTTTACTGGACATAAGGGAGGCCTGGAAACAACAGGCTGTAGGTAGGAATAGCGGCCTTGGTGGGGGGCTCTGGTGGTGACGGGGGCCACCTCCTGAGCTGTGGAGGAGTTACAGGGCGATCCAGAGTCTGCAAGGTACAGAAGGGTACTATTTTGCAGCAGCACAACAGGGTGCTAAGCCAAGGATACCCAGGGATGTATTAGCGGGTCCCCTGGAAGAACTACGGCGGCCCCGTTAGCCTACAGGCGGTTGTGGGTCTGAGCAACCGGGGGCTGCCTGGAACGCTCCGCCCACCTGTCGGGGCGTGAGTAAGGAGTGGACTGGCGGTCCACGGAGGTCAGAGGTGGCCTCTCCCAAGGGTTGGTAACCACCGGTTGGCGAGGGCCACGGTGCAAGTTGGCTCATCAGACGGGCAGGCGGCATAGGGGCTAGCCTGCCCTGGGATCGCCCGTAAGATAACCCACCATGTTGGCATATTGGTTATGCAAATAAACCTGCAGCAAATTTCTCCACTAAAAAAGGTGTTGTGTGGTTTATTTATGTACATCACGTATAATAACTGAGTGTTGCCGATATTGGCACTAAGCATTTTGTGGCCCAAAAAACGGACTCAGCCTCCAGCAACAAAGTGTTATCTGCCATCAGGCGCGCAACGCCCATTGGGATCAAAGGGCTTCAGCCCCCCCCCCGTAGTTTGTGGCAGCCTGGGCTGAGACAGCTTCCCGGGCACACACATAGCCGCACCCGAGTACTTCACAGGTCTTTAAAAGACCATTTGCATGTTAATGAGGCTTTGTCGTTTTTCACCCCTTCGTAGAGCCCCTGCATCTCAACACTTCCTACTGCTGGAAGAATTAGCCCCCCGAAATTTTTCTTAGCCCCCCAAATTTGGCTCTAGTTGCGCCTCTGTCTGCCATCATAATTCAAACCTAACCAAAGTAAACATCTTACTGTTATTGACGATGCCCCTGAAGGGCTAGAGAGGCACGTCACACTTAGTAGTGTAGGATGAACAGAAATACAGTTAGTTTCCTGACAAGCTGGCCCTATAAGAAAGCATTTGCAATTATTACACACTTTAAGCAGCAGAACTGCTCAGCTCTTACAATGGATTTGTAAAGCGTGCCACACTTTTGAAAACAGAGATTTATTCATAACGTGTTTTAAAGACAGGACTTTGAAGCACTGTGCAGGACTTCAAGCGGCGATACTGTTATGCAGAAAAGGGTTATTTACTTAAAATCTAAAAGAAAGGACGCCAGGTTGCCGAACTCAAGCACCAAACACTTGCGAATTACCAAATGCATCATCAATGATTGCTGAGAGAATAGAAGAGGCACCATGCTTGGTGTGCTTCAGTGGCACGCAGTTGGGCTGCTTCGTGATCTCCTTAGAAGCCATAGCGGGCACTGAAGGACCGGAAGCTAACATGGCTAAGTGAGGAAGTAATCACCCGGCCGCCTCCCTATCGCCAAAAAGATATGTGAATGTTGGGAGGCAAGTTCCCAACATATATTGTAATTGTATTGCCCAACACACTATTGTGATCCCACACACACACTCGAAGACATTCTTGGAGCCAGGCACATGGACTATGCCAAGGTAATCTTAGACATTGCACAGGCATCGAGTTGCGCACCAGGGGGTGCACTCAGCTTTCATCCTTAGCTCACGGACGAACCTACATAACCTTTATAGCCTCTGCAGCGCTGAGCGCAGCAAAGCGAGCGCCACGAAACATGACAGATTCAATAACGCATCAGAAATGAATCGGGGTTTAGACTTTTTAGTGCGCTTTACAAATGAATGGCAGCATTCTGTCTGCGCCCCTGAGAATGATCCGGAAAAGATGCATTCAACGTGTGAAGGCAGAGCCCTTTTTTGCCTTTAAGTACAACGAGTGGCAGATTACATGGCGGTCAACGAAATGGCACACTTTTGTGCTTTTGCATTCAAGGCGAGCCGAGATGCACTCTATATATGCGGCAGTGATTGATACGCATGCAGATAAATAATAGGAGAGTCTTTCTTCTATAAGAAAATAGCTCTGCAAATGGCTGCACGTGCTTTATTACATTCTGATGTAGCCCGTCTGCTCGTGGGGTGTCATGGCCACGCGCTGACAGCCGCCGTAGATAGGTGGTATTATCTGTGATGAGGAGATTGTTTCCTTATTCCGTCTGTCTGCGAGGATCTGTGAGAGCAATGGCCTCATCACTGAAAGCGAGCGCTCCATCTGCCAGCCCAACTGGCACAGACTATTCCTCACACATAGGAACTGCAGGGCGCTGCACCGCAACAGTGAAAGTGAAAGCGACCGCGAGACAGGCCAGAAAGTGAAAGCGACTGCGAGACAGGCAAATGTAAACAAGCGCGCGCGGCCATGCTAATTAGAAACAAATGGCCCCTGCGCGCCGCTGCTCGCTCCTGCAAGGTGGATGCCGCCACACGCACAAGTGTTAGAAAAGTGCAGACCAATTCCAAAAGGTCATCTCCTAGGGCAGCGCATGCGCGCTGTGCTATGCTCGACCTAAAAACAGTGATATACCATTACAGAAATATTGATGGGAATAGATCAGCCGTGCTAGGAGGGGGTAAAACCTGATGTTATTTGAGGGAGAAAAGAGACTGACGAATGTCAGGGTATGGGATTGGTGGCCATAGCTTCAATGCCCCCCGGCATCAAGGTCATAATAATCCAAATAAGTCTCCCCAATGATTTATCACTCAAATATTCCCTTTCAATATATTTTGGAAAGGCAACCATTTTTCTCCAGAAATCAGATTATGAGTTCTGAAAATACACACAATTTCATCAGAAATACACACTTTTAAATGTTGGGATACATATATTATTTCAACAAAGCAAATGCTTCTAATTTAGTAGATCGGGCTGCGCACAGGAGAGCTACTTACCAGTAGGTGGAGAGATACCAGTCGCTCACGAGTGTAGGAAGCTGGTTTTCTATGTAGTGTACCAAAATGAGGTACACTATGCAGAAAGTCCAGACGACCCTCATTGGTATACATAGCTTCAATTAATAATCCCAAATGCTCTATTTGTGGTAGTGTGGGGAGGGTAGTGTTAAGCATTTGTTAGAGAGTCAATAAATGAAACACACGCTCTTGAAGCTGCTTTTTTGACTCTGAAGTGCACTGGGCACTGCTGACCAGTACCCAGGGCATGTGATCTGACCCCATCAAAGTGTATGTGCAATTGCCTAATCGTGATTGGCATATTTAATGTACATATAAGTCCCTAGTACATGGTACAAAGTGTACCAAAGTCTAGTATGTTAATTGTCAATAGCGGACTACAGCACTTATTGTGCCAACACTGCACTGGCAAAGTGAATAAATGGCTCGTGGTCTGCCACCGCAGCCTAGTCAGGCAGCTTTTAAACTGCCAACCCGACATGGCAAAATAAACCTTTTTGCCAGGTCAAAACCTTCTGCTTTAATATTTATAACTTACTCCTAGATAAGAAGGCCTTAGTAGCCCATAAGGCAGGGTGTCAAATATTAAAAAGAACATATTCCTTTTGTGTTTGACATGTTTCAGTTTCTTGCGGAAGTTGAGTAGCAAAGGGGAGGTTCCTATCTGTTGAGGGAGTTCATTTCAGATCTTGACGGCGTTGTAGGTGAAGGAGCGTGTTCCTGACTTGCTTCTGTGGATGCGAAGGACTCGTGCGAAGGCGAGTGAGGCTGGGCGTAGATGTCTGGTTGGATAGTAGAGTTGAAGGCAGGCGTTGAGGTATGCAGGTCCGATGTAGTGGAGGGTTTTGTATGCTTGGACAAGCAGCTTGACTTGGAATCCTTTCTGTATGGGTAACCAGTGTAGTTTTGTGAAGTGAAGAGCAATGTGAACACTTCTGGGATGTTTAGGATGAGTCTTGCATCAGTGTTTTGGATGGTCTGGAGTCTTTGAGTGAGCTGGTTGGAGATGCCGGCGTAAAGTGCGTTACTGTAGTCTAGTTTGCTGGTTATGAGGGCCTGGGAGACGGTGCATCTCATGTACGTGGGGGGCCATTTGAAAATCTTGTGGAGTATGAGGAAGCAGGATGAGGTCACTGTCTTCACCTGTTTAGTCATCATGAGTTTGTCACCCAGGATGATACTGAGGTTTGTGGCGTGGTCTGTGGGGCTGGACTTGGGTCACAGTTCCACTGGCCACCAGGTGGAGTCCCATGGGGAGCTCTTGTTTCCAAAGATCAGGATCTCTGCGTTGTCCGTGTTGAGTTTTAGGCAGTTCTCCCTCATCCAGTTGCCCACATTGATCATGCAGGTTGTGAAACTAGCCCAGGTGGTGTTTTTCTCGTTGGTGAGGGAGAGGATGAGCTGTCTGTCATCGGCATAGGAGACAATGTTGATGTCATGGACTCTTATAATGCCAGCGAGGGGTGCCATGCACTTGTTGAAAAGGGTTGGGCTGAGGGAGGATCCTTGGAGGACTCTGCAAACAACCTTCTTGGGTTCGGAGGTGTATAGGGGAGGGGAGTCTGACTCTTTGTGTTGTGTCGAAGAGTAGGGTGGTGATCCATCTCAGGGTGGGTCCTTGAATTCCTGAGTCACGAAGTCTTTAGATCAGGGTGCTGTGGGATACAGTGTTGAAAGTCACTGAGAGGTCGAGGTGGATGAGAGCTGCGGTTTCCCCTCTGTCCAAGATGGTCCGAATATCTTCTGTTGCTACCAAGAGGGTGGTTCCCATGCTGTAATTGCTGCCGAACGACGACCGAGTGATGTTCAGGAGGTGGTGCTGTTCTAGGTGAGTGCAAAGTTGCTTGTTGATCTCCTTCTCCATGACTTTGGACAGGAATGGTACGAGCGAGATGTGGCTGTAATTGGTGAGTTCTACCGGGTCTGCCACCGGGTTTTTCAGGAGATCTGGGACCTCCCCATGTTTCCAGTTATCTGGGAAGGTTCCGCTAAGGATGGAGGAGTTCATGATGGTGGGGAGGTTGGGGGCTGATCAGTGTTCCTTCAAGTTCCAGATCTGGTGAGGGCAGGGGTCAGTGGGGGCCACGGAGTGGGTGGTCTTCATAATTCCAGTATTGTCTTCTGTGGTGAGGCGTCTCCAGCTTGTTAGTTCATGGCCATTCTTGGTGGTTGTGGCCAGTTGGCCAATGTAGTCTTCTTTTGGCGTTTCAATTTTTTATTGAAATTTATAAAAAAATAAAAAAAACATATATTATAATAACTGTATGCATTGTCATACAATAAATATATAAGAAAATTGTTATATATAAGCATATAGTAAAACTTTCTGAATAATTAATCATATTATATAATTTAATAAATACATAAACATATAAATGCAAAGACAAATATTTGGTTTTATATTGAGGCCATAAAAGATGGAATTAAGGGAAGGGGGGAAGAGAAAGGGAAGGAAAGAAGGGATCACAAAAGAAAGCGATAAGTGAAAAATGTACAAATATGAAGCATTATGCAATATGAATATGTTCCAAGGAAAAGAAGACACTCTAGAAAAACAATGCGAATAGATAAAAGATGAATATAAGGGTTAAGTAATTTCACTTGATGTACATAAATATAAATGTATGAGAGGACATTCTAAGTGATAGATAAGATAAGGTAAGATAAGATACGATAAATACTTACCATAACATAAAGTAATTATGCTGATTCAAAGAAAGAGAAGAAGTAATATTCTTTGATATAGACAAAATTAAATAGATTACATTATACTACAGGTATATGAATATATTGTTACGGAGCCAAGGGAGATGAAGTAGGAAAAGGAATTCCGAGATAAGAATAGAAAAAGATAATAAAATGGATAATATAGAGAAATGTGCAAACAATAAATGAAAACAATAGGTATATTGTGCAGAATGAAAGTGTAAGCAGAGAAACACACATGTATAAATATATATATTAAAAGATACAGAATTACATGTAAATGCTCTGGTGAGTAGCTATTAAAAACAACAACAAGTAGTAGATAAATACAATATGTATTAAGATTTATAACCACCAATAATGAATAATGAGTGAGAATAAGAGGAGATAGAAATTAAATTACTGCGTAGATGGGTCATTAACGTTAGCATCGGTATTTGAAGCTAGAAAAGGTGACCATACTGGCCAATGTAGTCTTCTGAGGTGGGTTGGGGTTCGAAGTTACTGTAGATCTTGAGTATTTTGTTGTGGAAAAAGTCAGAGAGGTTATCGCAGAGGTCCTGTGAAGGGGTGATGATTTTGGTGGCTGCAGTGGGGTTGGAGAATTTTCTAACAATGTTGAAGAGTTCTTTGTCGGAGTTGGAGCAGGATTCCAGTCTCAGTACGAGGGATGCTTTCCTGGCTTCTTTGATCTGGGTGTGATATCTTCTAAGTGTGTAGGTATTTCTTGTGGTGCTGTCTTAACTGGTCATCCATTTTCTCTATAGTTATTTACAGTTCTGTTTGGAGTTTCTTAGGTCTTCAATATACCAGAAGGCTTGAGATTTGTTCTTGCTTGCCTAACTTTCTTCAGGGGAGCCAGAGTGTTTTCATAGTCTGAGATCCAGTTGTTGAATGTGGTTATGTCGTTCTGTTGGTCGCCGGTGAGGACAAGCTAGTTGGATCTGAGGGTGTGAGTCCAGTCCTTCTCTGCTACCTTGTTCCAGTTGTCTCTGAAGTTGCTGGCTGGCTTCAGCTTCCTGGAGTGTGGTGCATTGATGTGGAAGTGCACAATGGAGTGGTTCATCTATGTGAGCAGGGTGAGGTGGCTAAAAGTCATTGTCGGGCTCTGAAGACCGGGTTGAGGATGTGTCATGCATTGTGAGTCGGGCCTCGGAGGAGCTGAGTGAGTCCAAGGTTGTCGAGGCTCTCGAGAAGAGCGGTGGAGCTGGGTTCCGTTGGGTCGTCAGGATAAAGGTTGAGGTCACCAAGCAGTAATAAGTTGGATTTACAGTAACTTTTAATGTAAAGGTGACTTTAGATTGTCATCACTTCCTTTCACCAAAGTTCTACTAGCCGTTTTTGGAAAACTACAGCAGCTGTCGGCTGTGACAGTCTGCTGCCCTCCTGCTAGGATATGTGAAGCGCTCCCAGGAATAGGGAACAAAGGGACTATTGATGGGAGGAGACCTTCTCCGGCAGGATGGCCAGAAGGCTGTGCCACGGATGGCCCAGCTTTAAAGGGGCTACTGCCTCTGAGAAGCAAATGCAAGTCACACCATTCTTTGCCCGCTCCATTTTGGAGTTACACAGGCTGGCATGTCCTACAGAGGGGAAAACCCATTGCAGGACTGGTTTTACAGATTGGATGGGTAATTATACTAGACACACATGCGGGGTGTGCCCATAGCCCTGGCCCAGGGAAGAAGGATCCTGACATTTTGGATTTAGGTAAAGACATGCTCTGTGGGATTGTTTAGTGCCAATCCAACAGGATATGATGTAAGAGGGGGTAGGGTTGCCCTGTGGAATTGTAGACCCATTTGCTAGGGGGAACTCCCCACCCACAAACTCATAATTGGCATAAAAGGGGCACTCCTGGCTTTCAGCCTTACAACACTGCTGGACTCGGAAAGGACAGTAGAAGGACTGCACCTGCTGAACCTGTGGAACTCAGGAAGAAAGGATGCACCATGGAAGTCTGCAGTTGCTGAACCAAGACAGGATTTCAGAAAGAGAAGTACCGCTCCTACTGCCGACTTGGTGCTGAGACCCCCAGCCCTGGACCTGAGCCCACTTGTGCCAAGAACCAGTGAGAGGACTCCAAGGGCTAGTTGGTAAGATTTAAGGACATAAAAGGAAAAGAAGCTTGCACCTTCACATTGCCATCTGTCCAGTAGCCATTGGACTTGCCTGGACTCCACTGGTGTAACCCATAAGATTGATATCACCTGTCCATTCTGCAGCAGGAAGTGCAGGCCCTTTTATCAAAGGTGCTATCGGGAGGGTTCTGAGCTCAGAAATAGGTACTAGTTGTTACTCCCACTACTTTCTTGTACTGAAGAAAAATGGAAGCCTTTGTCCTAAATTAGATCTTTGCCCTTTCAACACTTTCCAGCGGAAGGAAAATTCAAGATGCTCATGCTAGCATTAGTCCAGTCTGTGCCAGACCCCGGAGACTGGAGGGTAGCATTGGACCTACAGGATGCTTATTTCCATACCCCCGTCCTGCAAGTGCACACACGCTACCTGCTGTACACAGGGGGCCACGAGCATTTTCAATTTGCAGTGCTCTCTTTGTAGCCTCAACAGTGCCCTTGAGTATTCACAAAAGTGAAGCACATCTTTGAAGATTGGGGGTACCAGTCTTCCCCTACTTCGATGCCTGGCTGCTAAAGGCGAGTTTGCCTTAGGGAGTCATCAACCACCTCCAGACAATGGCGAACCTCTTAACATCATTAGAGTTCATTATCAACATTCCAAAGTCACATCTGATTTCTTCGCAGGTGCTCCCATTCAGCTGAGCTATTCTGAATATATGTACGGTTTCATGCCTCTCCCCCAGAGCGGAGAGTCCAGGACATTCAGGCTGTGATCCTGCTGTTTCAGCCTTGGCTCGGGATCTCAGTGCAGATGAGGCTTCAGTTCCTGGGATTGTTAGACTCCTGCTGGCCACACATGCCAGGCGGCACATGCAGGCTGTTCATTGGACCTCAAATCCCGGTGGGCACAGCATCAGGGGAATCTAGCAGGTCAGATTCAGATTTTGGAAGAAGCTGCAAAAGACCTGCAGGGGTCAGTGGAAGACCCCTCTCCTTACCGCACCCAGAGCTGACAGTGGTCACAGAAGCATCACTACTGGGTAACGGAGGCCATCTGGAAGAGATAGAGACTCAACTCATCATCAATCTGTTGAAGATGAGGGTGATTTGCTTAGTGATGAAGGCCGTCTTACCTGTCATCATAGTAAGGCTGGTGCACATGGACAATAGCCCATCGTGTGGTACTGCAGCAAACAGTGGGCTCTTTAAACAAGAGGGCGGACAAGCTCAGTCACAGACGCCTAGCGTGTCACAAACGGCAGTTACACCTTCAGGTAAGTAAGTAAGTAAAAATTATTGTATGATTAATTAAAATCTTCACAATAACATCCTGTTACGTACAAAAGGCATTCGGTAGTAAAAAAAGAAATACAATCAGTATGATAAAATCTACGCAGTGACATCATTGCACATGAAAGAAATTTCCAGTATCTCACGCAAGGGAGAATAATATAATAAACCTTCCATGGAGTATTTATATAATAGACCTTCCATAGAGCAGTATCCAGACTTTCCAAGTGTTAATGTAAAAACATTTTAATGAGAGTGCAACATGCAATGCGGTCAACCCAATGGGCAGTAATTCAGCGCAATTAGTGACATTATAACTTTTTCTTATCGTTAAAAATCACGTATAATTCAAACAAGTACAAATTCATTTTAGGAAAAGTGCAACGTGTGATACAAGAAACCCAGTGGCCAGCGTTTCAAAGCAGTTAATGAGTTTGTTACATTTTTAAGTCATGGTTAGTAAGCAGTGCTTTAAATGGAAAAAAATAAGTGCAGGTACTCACCAAAAGGAGCAGTGGGCGGAGTTTAGGGAGGTGCTCAGGTGGAACAAGGGGCGGGGTTAGCTTTTTGACTTTGCCAAGGTTGTATGCACGAAATCTGCATGCATTGTTAGAATGTCGGATATATCTGTCCATTAGTTATCTCACTAATAACTATATATATGGCACTTACTAATAAGTGTTTATTACTACCCAAAGAAGCCTTTTTTAGCATCCTTAAAATAAGAAAAAATTGAGGAAAAACAGCAAGGTTCTAAATATATGCCTTCTTGTTTGCAGGCAGGTCCTTGCTGCAGGGTCATAACTCACTGAGCTACATTGCAAGGATGTTAACTTTTGACCTGCAGGTAACACAAGGCTCTATGCAACAAAAACAGTAATCATCTAAGCTATCTACATAAAAAAAAAAACGAATCTGTGACTTACATGTTGCATGCTGTGCTTTCCAGCAGTCACATTGATCCTCTATGCACTTTTATGGTAAGTTAAACCCTTGGTTAGAATGTACACAGATCTTTCTAGCAAGTGCATTAACCTCCAGAGTTATCCACTTTATTGTTACTTATGATGCCCCGAGCTCACTTACTTATGGGAAGGACCTCAGCTTTCTGGTTCTCACGATTGGTGAATGCGCACCTGCAAAAAGCGAGGAATTCATCTGGCACTATTTTCATTCTCGCTACTAGTGGGTGTTTCTGTCAAACCTGGAAACCAGAGTTGCTTTCGAAGAGACATACTGTGTATAACTTTAGTGAGCAGCATATTCTCTCTCTCTCTCTCTCCCTGCTACTGGATGAGAACTGCTGACACACAGACACTAGCGATATTGCGGTTGGTGGCTCACCCTTTCAACATTCCATTTTATGTGGTTGAAAAGGAGTGGTGGAAGGAGTAAACACGCTGCAGATGGGATATCAGAAAGAATGAAGTATCTACTGGGCTGAGTTGGCTGCACTGTTTGTAATAAAAATACACACCATGATCCCAGGTGTGTTAATTCACCTAATAATTGATATTATATGCCTCATATACTTACTATACTAAATGCCAAATGCATTCTTGCATTTGCATTTGTGGATGAAATAAATATTAAAAAGAAAAGGAACAGGCTTTCAAATCACATAAATGGCAAGATGGTCTTTCTGAATCAAAATATGGCCAATGACGTGAAGTCCTGGTTAGGAGATGGGGCTTATTACAAATTAAATATGTTTTCTGTGCTTGTACCACATAACATGTACAGACGATCACCTGGGAGCACACAATAAATAAAAAATGTATGTTTTCCTGCTTTTGGCATTCGATCACAGTGTGCAATAAATTGCAGCCATGAGTGTGAAGAACACGCACATACCTAGCCATGCAACACATTTACTGGCTTCTGATAAAAATGCAGCCATGTACATCCATGTGGCATGTAGGCCCAGGTGGTTTAACACTGGCTGCAAACATCTCTGTTTAAAGAGCATTTCAAATTTTTCACTGGACTGACAAGGTCGATAAAATAAGGATCAGCGATTTTGGTAACAAGATCCCTTTTTATTTACACATGCAAGTATTGTATTGTAATGTAATTGCATTTATATAGCGCATACTACCCCTGACGAGGCGTCAAATCGCTTTTTCAGTGAGTAGCACGCTACTCCGGAACCCATAAAGGATTAGTGTTGAATTAGTATATTGAAATATGAAAATAATTTGAGTGGTGGATATGTTAGTCAGTTATTTGGATTGAGAAGGATAGCGGAGGGATAGAAGAGGGAAAAAGGTTTGTATTTATACAGCGCTTGTTACCCCTGATGGGGTGTTGAAGCGCTTTTTTTGGCGAGTAGCAGGCTACTCTGGAACCTATAAAGGATTAGTTTAGTGAAATATGAGTGGACATGTTAGTCTATTATTTGGATCGAAAAGGATAGTGGAGGGATAGAAGAGGGAAGGATTTAGACTTTTTTTTTTTTTTGGAGGTCATAGCAGTAGGAGGAGGCTTGGAATGAGTAAAAGGGATGTGGAGGGGAAGAGTCGGAGGGAAGAGTTTAGAAAGGCTTGTGAACCACAACGTCCTTAAAAGTGAGGCTCGGGCACCGCGTTATTTTCATGCTGTGCTTGTGGTGAGAGGGGAGAAGCAGCAGCTGTGGCATCAGAAATTGCTGATCAAGGGCCACTGGTCAAACGAAGCCAACAGACTGGCTGCACCGCGGCTTGACTCTGGACTTTTAAAATGCCCAGACATTGCCGTAGGGGCCGAGCTGCTGGAATTACTGCTGCAATCGAGGGCCAAATTACAAAACCACGGGGCAACTAAAACAAATTCTTTTTGATGATACGATTTAAGTGAATAGTGGGTCAGTCTGTGGCATCGTCTTTCACATTTTTCCTCCGAAAAGGAAATACACACTTTTTTTTTTAAATGTCACTGTACGCAGGACAGGAGCTTTGTGAGGGACAGATAAAAGAGGGGATACTGTTCAAGCATTTGAGGGCTTGGCATTGACGCGCAGAAGAGCCATTTTATGTACCCTTCCTAAGCTATCTCCTCGAGTCGAATAGTTTGTTGAAAGGACGCACTCTGCAGAAAACATGCCCACGTGAACACAGTGCTCCAAATAGCCTTCATTCTGCACCCCTCAAATATGTTTTAAACCCACACTACATCGACTTTGAGTGCAACTCTCTCCATTTAGTAACCACCCCGCAGGACAACAGAATTAATTTCATTTTTTTCGTTTATCACTGCAAGGACAAGACTAGAAAAATTATGCAACATATTCGGGAATCTTTGAAACTGCCTGCTTCTTGAAATGGCTGCTGCTGAAAACAAACTCGGGATGAATGCCTATTTAAGACTCTTCTTTGCTACTCTTCCATCAGTGCTCTCACCCCACCCACTCCATGAGGTTGTGAAGAGCGTCACTTTGATTGTCCATATAGAAAGCGACAGTTACCTCTTTTAACGTGAGCACCAGGTCGTGAGCTTGGTGTGCGGTGCTTTAACATGTGGGTCCGTTGGAGCATAAACCCACTTTTAAATGAAACGCTGCTGGTCAGTGATAACTAACATTTTCAACAACAGAAAAACACAGAAAGTAGCAGCAGGCAAGTAGGCAATTCACATGTGTGGTAGGCAATTCACATGTGTGGCGATATTGAAAGCATTAGCAAACGTTCTTTTGTTCTGTCCACGGAATATTCTATCCTGAACAGTGCGTCCCACCGCCACCCATTTGATTTTACAGCCCCCTCTCAGCCCCACTGTGAAAGGTAAAAGATCAATGGATAAGATAACCACTCTGCAGACACCCCCCCACCTCCCCTCTGATGACTTCCAAAGCAGCTCACGCTGGGTCCTGGTGACAAGAGCTCCCGTGATTAATTCCCTGCAGTGCTCGTTAAAGGTTGAGGAATGAAAGGAGCGCTGCCTGGATTGAAGTCAGGTCCCATGAGTACCGGTACTTTCTTCGTTCTAGGAAAAGTGCTGGTACTCAAGGGGTGAAAATGAAAAAGTGCCGGTACTCAGTACCGGTGAGTACCGGCCCATTTAAAGCACTGTTAGTAAGACATACAACTCGAGCGGAGCTGTCGAGGTAGAGTCATTTCAATTTTGCAGCCTGTTCGTAAAAGTGATGAATGTAGAGCTCGGGTCATCAGGATTGTCAAGCTGGCAGAGCAGATCTTGGGAAGTCATTACAATGACGGCATAAATTGCTGAGGATTACAGCCAATCTAATGCATGTGAAATAAGTCCCGGCTAGGGCGGTCGACCTCGAATCTGGGGAACTGGGTTCGAGTCTCGGCAATGACTCTGAACATCCTGTGATTCTGGGCAAATCACTTAATCTCCCAGTGCCTAACATAAATGAATGTGTCCTCATGTAACGCAACTGGTGCTATGTAAAGCGCTCTGATACCCGATACCTTAGGGTCAAGTTTGCGCTATATAAAACTCCGCAAAATAATTTTTTTTAAAAAGGAGTGGAGGTCAATATGATAGACCTTCCATGGAGCAGTGTCCAATCATCTCCAACCATTAGTGAAAATACCTTTCTCTAAATGGGTGACATGCACTTCTGATAACCGTTCAGAGGTCATTCGTGATTGAGACCGGAGCAAGGTCGCGATTAGTGCAGCATTCTATACTGTGCCCACATATAGTCCGTGTTCCCTCAATAGCCCTCGTGCTATAGCAAAGAGCTTAGCAGTTTGTGCCAGCTCCATGGGAACATGGCATGTGTAGACATAAGACACTGCCTCCCTGCAGGTTCTTATACCATGCTGCAAGAATATTGACCTTAGAAATATTCACCAATGAGGAAGCAGTGCTGGGCAGCATCATGCCAAATTAACCACAGATTCCAGGGTATATGGGCACAGTCTACACTGTCTTTGTCCTGGGGTTTTTGATTTCCAGTGGACTCTGTATTCTATTATAGGTAGTGTCAAGAGTCTGGTCAATAAAATATTCCTAGGGCTTGTCTCCCCATGGCTGCTCTCAGGTACGACTGGCTTGCCACATCCTCATGTGATTTGTAAAGCCCTAAGGCGCCCAGGATACGCCTAACTTCATTCAGATCTTGTTCTTTCAACAAATGCTTTCCTTGTTTCCTTAATTTGCCCTTCAGATGGGGGGAGAGTCACAAATCGATTTTTGAGATTTTCTGTGGTCAGGTTTAGTGTAGTGAAAGCGCTGTTGATGTATCCTGTCCATGTGCTCTTCACGTCATGAAAGATCGCCTTTAGAGCACCTTTCATAGTGTCGTCTTCTGGTCTGATCACTTGATGGTAATATTTAATTAAGTCTTTTATGCATTCAATATCCATATTTACCAGTCCAAACTCAAGTCGTATCAATGTTCGTCATGTTGATTTTGGGAGTCTAAATATGTTTCTGTATTCTGCAATATGACAGTGGCCAAATGTGTTTGTGAGCATTCCTGGGAAGGCGAGATGCCCATAGTTTGTGATAGGTAATAATTTGGCGTGAGTTACTGTTCGGATCCCGTTAACTGTAGGACTGTGGTGAAGTTTAGCAAGGGCAAATTATGTTTTGGCTTCCGTTTCCTATATGGCCCTTGCCTGAAGGAACGCTTAACCTGTATCCGACAGCCAGTCACCAAGGTAATTCTATTTACCAGCCGTGGTTATGATTAACGGTCCCAAGTTCCATGTCAGCTGATGTTTTCTAGCCCTTTGCCCAAAGATTAAAACTTTAGTTTTTGTGCCATTTACTTTTAGGGAATTAGTGGGGTTGTAGCATTGTAAAATGCCCAATGCCCTCTTCATATCAATGTGTGTGTGGTCTAATAGTACCAGGTTGTCTGCATATTGAATGATGAGTAACTTAGTGGGACTAAGCTTCGGAAGAAAAAGTTTCCCCTTCAGCAATTCCAAACCAAGGCATGCAGTGTACAGGTTAAACAAAATTGGAGCGACGCAGCCCTGATTCAGGCCTTTGTGTATATATATTTGCGGTGACATGGGTTTGGGTTAGGTTGATCTGGACCCAGGTGTCTGTGTATAAGATTATATTAGCTGCCAAGAGATGTTTTGGAATTCCCCAGATGGCTAGTTTGGTCCACAGTGTTTTTCGATCGATCCCATCAAACGTCACACTACAATCTATGAAGCAGGCATATAGTGGGCATGAAGATTTTTTGACAGCATTGTCCACCAGGTGTGAGAGAGCGAATAATTTGTCCATTGTGGATGCTTTTGGTCGAAATCCCGTTTGTAGCATGGGATGATGTTGTTGTCCTTGACCCAGATCTCTCACGCAGGAGTACTTTCGCAAAGGTTTTTCCCCTCTACATTGAATAAATCGATTAGTCTGGAGTTTTCAGGTGTTATTTTGGCTCCTTTTTTGTGGGTTGGTTGCAGAATAGAGCCTCTCCATGACTCCGGGATTTGGGACAAGAGAATGCATTCATTGAAATGTGTGTGCATTTAGGGTGCCCAGAGTTCAGTGTCCTCCCTGAAGATGCTTCCAGGAAGGGCATTTGGCCCTGGGTCCTGGTCCTTGCGAATTGACTTAAGGATATTTGCAGTTTCCTTTTAAGTTGGCTCAAATGACTTCTCTTCGGGCCCCTCTGCAGCTCCACTAAGTAGATCATCCAAAATGACCCTGGGATTCTCAACATCCACATATGAACTTGATATATGGCGTATCAATGTTTCTGGGGAAACTGCATTTTCTTTGCCAGTGGATTTGCTTGTCAGGCCATCAATATATCCCCAGAATTCTTGTGACTTGCATGGGACAAGTAGGGTGTGTATGTGCTTCCATTCATCCTCTATGTGTTTTTGTTTTATGGTCCAGGGTATCTTTTTATGTTTTCTCCTTGCCTCTTTTAACAAACTCTCACTGGTTGGGCCTTTCTGCCTTCTATGTCTTAGTTCGGCCAGCCAACACATCCTTTGGCTTTGCTTAAGCTCTTTGTGGCATATGATGTGAACATACATCTCAGCGGCGGACGTGGTTTTGTTTCAATTTTGTTGGAGGTTAATGCTGCATGTAGTTCTCTTATTAGCCCCCCCAATCGTTCTCTACTAAGGTCGTTTTCTGATTAAGAGTGAGGGGTCTGTGTTTTGTTTTCCACTTCTAATACAGGTGTTTGCTGCCTGGTCCCAAATGTATTCTTTTCTGTTGTGGATTGTCATTAGCTGTCAGCGGTTGTCCAGCAGGGTTGACACACCTGTAGGTGTTAGAGCTCACGTTGATCTTAATTAATAACGGATGATGATCGCTTTCAGTGCCGGTTTGGACATGACATTTTGTTAGCAGGTGCTAACTCAAAAAGATGTAATCCAATGTTGAAATGTTTCTAAATGTGGGTTGTAGTTTGTTCTCTGAAGAACCTTTCTGATCACATGAGCACAGGTCAAATTCTTTAATACAAGCTTCTAATATGTTTCAGTTTACATCCTTTTGATCACCTCCAGGTTGGCATAGATTATGTGTGTTAAAATCGCCTCCCACAATAACCTTATGGCCTCCGATCCCAGATGTCCAAGATGACCTTTTTTCACCTTACATTCGCAGGTTAATGTACTTGTTTATCAACATGGTGGGTGTAACCTTACACCTTCAGGTGGCACAGGACATCTTTTTCGCAGTTGGGAGAATTCTGGCTTGATCTCTTCGCCACCACGAGAACATGCAATGCAGCACATTTATGCGCAGGCCTTCCTTCTAGAAAGGAGCTTGGGATTTCTGTATGCCTTCCCACCACTGCCTCTCTTTCCCTGATTCTGAAAAGATCAGGAATGACCGTGGCTCAAGTCATCCTAGTGACTCCCAATTGGCACAGGAGAGTGTGGTACACAAACCTCCTGAGCATGAGCTTCTATCCTCCGATCAAACTGCCACTTCAGGAAGATCTTCTGTTGTTGCAGCATGGCAAGGTACTGCACTATTTGCATCTCCATACTTGGAGATTGAGCCACAGCAGTTGACTTCCTTCGACCCTTCCCCTGAGGTTGTTGTTGTCATTTTGGCAGTGAAGCATCCTTCCACAAAATAAGTGCATGCCAATCATTTGGTGAATTTGTGGATTGGTTTGGTAGTCACAAATTGACCCATTACAATCCACGTTGTCCGACATTTTGTTGTTTATGCATTCCCTAGCCTGCCAAGAACTTGCATTGGGCCGTGTTAAGTGCTACTTATCAGTTATTTCGGCTTTTTTTTGTGTTTGCTGGATAAGCTTTTGTTAGTTAAATCACCTGTTATGATGAGGTTTCTGAAAGGTTTGCAGCCTCTGCCTCCATCAAAACCCATCGTAATGCCTCACTGGGACTGGAACTTAGTACTCACTTTTTCAAAGCATACCCCTTTTGAGCGACTGCAAAGCTTACCTTTGAGACTTCTGAGACTGAAAATAGTCTTTCTCATCACTATAACATCTGATATACATTTGAGCAAGCTACAGGCTCTTTCTGTCAGCCCACCTATGCCACTTTCTTCCTAGATAAGTTGGTTTTGGGTATCCAAGATTCCTTTCTTCTGAAAGTGTTCACTCCTTATCATGTCGCCCGGGCTATCACCCTTCTGGCATTCTTTTCTCCACTTCATCCCTCTAAGAAGGAAGAGACACTCCATTGTTTGGGCCCTAAGTGAGCATTAAGCTCTTATATTGATCATACCAGGGAAAATTGAGAGGATGATCTACTCTTGGTAGGGTTTTCGGGAGCAAAGAAGGGCAAGGTAGTACAGAAACAGACTATCCTTTGATGCATAAAGATCTGCTATACACTGGCGAAGAAGCAGCATTTAGAAGGCTTGAGGGCTCACTCCACGAGGGTCAAAGCTGCTGTCACTGCATTAGTATACAGAGAGCCTTTTCTGGACATTTGTCAGGTGACTACATGGGCATCGGGACACACATTTAAAAAATACGTCTGCCTCAACAGTCAGATACGTCGAGAGGGGAATTTTGCCAGCTCAGTCATGCAGGATTTTTTCATCTGAGCCAGTTTACAGATGCACCACTTTGGGAGGTACTGCTGTAGTATCTATTCACAAGGTGAGAAAAAAGCAGTTAGAAGTATCCATCAGAAGAACAAGTTGGTTACCTTCAGTAGTGATCTTTCTGGTGGATACTCTATAAAACTGCAGATTCCTCACCAGTAGTCCCATCTCCCTATTCTGTGAATTGGACTTTTTATTTCCATCTAAAAAGTCCCAAGTTAGAGATCTGCACACTGGTGATGCCAGTCTGCTGATGGGCTCTGAGTCTGAGGATACGGACCGCCTAGAAATCAACTGACGTCAGTGTGCATGGGTAGGGCTTACCCCTGTTGGCGAACAGAAGCAATGGTTTCTGAGTTTCTTGATCCAGTCTGATATCTGGGGAATATTCACAAGGTGAGAAATCTGAGATTAGATAGAGTATTCACCAGAAAGATCATTACCAAAGGTAAGTAACTTTGTCTTTTTCATATATCAATATCACTGTGTGCACTGATGTATTTTTTAATGTGGTTATTGATCTGAGGTGTCTTTTAGTGCCAATTTTGCTTGCTAAGTTTTGTTACTCTAGTAGTTTTCAGAGCCGCCTGCTGGAAGTGGGATTTTAAGATAATAATGAATTCAGCATTGTATTCATGAATTATATCTTCTCCTCAAGGATGTATTACGCTCCCTCAGGGAGAAGATCTTTCCACCAGCTCACTAGATAAGTTTTTGCTGAAAGCAACACATTTTTGACAAGTGAATAGGTTCCATAGACTTGCATTGGGAGAAACATACATATACTGTACCAATGTTCATGTATTTTAGCATTAGGCTCCAATTGACCCTTTTCTAATGAGAGCTTTGATCGGTTGAAATTGCTGTTGTGCTTTTTTAAT
Source organism: Calotriton arnoldi (assembly GCA_963921515.1). NCBI lineage: Eukaryota > Metazoa > Chordata > Amphibia > Caudata > Salamandridae > Calotriton > Calotriton arnoldi. The sequence continues at coordinate 754,079 of CAWUFW010007598.1, forward strand.
TTTCTGTGCTGCTTGCAATTTTTGCATTACACTCATGTTAGATTGGAGGGTTTCTGGTGTGTTATGTTTTATTTTTAACAAGATCTTCGCTTGTAAAATCAGTATACACTATAAAATTGTTTTGTTGTCTGAGACATGCTTGTTTAAGATCTGTATAGCCTGCTAGGTAGCTTTTCTGTTAGATGCTTATGTCTGTGTGTAAAATTTTTGGAACCTGAGGAATAGCTTCGCTGTCCGGCACTGGAGCTCATATAAGGGTGAATAATCTGAAAGACAACTTTGCAATGACAGGATTTATAGGGTATGTATGAAGCACAACTCTACTTGAAAGTCTCCTCTACATCTAATACCTCGTATACTACCTGCACGTGATCCAGACCTAAATGTCCAGTGCCTACCTGAAGCTCAACCCAACCAAGACAGAATTCTAATTTTTTGCCAAGAACAACAAACACGAAATAGTACACACCTGGCTCAATGACTTGAACCATGATGGCTTCGAACCCCAACTTTCACCACATGTCAAGCGACTTAGATTCACCCCTGGACACCAACCTCACCCACAACAGACTCCAAAGAGCAAAAGACGGCCTGGTACCAGCTCTCTCTTCTAAAGGAAATGAAACCATGTCTTCTAGGAAGTGTCTTCAGAACTGCAGTTCAAACCCCCCATACTGTTGCATCTGGATGGTAGTAACCTTGCTCCGTGCCTCTCAAACATGCCACCACAATGGCATCCCTTATGAGCACCTTATGAGCCACAGTACATCTTTACGCGTATCTTTGACCCTGTACAGCACTCTGCTGCCTCTTGGCTAGGTTTGCACTATAGAAATGCCACATACATATACACAGATGGTTGTATGACGGTACAATGCAGGGAAATACATTGCATGCCTTTACCACGCATTTATTACCACGCATGTTCTTACCACGCATATGCTTTTACAATGCATGCCATTACCAACCATTGTTTGAGGGGAGACCCCTACACCCCCAACTTACCTTAAATGCGTGGTAAAGGCATGCGTTGTGAAGGCATGCACGTGGTAAAAATATGCGTGCTAAAAAATGCGTGGTAAAGGCACCACAAGGTAAAAACCTCATTGTAAAGGCTGTTTCCCCACACAGACATACATATAGGAAAGATGTGTGTAATCTAGGTGATAGTTCTGCTTCCATCGTCCTGATTGTGTAGGACCTCATTAATAAGTGGGATATCTCTGTTGTGACAGGTCTGAATCTATAAGGTTTATATGCCCAGAAGATGGCTGTGTTGTCAGATGCCTGATTGCGTATGAGTTCTGTTACTCAAAGGATAGCTTTGCTGCTAAATGCCTCAACCTGTAAAATTTGTATAAGCAGGGGAACACTTTTTCCCCGGCTGGAGATCTGTTAATTGAGCAATATGTGTATAAGTTAAGTGACTGAAAAGCCCCTTGATTAGCAGCCCACAATGCGTTGTTGTCCAGTAGGATGAGTTGCCAGCGTATTTGGAGGAGACTACTTCAACCACAAGGGGTTCATCCTCATTTGGTTTATATTGTTATCGTCTTATCCTTACCTGATGAATCTTACATTCCCATAATTGCTGGACAACTTCTTCAGAGAATAAAATGATTGCGAGAGACCAGTCAGTGACTGTCATATATATATATATATATTGTCAGCCTTTGATCTTTAAACATCTTTGAATGACCGAGATTTGATTGTCAAACATGCACTAAAGGCAAAGTAGTTGTCAAACCGATACTCGTTGCTTTCCGGTTCAGGAGGTCCTAGCCTGGCAGTCCGGACTGGCCTATTCCCATTGGAGCACGATCATGACTGATTTGCATATGGCTGGGTCCAAACTGAGGTGGCATTATGTGCTAAATAACGATGGATTGGGATGTGACTTGAGTAATTACCAGTGGCTGAGATTAATTCAAGCATTCTATTCATCCCTTTTTGTATAAATCAGTGTCGCCTCCTCCAAGTGGGACCGGGTTTGCCCAGACATGTGTCCCGTACACATTGTGCCTCTGGAACCAAGCTAATCCCAGCTGATGAGCCCTAATAAGGGCAAAACTGGCCCTGACTTGCTTGTGTTCCAGAACAGGAAGGACATGGCCTGGCAGATCGGGCTGAACTGTTCCTATTGAAGCAGGGTCAATACTGATTTGCATATGGCTGGGTCCAAACTGAGGTGTAATGGTGTGCAAAATAACAATGGACTGGGATGTAGCCCCGAGTAAATTCTAGTGGCTGAGATTAATTCAAGCATTCCATTCATCAGTTTTTTTGTATACTTCAGCATAATTCCATTGGCCCTGTCTACATCCAACTAACTGTCTTGACATCAGCAAGACCCCAGTTTAGGTGTACTAGCTCTTATTCACCTTCTCACTGATGGTCTCCTGTTTTGTCGCTGATCACCCGGGCAAGATGGCTGAAAAGTATTCCTGTAACCTAATACACTCTTCTTGCAAAGAAGAGTTAAAAGACTGACTAAGCATGGATTGATCATTTACAGGTACTTGTAAAGAGGCGTGATGAGTGGAGCGGGAAAATAAAGAGTGCAGTCTGAAGTGCGTAGAAGCACGGTCAACAGATTATTTAAAATAAATTACTAAGGGTGTGTGTGTAGAGCAAAAGAACATTCGTCTCTACAGCAGTCTTACCAAGGGATTTCAGGAAAAAGAAATGGTTCGAGAAAATCTAAAATTGTGTTAGATAAGGCAATTAAGAAGGACACGTGTCAGTTACAAGATTAATACCGATCACAAGTTACACACCCTTTAACAGAAAACTTAAATGATAAAGCTAACAAAGGCATTAATAGATTCAAATACCCCAGAGCCACAAAGCGTATGATGTTTCTCTAAACAAACACCGGCTTACTGATTGCAATCTATATGTTTGAAGAAACAGACGGGCATTATATATACAATTTTTGCCAAAGGGAATACATCCATTTCAAAAGTGATGACTATAAGGGGGTACTATTATACCTAAAGATGTGACGAAATTGTTCAGAATTACTACTTTTGTGCTACACACGTCAGATACACGTCGGATATCTTGCACGTTACATACCAGTAGAACTTTTAATGTGTTGGAAACTATTCAGCCCTTTGTTAGAGCTGTAAATTTCATTACTTCCTGTCAATCAAGGCAACCATAGTTCCAGTTTGTTGTGACAGGGGGAGATTTACTAAGATTTTATGCCGTGTTTGCGTCACAAAAGCGACACAAATCGGCGCAAAATATTTGTTTCCTATTTACTTTCCAGCGCTAAACTTGTTTAGCTCTGGAAATAACGTGAAAGTAACGCAAAGCAGTGCATTACTTAGTGCCAAGGGGGCGTAACATGGGTGGAACATGGGCGTTCTCATGCAGCCACTCAAGGTTTCTGACGCTAAACCCTATTTACGAAATATAGTGGACAAGGTTTAGCGTCCGAAAATTGCGCCCTTTTGAATTAGGCGCAACAAAGGCGAAATGTTTTCATTACTCCTTCCTTTTCCGACTTTGTACGCGTGCTGCACTTTACAGCACACATACAAAGAGGTAAAAGGGTTAAAGTCAGTCTATGCATAGCATTTTGTACTGGAAGGGTACCCTTCCAGTACAAAACCTATGCTAGACCCAGGGAGACAGCCTTGGTCCATGGCGCAAAGGTGTCTCCGTGGAACACGGCAGCTGATTTTAATGCCAGCGCTAGGGAGAGGGGAGGAGAGTGCCATATTTTTGTCAATATGGCACTCTCCTGCTCTCTCCTTCTCACGCAGCGCAGCATTTGCGGCTATTGCACTGTGTTGCGTGATTAAGTGGTAAATCTGGCCCCTGATCTGTATAACAATTTTACTTCCTTTAATAATATTTCTGTGAAATACATATAATAATTACAGAAATAAACAATGTGGCTGACTATATAGCAGATACATAAATGGCGTTTACAGGATTTGTCCACTTCATATAAACATAAGCCATTCCGTTGAAATTCATTTAAATTTCATTTTCTAAGTTAGAATTCTACGTTTCCTATGCAGGCCTCAGATGTACTGTAAACACTCCCACTCTGTTCCATATGCAAATTTGAGTACACCACCGCTGGCCTAAATCTTACTAGCCTTTGAGGAGTCCTCAACTGCCCATTGCCCTTAGACTAAGGGCCAGATTTATGACTTCTTCACGCAGCGCAGTGCAGCAGCTGCAAATGCTGCTCTGCGCTGGCTGTGTGAAAACGAGAGAGGATGAGAGCGCCATATTTACAGAAATATGGCATTCTCCTCTTCCTCTAGCGCCGGCGCTGAAATCAGCTGCTGTGCACCACAGAGACACCTTTGCACCATAGTGCAAGGGTGTCTCCGTCGGTCTAGCATAGGTTTTGTACTGGAAGGATACCCTTCCAGTACAAAATACTATGCATAGACTGACTTTAACCCTTTTCCCTCTTTGTATGTGTGCTGTAAAGTCCAGCACATGTCCAAAGTAGGAAAAGGTAGGAGAAATGAAAGCATTTCTCCTTTGTTGCGCCTACCTCAAAAGGGCACTGTTTTCTGACGCTAAACCCTGTCTACTTTATTTAGTTGATAGGCTTTAGTGTCAGAAACCTTGGGTGGTTGCAGGAGAAACGTCCATGCTCCACCCATGGTACGCCCCTTGGCACTAAGTAATACAAAGTAGCGCTATGTGCTGCTTTGCATTACTTTCATGTCATTTCCATCGCTAGATAAGTTTCGCACTGGAAAGTAAATCGGAAAAAAAGATTTTGCGCCGATTTGCGTCCCTTTGTGATGCAAACACGGCATAAAATCTTAGTAAATCTCCCCCTGGGTGTCTAATAAAACTGTCAGCAGGCCAGTTGCACCTTTCTTAACTTTGCACAATAGAATGCCAAGGGATGTACTGGCCCCGACCTTCTTTCAACAAGATTGTCAATTCTTATTTTTATGATACTAGGGTGATCAGTGCAAACTGTGTTGGAAAACTACACCAGCAACTCACAAATATTGATGTAGGATAAGATAGTTTTGGGAGCGGTATTACTACCCCATAACAAGTTATACTCTGAGGAATTGGGAATCGGTTTTTGCGAAGAGTGAACCACATGTTTTTTTCTCGTTCGCGCCTTTTTCTACTGCTTTCTGAATGCGGATTTACTACAAACTTATAATAAAGGCCTAAGAATTAATTTCGGACATCATCTCTTGGTAGTGTTTAATTTGTGAAAGAATAAGAGCCGTGCCCAAAGTTTTCGAAGATCAGAGTGCGGAATGAATACCAATGCTGGATAGTCTTGATTGCATCTCTTGCCTCTTCAATTTCCCACCAGCCACTCCCTGCCTCTCTTTGTCACTCTTGCAAGCTATTGTCCATCCCTGCTGTATCCCTTTGTTACTGTTTTTTTTCTGTCTTTCTCTTCCTCCTTCTTTTCCCTTTAGTATGTATCTCGCTCTTGGTCTGGATCAAAGTAAATTGAGGAACACATTTGTGACGGTCCCCCAAAACGAGTGCAGGTGGGCTCTAGCCCCACCCCACCCGCCACCACCGGCTCCCCCAAAAACGATTGCGGGTGGGACCCAGGACCCCAGCCGCCTCCACCGGCTCATATCAAGCATTGCTCTTAGGTCTCATCTCCATTTACAGCTCAGAAGCTTCTGTTATTTCCCTTTCCATTCCATGCATCACTCTATTAGCATATGGCTAACAGCCAGCACAGATACTCTGCAGTATCAGTGAGCACCAACATTATGTCCACTGGAGACAAAAACATAAAATGCATCCACTAAATAATGTACTGTGATGTATTCAGCTTTGGGACAAATGATTGCGAGATGAAAGGAACCATAATTTGGGCGACATTTGAATTGTGGGAAATGGATAAAACATCATCAAAAAATACCAGTGTGATGTTGTATTGGTTACAAAGACACGCAAATAGTCCAGCTCTTTTAACATGCAATATTCAGAATAATGTGTATGAAATAGCACATAATAATGTAGAAGGCTGTGATTAGCAGGAGCCGTAATTGCTGCAGATCATTACTCGGGACTAGGTGGCAGGCATGGGTTTTAAGTATCACACCTCTTGCTGCATTGTTTAGTAACCGTGGTTATGTTAATTCACCATATTTGTGTGTACATGCACAACCCTCACAATGTGATAATGCCCGCACTGGGAATGACCACAGATTGTGTTTCACACTATCCTCAAAAGCCTAAGGCAACTGTCTGTAAAGACCAAGTATGTGCTGCTAAATGATGTGGCATTTTGCAGGCATGGACAGAGGGGCAATTGCTGGTCACGTCATGGAATAGTGTAACATGCCCTTGTCCTAGGATGCAAATAAAGTGAAGCTGTATCAGAGGCAGGGCCACTGGAGTTATGTGATTGTGCGGCTACGTCGATTTTCGCATAACTATAGCTTTGGCGCATTTGCCACATAATACACCATCTGCTGCATAATCTGCAGATTTTTTACAAAAAAAAATTGTTTCTAGCTCAAAAGGGTCAAAAGTTACTAAACACGCAGCGACGCGTGTTGCCGCGCAGTGGAAGGCATTTTACAAAGGTTGACTGGTCACCTTTCTGTTGCTTATTGCTATATTTGGGTGTTAAATTGGTACTAATGAGGTTCACCCAATGTCCAGACAGTGTAAAAAGTACAAACTAATGAAGTAAAACAATGAAAAGATGTGCCACATTACATCGCATAACTTGCCTTTTCTTGCCACATAATTTACTCAACCCTGCCGCATAATTTGGCCCTTTCCCTGCCACATAATTCCAGCAGTCCTGATCATAGAGGTCCTAGCCACGAGGTGAGTGCAGCACAGTCATTTCTCTTACCTAAGTTGTGGCAAACTACTCTGGGTGAACCCTCCATTGAAGCGTGTTCTTGAAGTTTTAAGTTCTTTTGGGTCATTAAGAGATTAAATGTTACCACATCAGTGTCTGGGCAGCTTCATCCACTGACCCCCTTCCCCTGGGTGTCGAACAGCAGGGTCTGGCCATAAATCGATTCCATCCTCCCCTGTGCAGCCCGATATCCGAGTTCATGGGATCCACACGTTGTTACATGTGCTAAGGTGTACGACTAGTTTGCTTAATAACACGCAATTATTGGCTGGCCGTCGTGAAAACAAAAGGGAAGGTGAATTGTGTTTTTCATCCGGGCTTCAGGGCTGAGTAACCTCCCTAAGTGGAAATGAAAGTCTCGGAATTTGATAGTTGCCTATCACAGTAAAATTGGGCAACACATGATTTGAAAGCATAATTAAATGTCCTGTCTAGCAGGGTCTTGACTGTGGGAAAAAATAGGGGACAAAGAAATAGGTGAAGGTCCTTGAAGCTCACCCGTGAATGTTCCGGAGGTTTCCCCTCCTCAGGTTTCTACCGTGAAGTCTTGCTACTCCTTTTCTGCCAAGGAACCCGCATTTTTTTCTGGGTCACAGACTCCCTTTATAGCGAGGCACTGTCCTCTACTATATATGCCTTCTTTACACACACAAAGTAGACTCCTGGAATAGGATACACATTATAATCCAAAAACATCTTCCATGGACCATGAACCAAAAATGTGTGATCACATTCACTGTCTCCCACAAATACAGAGCTTTACCCACTCTCAGCCTGCTTAATACACAACCTTCCCTTGTGTTGCCAGTCTAAAGCTAACAGCCCTGAACTCCCTTTCGCAGGATGGTCCAACTCCTCCTTCGTCCAATTAGGGGATTTGTAAGGTTTATGCCCTTCCCTTACTACAACTGTAAACCTATCTTCTACTTGATCTGCAAACTTCTTCTCTACATTTGTTAAGATACAAGTCAAATTGTGTCTATGAGCATAATCAGTATCTAAGGCAGCAAGGGGTACAACATATCTCTGTATCATCTCAACAGTCTTTTTGGTGTCATATCAGTTCAAATGCTTATAAACTGGCCATTCAGACAATACTACATCATAATTGGAAAAATAGTATTCATAATGGCCCTTCTTTTAAAACCTACTAAGAAGCAAACTACAGCTACTTCCATAAGTTACAGGTAGGTGATGGTAGGTGATGCCCTCCTCTACAGCTGCAGGTAGCTGCATATGTACATAGCAATTACCTAGCTTCCATTGTGTTTACATATTCGTACAGCAATCTAGCATAAGCATTAAGAGAGTAATCACCCTTAGACAAATGTACGTGGAGATGTTGCTCTCTCTCAGCAGCAGAATCGTCAGTTGATCCTAGAGTACCTCTTTTTAGAACCCCTGGCAGTGCGTGTAAGGAAACCCAACAAAGTACCTAAAGGAGAAAGTCAATTCCTTGAGCCAGAAGAGGTTGTGGAGACCATGCGGTTAGACTTTGGAGTGGCAATGTATGGAATCTTAAACTTATTGCTTTGGGTTCAAAGGATCAGTGGAAAGATTGCAGAAAAGAAGTGGTGAGTGACAGTGCAAATTCTCTTTGGTCGGAGGACATGGTTGTGTTAGAAGGTGCACAGTTGTTAGAATAAAACAAAAGTGTCTTTGCTGTGTTGTTACACATTGTTCTGCATAAGTTAGCATTCGCGGCACCATTTGATGTTTAGCTGCCATTTTGATCCATGAGCGAAACTAATCCCTGTCTCTGCCTCTGCCTCTGTGAGAAGCAGCTTTGGTAATTTTCGTCTTCTCCAAGGTTGGGCTTTGCTGTACGAATGAATACACTGTTCTTATTAGCGCATACCTTTCCCACTAGATAGAGGCCTGCTCCCACTAGTCCAGCGATGGGCGCAGGCAGAACGACCTTGGCATAGAGATAGTGTGTGCCCGGTCCCAGGATCGAAACTTATCCTTCTGTACCTTCTTTGTGTAGCTGCCTCCGTCTGGAAATTTCCAGTCTGGGCGTGCCTTCTGTGGTTCTGAATCGTACATAATGTATCACCATGTTTTCTGATGTCAGTCCTCTCTGCAGCACCCCTAAGCGACTGGACAGACGGGGCTCCGCTCGAGTGTACCTGAATAAACATATACTTGGTTTGTATTCTCTACTGTCTGACCGACTCTTCATTTGTATGGAAGGCTGAGAGGTGGTCGCGAGTGACCCGGGTGGCCCTAATCGGGTCACTTCCTTCACAGTCTAAGAAATTGTTGGATGGGAGTGAAATTACTCAAGTACACCAGGTGCTGTTTTGGAGGGTGTTTCTGGTGATGATGGCAGAAGTATAGATAAAGGTATGGGAGAAAATGGAATAAGTGTGTTAAGTTGTGAGAAAAGGAAAAGGGAAGTACCGGGATGATTGAAGGATTATGTTGTTGGTTGACCCAAGCTATGGGGTAGTGGGTACAGTCAATTTAGGGTGATATGGTTTCTTCTAAATTGTTCTTATATATATATAATGGTTATGTTTTTATTTTTCTCTTCTCCCTCTTCTTTCACTTTAAGGAGGACAAGGGGTTGTGATAATAATGTTTTGTATAGTATAGTTTGCAATGTTTCCTTAGTGTTAAAGAGGGGGGATGTGTTGTGGTTTGCTTATTCCATGTTGTGGATAACAACATGGAATGGGGCATATGTCATGCTTGACATAATGACGTTCCACTGGCCAGCATTCTGTGTTTCAATTGCTGTGGCAGTGCTGTGGAGCAGACCTGTTTCCTGTTATTCTGTGCTTACAATAAAGGAGTTCTACAAAGCCACGCTATTGGTGTGTTATATTGTGCGACTGACGAACGTGTGTACACAACACTTGGTCACTACTGTGTTAGAATTGAAAATGTAATTGCCCTGTTGCTCATACTTCGTTCTGTATTAAGTTAGCATTCATGGCACCATTTTATTAGTAGCTGCCATTTTGTTCCACGATCGAAGTTGAGCTTCTGTCTCACATTGCTTGCCTCAGCAGAAAACTGCCTCGATGTATCCTTAGTTGATATTTTTCCAAGGCCGAGTTTCGCTGCACCAATGAATGTACTCTCTATTATGGCATACCTTTGCTGTTAGATAGGCTCGTTCCCACCTTCTAGAATGGCGGGTGTGGGCAGAGTAACCTTGAAGTGGAGATAGCATGTACCCGGTCCCAGGACCATAGCTCATCCTTCTGTGCCTCCTTTGTTCAATGTTGCCTGGACCGGAATTTTCTAGCCTGGGCGTGTTCTTGGGGAATTGGAAATGTATAATATCTGATGTTATGTTGGGGGGAGTCAGTCCCTCGGCAGCTATCTCATGAGGCTGGTGAGACTGGGCTCTGCTGCAGCGCAATACTAATAAATAACTTTGTTTTGTATTCTCTACTGTCTGACTGACTCTTCATTTGTTTGGAATGCCGAGAGGTGGTCACAGGTGACCCGGGTGACCCTATTCGGGTCACTTCCTTCAGTTGGTGCCCGAACAGGGACTCCATCGGGTGACCCATTCTCGCCTGCGGACGGGTGAGGAAGACGGGGCCACGTCGGGTCGGATGGGCGGATCGGGAATCCCTGCACGATAGAGCATAGTACTTGCAGCTGCCCCGCCTGTCTGACCGGGCGGTGCCTCACCCAGTGGTCGTCCCGGCTGGGGTCCTGAAAGGTGAAACCCTTGGATTTGACCGTTTGGTCCGAAGAGTCGGCAGTGGAGAATAAATTTGTTCGACCTGTGTGCACCAGGTGAGTTTGTTATGGTTCTTTGTGAGTATGGCGCCTTTTTGAATAATATTTGGTATGGTCTGCAGATCATTTGCTTTGCATTTGGTAGGTCTGCGGACCGATTTGGGTACATAGTGTCTGCGGATACTTTGCCAGGCAGCATAATGGATTGGGCTTGCTTTTGAAAATGCCTGGGATTTGGCTGATTTTTGGTTTCATGGTATCGACTCTGGTTTGTCTATTTGATGCAGTCTGAGAACTGACTTTTGTTTTTTTTTGTTTGACACGGTCTGAGGACAGATCTTTCGAAAGATATTTGCGAATTATTCGTCTGGCACGAATAGTGAACATGTTTCCTTTTAAGATGCCCTGCTGGAGCAAGTTGTGTTGTTTGGGGTGCCGTTGTGGTTCTGCTGATGCTCGATTGGAAGAGAGGCAGCCTGCGCCTCCGGAAGGCACCCCGAACTTCGATATGTATGTGAAGCACGGCCTTGACCCTATTATGTTTAGTACACTATGGCACAAATATACGAGGGACAATGCCGAGCTGCAGTGGCCGCTAACAGGAACCTTTGATGAACAGAAATTGAATTTCCTGCAGGATAAATTGTTTACAAGACGAAGTAGGCAGTCAATGTTTGATTGGCTCCAGGTATGGCAAAAGGAAGCTAAGCAAAGACGTATGAGCAGAAAAGGAGGCCCGAAGAGGAAAGATGCAGACAGTAACCCAGAAAGCAGTAGCGTATGATAGAGAGAAAATAGAGAAGGGTATAGAGTGTGCTGATAGAAAGTTTAGGTTGCAATGTGACAAATCCTATGTTGCTCGAGAAGAAGGTGATACCTTCGTAGAGGATCTGTTAGATACCCGACCCCCGCCTCCATATGCTCCGCAGAGAATAAATCCTGCTGTCCCACAGCCCCAGTCTTTTGTCTCTCCTGCCCCTGCCTCTGGTTCTCCTGCTATTGACCTGGCTGCCTCGGCTACAGCGCCTCCTGTTTCTTCTTTGGCTTCGCCTGTCACGCCTGCAGCGACTGCAGGTCTCTCTGCTACGCCTATTGTTTAAACTTCTTCCCTCTCTCCATCACTTACACCTATGACGCTGTCGTTAGTATCTCTGGTGCCTGCCTCTTCGACTATTGTGCCCTCTCCACATCTCCTCTCCCCGACATTGTTGAGCATTGGAACACCGGTGCGTGGACTGGATGACGGGGACTGGGCGACTGCAAGGGAACGAATGTGGTGGGTGCTGATTCAGTCTGATGTGGGGGATGCAGAGAAAAAGATGGTAGCTAACCAGGCTGCCCAGTGGGCCCGGAGTCCGATTTACATTTTGGAGGATGTGTGGAGCATGCTGAAAGAGTATGAGCTGTTTGTACAGCAGCATGCCCTCAAACATATGTCGGCTACTTTGATTGGGTTGTGGGAACAGTGCTTTAATGGTATTGCACCCCAAATTATTTATGACATCCGGGACCGCGTGTATGCTGCTGATATGGCCCCTAATGACGTTTTTAGTAATGTCGCGACGTTGATTGGATACCGAGGCAGGTTGCATCAGAAGAGCCCAACAACAGTGTCCCAGTTTCCGATGAGGGAAGTACATCCGATCTTCCACCCTGAGATACCGGAGCTGCGAGACCAGAGGGATGATGTCGTCAGACAGCGAGTAGAGGCCCGCTTCCAAGAACAATGGGTTTATACTCCTTGGAAAAGGAGTGAGGTCTTGTCTCTTAAGACTCAGCTACCTGACCCTAGGAAAAATCCAACTGCGTATTATGAAGAATTAACGGAGACTGCGTCGTCGACGGTAATGATGTTGGCAGACATTGAGATGTTTTTTGGTTTATTGGTGCCAGTTGATATTTGGCGGCAGGTGCATACGCAGGACCATGTTGTGGAGTTGGGTGGCACTTGGGATGAGATCAGGGCATGGGATAAAGAGAGGAAGCCTGGTGAGAAGCCTAAGGCTGAGATACTAGCTTTGCCAGGTCGAATTATTACTTACATACTTACATGCACTCTTTAATTCCACCTAGAAGAGTAGATTGGGACAAGTTAAGAGCATGTCGTCAGAAGAAAGATGAAAGTGTATCTGATTTTTTTTTACTAGGTTTGAAGGTGTGTTTTTGGATTTCAGTAGACAGGACTTGTCGATGGAGGGAGGTGTCCGACTGTTTGTTAACAGATTTGTTACGAATCTGCTTCCCAAGTTCGCGACTCGGTTGCAGGCTTCGGAGAGCACTTGGACTACCTTCTCCCCATCAATGATATTAAGCATGGCACAGTATTATGAGCATAGCGAGAACAAAGAGAAGGAGAAGGTGGAGAAGAAAAATAAGGAGTTGAAAACGAAGGTGTTGATGCAGCAGGTGTCCAGGAGGAATGGTAGAGGACGAGGCATTGGTCTGGCTCGACAGCTGCCCCGCACTAGTAAAAATGCCACGCCTGTGGGGCCGAACCAGTGTGCATATTGTAAGGAGGAGGGACACTGGCGCAGTGAGTGCCGGACGTTGATGCAAAAGGTTGCGGCCCCTAGAGGGTGGGGTTCTCATGGACGGGGTCGTGGAGCAGGTGGCCATGACGGAGGCCAGAAAAATGAGGAACAGCAAGGTCGCTCTGATCGGAACTATTTCGATGACCCTCGGGGCGACAGTACTATCATGATGACTAAGATTTGGATGAAGTGACTGGGTTAACTCATGGTTAGGACAGCCAGGGACAGGGTTAGGGACCAGTTCAGATACCTGTAGATCAGCGCAGACCCTATGTTACTGCTGATTTGCAGGGCTCAGCTAAACAATTCTTGGTGGATACAGGCGCAATGAATAGCTCTGTTTCTCGTTCACTGGTCCCTGGGGCAGCCCTGTCCGGCCAATATAATGTTTTGGTAGGCTTTTCAGGTATACCGGTTGTGAGCCCCATTTCCAAGCCACTTGCCCTGACTATTGGTCCTTTTACTGTAGATTCGCCCTTTCTGTTGACATAGAACTGTGGAGAAAATTTGATGGGTTTGGACTTGTTAAAGAAGTTGCACGTGACAATTTCTTGCTCCCTGGATGGTGTCTATATGACAATCAGACCCAATGTAGTAGGATGAACTCTTCCCGCTGAGTTTAAGGATGTGCCAACAACCTTATGGGCTACAGGTGATATGGACGTAGGGCTGTTGCAGATACCTCCGGTTTCTATCAGGGTCAAGGACAACGTTGTTCTCCCTCGTATCCCTCAGTACAAAATACCGCAAGCAGGGGAGCGAGCGCTGTTGCAGATTATACAGGATTTTATTAAGTCAGTGGTTGTTGAAGAGGCAAATGTTGTAATAGCCCTATTCTTCCCATTCTGAAGAGGACACCCTCGGGTTCCCCTGATGATCATCCAGATGTCTATCAGTTTGTGATTGATTTGCGTGAGGTTAATAAGATTGTGGTCCCTCAGTTCCCAGTTGTCCCTGACATCACTGCCCTTCTGACTATGATTCCTTTTTCTGCCAAATTCTTTTCTGTCATCGATTTGAAGAATGCGTTCTTTAGCATTCCAATCCATCCAGATAGTAGGCATCTGTTTGGATTTGCCCTCGCCGGCAGAAGTTTTAGATTCTGTCGGGCTCCTCAAAGCTATACTGAGAGCCCTAGTATATATAGTCAAGCTTTAAAAGACTAATTGGATTCCCTCACACTTCCCCCAGGTAATGTATTACTGCAGTATGTGGACGATCTCTTGATCGCTTCTGACACTGAAGACGGTTGCAAAAATGCAACGGTTAAATTGTTGCTACATTTGGCCCATCACGGACATAAAGTGTCCCTTTCAAAATTCCAATATTGTCAACAGGAGGTCACCTACTTAGGTCACCTACTGTCGAAGGAGGGAAGGAGACTAACACCTGAACGTATTAGTGCTATTGTCAAAATGCCCATCCCTAAGACTCAGCGGGATGTGCGAGCGTTCATTGGCATTACTTCGTATTGTCGTCACTGGATTCCTAACTTTTCCCTACTAACAAAGCCGCTGTTTCAGCTAACCACTAAAGATGTGCATGAACCCTTTCCCTGGACGCCTGAATGTCAACAAGCTATTGAGCAACTAAAGGTCGCGCTTTGCTCTGCACCTGTGCTTGGCATGCCTGACTACCAGAAGCCATTCGTGTTGTATGTACACGAGACGGCTGTTTGTGCACTCTCTGTCTTAACACAGACCTTTGGAGGTAAGCAGAGGCCGTGTGCTTATTTTTCTGCTCTACTTGCAGGGATGTGGAATTCCTATAGCCCGACACATTGTTTGGGGTCAAGGGCAACAGGTTTTCATGTGTATTTTGTCCTTGGGACAAGTAGGCCCAACCCCCTACAGCACAAACCCTTTGGCTGCCAGTTTACAGTCCCACATTATGGATCAGGGAAGGAAATTGTCTACAGTTAAGGTAATATGTGTGTCCATGTGTTAATGCTGTTCAAACTTGTATTTATGGTTCATTAATGCAAAGCCTTTATTATTAGGGTGAGCACTAAAAGTAAATGTTGTAAGCTCGGCCTGCACTTCTGACGGTGGTTCCAGTATAAATGTGTACACACGTTTCCAAAGTTTAGTAATATGAGGCTATGTATAATGTTCCCAGAATGCTCTCTGATTATATGCAAATATTATCAGAAGCTTGAAAGCAAGAGTGATGATTCTTTGCTTTCAAAATAAAATGTTCACCAAAAAAATGCAAGTAGGAAAAAAAACATTTTGCTAAACTACTGTAAGATTTTAGGTACCATATATTTGCAGCATCATTTTGTAACTGATGTATGCTTGTATTTCCCAAAAATATTCATAGTGGAAAATCAGTGTAACCAGTTGAAATACGATTATGGGAAACAAAAATAAACAAGGACTGGCAAAGCCAGTAGATCTGAAATTGGTGGTCAGCCTTTTAGTTTTATCAATGTGTGACTTGTTTATGCATGGTTTTTGTAAAACCTTATCGGTGTGGGAGCTGCTGGGCCCTCACCATTCTAACAAGCATTGGCAAAAGCAAAAATTGTTTTTGGTCTCAAAAAGCACACATTGCCACAGCAGTTCCGGGCACTGAACAAAACTACTTTGTGTGCCAATATGCTCCTTGTAAAAGAGCAGAATATTGTCACTCACAGTGAAGCCAACTGATAGACCGAGAGAAAGAGAGAGAGAGAGAGAGACTGCATTTTATTAAATACAAAAGGTCATGGTTAACGCCAGGCCTAAATAGAGGCCCAATTATTAAAGAAAGTCTCAAAAGTGTATCCATGGTATATATCCTTGCATTAAGTGCATATATACAGTTTCCGTGAATTCCCAAGAATTTACAGAAGTAGGCCAAGAAATAGTACTCCTAGAAAATATTTGTGAACTGCGTTTTAGCATGAGCAAATGTGCATGTGTAGATTTGCTCATGTGAAAATCTGAATGTTTCAAGTTCACTTTTTCTCCAACCACTTTTTTCCCAACCCTGAAAGAAGTTTTACGTCTGCCACTGTCAGGAGTAAATTTACAACCTTTTTCAGTATGGGAAAAGATTAGAAAAGAGTTGGTGAAAACCCTTAAAACATGCAAGTTAGTAGGTTTGCACAGACTCAAAAGGGCATTCCAACCCTTGAACTATTGCTTACCACTACCTTTAGCCCCAGTAGGTAGACCTGCAGAAACGTAGCAACATAAGGGAATTGCTAGTATTCAAACCCTACTATGGTACGAGCCCTGGCATAATTAGAGATGCTATATCAGAACTCTTATATAATGAGATTGCTGCCGTAATTTGTCGCCGCATTACATGGCACAAAAGGGACAAGTGGATTTTGTTACAGGACAAGTAGATTTATGAAGCAACCTGCCCCATGGACAAGTAGATATTTTATTAAATTCCACACCCCTGCACTTGATAACGTCGCAAGAGCCCTCCCGAGCTTTCTAAGAGCGGTCGCGGCCGTGGCTGTCTCTATCTGACAATCGGCAGGGCTCGTCCTTGATACCGATCTTACAGTCATGGTACCGCATGCTGTGGATACACTTTTGAACAGAACAAAGACACAGCATCTCACCAGTGCACGTCTGACTGGTTACGAATAGACCCTTTTCGCACCACACGTTACCATCAAAAGATGTGCCACCCTGAACCCAGCCACGTTACTACCCCTCCCTTCTGAAAGTGAGGAAATAGATGTGCATGATTGCATCTTTCGCACCGAGGAAGAGACGAAGGGACGGGTAGACCTGACTGATGTTCCCCTATCTGAACCCCAAAGGGAGCTATATGTCGATGGCTCTTGTTTCAAATTACCGGATGGCACAACAACTGCGGCATATGCCATAACTACCTTGCACACAGTAGTCGAGACATCATGAGTTCCCTATCAATCGGCCCAGGCTGCAGAGTTAGTTGCCTTTCTTTGAGCTTGTGAGCTAAGCGAGGGACTGGCTGTCAATATTTATACTGATAGTCAGTACGCCTTTGGAGTTGCCCACAACTTTGGGCGGCTCTGGGCGGAGAGAGGATTCCTGACTTCACACGGGCTAAAGATCCAGGATGGCCCATTGATACACAGGCTTTTGTCAGCCCTGACACTTCCCAAGAAGTTAGCAATAGTGAAGTGCAGTGCCCACAAGTCAATTACTGATGATGTGGGAAGGGGAAATGCATTTGCAGACCTAACAGCCAAGGCGACAGCCCGAACAAAAATGAAAAGAATGTTTGTGGCAGGCCCTGCTAGATGGGTACCCGAAGTTACTATGTTTGAGGATACACTGGATAGTGTCAAAGAAATACAGAGTGAGGCAACGATTGAGGAGCTAGCAGTATGGCAGGAAAACACAGCACGTTTAGACAAAGATGGGTGCTGGACGGATAAGTCAGGAAAGCAAAGGTGGATGTTACCGGATGCCTATGTCCTCCCTGTAGTCACTATGGCACACGGACCAGCGCACATTAGCGCCAAGGGCATATGCAAGCTATTGGACCCTGTGTGGCAGAATGATAACATCCCGAAAGTAGCTGCCCTTTTGGTTAAGTATTGTATGGTATGCATGATGTACAATCCTGGGAAGGGCACTCCTACACCCCCTGGCAATTTTGCACCCCCTTCTTTCCTTTTTGAGGTCCTTCAGATGGACTATATCGAGATGGAGCGGGTTAACAATTTGAAATATGTGTTGGTGGTTGTTTGGGCATTCAGTAAATGGGTTGAGGCTTACCCCACTAAGGAGAATACAGCTTTGGTGACGGCGAAAGCCCTCCTGAAGGAGTTCTTTCCCCGTTTCGGTTTGCCTTGTTTGATTTGGAGTGACAATAGCAGTCACTTTAATTCAAAAGTTATCCAGTTGGTGTGTGATGGGTTACACATTAGACAGAAATTCCACCCTGCACACCACCCGCAATCAGCAGGCTTGGCTGAGAAGTACAATGGTACTCTCAAACTGAAAATGGCAAAAATTCAGGAAAGCACAGGATTGAAGTGGCCAGATGCTTTACCGTTAGCTCTTTTGTCAACCAGAGCTACTGCTCACACTAGAAAAGGATTGTCCCCATATGAGGTCGTGTTCGGCCGCCCAGCAAATGTTTGGGCCGTCCCTCGACCAAAGCACTTTTCTGATATTGAGTACTCTCTGTTAGTGGACTAACTTTTTGAGTTGACTAAAAATTTGTGTTCTCTTCATCAACAGATACACGAGACGTTGCCACCGCCAACAGAGGGGCCCGAGCACACCATCCGACCTGCCGATTTTGTTCTTGTACGGCACTTCCAGAGACAGGGGAGCCTGGAGCCTCGCTGGAAAGGGCCTCTGCAGGTACTTCTTGCGACCAGACGTGCCGTCAAAGTGACCGGTCGGAAGAACTGGCTCTATATCAGCCATTACCGCAAGGTGCCGTTGCCTCTCCCCTATGATCGGTGGGTGATCGATGGCATAGGTGACCACGAGACAGAGAAAGTGCCACGCTTCATCCCTTTTTCGGATGCCCGACTAACGTGGGTGCAAGAGGAGGAGGAGAATGGTGCAGCGTTGAATGAGGCGGTCCCCCCAGAAATAAGGGCCGTC
The DNA here is from genome assembly GCA_963921515.1 of Calotriton arnoldi. NCBI lineage: Eukaryota > Metazoa > Chordata > Amphibia > Caudata > Salamandridae > Calotriton > Calotriton arnoldi. The sequence goes on from CAWUFW010007598.1 coordinate 772,714, forward strand.
CAGGATTCCCCTCCACCTGGCCCACAAGTGCTTGAGCCTCGGTCCCTTGGTCCCTCTGAATTTGAGCCCCTGCTTACTGATCACTCTGTGCCCGGAGTGGCTAGGTGCAATTTGTGTCCCTGACGGAGGGACAGTGCACCAAAGGAAAAGTCAGATTAGTAGGGATGGACTGCATAGATGAAGAATAGGGTGTATGTACCCTGCTCGCGGTACCAACGATAGCTTAGGGAAAGGGAGTTTGGTGCATTGTCCGAGACACTGGACAGGATAAGCTGAGGGTGTCTTCCCAAAAGGGAGAGGGGGTGCCCTATCCTGGACAGCATGCGATTTCTTCAAAGGGCCGTGATCGCGCTGCCCCACCGCTGTGCTCAGTAGCACCACCGTAGATGAACAATAGGAGTCTCCCAGCGAGGCTCAGAAGGACGCTGGAAACTCTTTGCCCATCTTCTTGTTTCCTAGTCACCAACCCCATTGCATTGCCCTTTTCCCCTCTGATCACCATGTATCCCGTTGGCCGCCCAATTGTAGAGGAGGAACAGCCTTTTGCAGCACCACGTTTGGAGGAGCATGGGGTTGGTTGGCCCAGTTGGTCGAGAAAGAGTAAAATAGTGTTTATGCTAGTTGTCCTGATTTCTCTTATAGCAATGCTCGGAATAATGCGGTTCCTTGAAGAAAAATATCCTGTGCATTCCTTGATTGGTACAACACCTGCTCCCCCTGAACATATGTTTGTAACTTTGGCACCTCACAAAGGGGAACACCAAAAGTCTTATAAGGATAATGTGTTTATACAAATGTTGCACCAGGCACATAATGTGTCTAATGTGACAAACTGTTGGGTGTGTGGACTACTTCCTTCGGTGACCCATAAAAGTGAAAATGTATTGTCCATGCCGTTGTCCTATATTAACAGTTGCGAGGGGTGGTTTGCATTGCTTACTATGGCACGTCCGCCTACCCCATTCAATACATTAGAAAGAAAGAGTACTGGTTCCCGCACCATAATACAAAACGTATGCTTTCAGCATAGAGCACCCCCTGGTGCTCCTACAGGTCGAGAGCCATTCGGTAGATTGTTCCTAAGCTCTTGCATGCATGCATACAAAGGGGTAAGAAACGGAACATGGTCTCGTATGGAAATGGATGATTTCCTGGGGTTCAACACGTCAGAATATTTCCAGTCCTTCCAGGCTCGTAATGTCACTGAGGATAAGCCAATGCCGCTGTCAGTGGTTAACACCACAGCTACTTTCTGTGTCCAGGGGAATGGGAAGATAGAGGTAGGGGAGAGCAGGTGCAACACTACATATAAGCTGAGAGCGACAGACAGTCCACCCCTGGTACTACCCCCTAATTTCTATTTTGTGGATCCGAGGGTTATGTTTGGCTCCCTGAGGGATGATCGGGTAGGTGTTATCTTTCTTACCTCTTGCCCCCCATATATATAGCTCCACCCAATTACCATAAAAGCCATCGATTGCGACGTAGGAGCACATACCTGTCCCGAGTCAGGAGAGTTATTTACACAGAAGATGTAGATCAGAAAGATACCACTCTGCAGCAGTTCACCGATGCCATGAAAAGTATTGTACCCTTTTGGAGCCCTATGTCCAATAGCCTAAATATTCGTAGACTCACTAGGGTGGTAGAAGGAGTGATAAATGCAACTGCTGGTATCCTGACTAACATTACAGCTGAGCTCCAGGCTACGAGACTTGTTGCCCTTCAAAACCGGATGGTGTTAGACGTCATCTTTGCTGACCGGGGTGCGGCCTGCCGCGTCATCGGAAGTAGTTGCTGTGTATACATACCGGACCACGCTCCGAATGTATATGCTGCTATACAGAAGCTCCATTGGCTTGCCTCCGACATACACCAGGAGAATCACACATGGGCTCTCACGGGGTGGTTTGGGGGCCTATTCGCCTCTTGGGGCTGGAAGATTATCATTTTCCTGGTTGCCATAGCTTGTATCATTTTAACATCTTGTCTGTGCATACACTGCCTCCCTGCCTGTTGTGCCTGGTGTGTACAAATGTTGAAGCCTCGCTCAAAGCCCTTGGAACATGATTATAAGAACAAGGCCATGATGATGCAGGACATCCAGGATATGATGTGTATTGACGAGGGCATTTTTGAATATTAATGATGTATGTCTAGCCTTATAGAGTTTTAGTTTTTGCTGGTAGCCACATAAATTAGCGAATGTTGCCTATGATCGAACATTCTTCCTATCTTTAGAATTGTAAGGCCCTTACCTGATAGCAATAATAAAATTTAGCAATGAATACTAAAAGGAGAGTCTGCTAGAATTGAAAATGTAATTGCCCTGTTGCTCATACTTCGTTCTGCATTAAGTTAGCATTCATGGCACCATTTTATTAGTAGCCGCCATTTTGTTCCACAATCGAAGCTGAGCTTCTGTCTCACATTGCTTGCCTCAGCAGAAAACTGCCTCGATGTATCATGAGTTGATATTTCTCCAAGGCCGAGTTTCGCTGCACCAATGAATGTACTCTCTATTATGGCATACCTTTGCTGTTAGAAAGAAGGCATCTACATCACCTGCCTTTTGACTTGCTCCTTGTCCCCCCCACCCTGAACAGGATTCGACACGATACAATGCTGTTTATTGAAATACTTTGTGTTGATTGCATCATGATAAATGTTGTAAAGCGCTCCAATACCTTCGGGTCTGGCCAGCGCAATATAAAACTCTTAAATAAATAAAAATATAGGCTCGTTCCCACCTTCTAGAATGACGGGTGTAACCTTGAAGTGGAGATAGCATGTACCCGGTCCCAGGACCATAGCTCATCCTTCTGTGCCTCCTTTGTTCGCTGTTGCCTGGACCGGAATTTTCCAGCCTCGGCGTGTTCTTGGGGAATTGGAAATGTATAATATCTGATGTTATGTTGGGGGGAGTCAGTCCCTCAGCAGCTATCTCATGAGGCTGGTCAGACTGGGCGGCTCCGCTGCAGCGCAATACTAATAAATAACTTTGGTTTGTATTCTCTACTGTCTGACCGACTCTTCATTTGTTTGGGAGGCCGAGAGGTGGTCACAGGTGACCCGGGTGTGCAACTGACGAACGTGTGTACACAACACTTGGTCACTACTGATTCACGAAAATTACCTGAGTCAAGTGAGAGAGCAGGAAGGTTGGCCGCTGTAGAGTTCCGCTGGTGCACCTGCTAAATATAGCATGGACGTAGCTACTGTTGTAAACTCGTGGCTCCAAACTGAACCTAGGCCGCCTTACGGGTTCTATTGATTCACCTTCTGATGCTAGCAGTCAGGATAAACGAACTGGCTTGGCCAGTGGCGTAACAAAGGCCCCCGCAGCCCCCACAGTGCCGGGAGACCCCTCAGCACAGTACCCTGGCTTGAGAGCTCCTCAGTGTGTCTGGAGGGGGGCTCCTACCTGTACTTTGCAGGGGGCCCCCCTCAAGTTTCGTTGCGCTACTGGGCTTTATGCTCGCAGGGGAACACACAGAACCCCCCCTCCCTCGGGCATTCCTCTTAGTGGGCTCACCCAGTATCAGACATTACATCCCTGCTTTAATATAGAACTAAAAATAGATACAGGCTACAACAAAACACACTTTTGACATATAGTCAGAGAACTCAAGAAAATGTAACAGCAGCTTGGCACCAGCTCCTGTCCATTTCTCAGGGTATGGGCGCCACATCACAGCTTGTCAGTCAAACACAAAGTCAGCATAACGTCGAGAGGTATCAGGGTTGGACCTCAGGTGATACTGCCCTCTACCACTCCTCTGCGTGGATTACTGGGTGGCTTGTCTGGCTTCAGGGAGCCCAAGCTCTACCTGATGTTGCCCCTTTTAGGGTGGCACCACAGCTGGTGGCACTATGGTTGGCTGGGCCATCGTAGACTCACTGGAGACAAGGGTGCTAGAGGCAGCCTTGTTGGGTGGACTTCCCAGTGGCTCTTAGTCTATGGTGTCCTAATCTGACATGGCCCAAGTCAGTTGTACAGGAAGCTCTTCTGAAGTGAGAAATGTTCAGGGTGACAGTCTCTGACCCTCTCCTGGCAGTTACCATGGTGCTGTTGATGCCAGTGACTGTCCATGGGGTGGCCTCAAAAGGTAGGCAGAACTTTTCACATGGATGTCGATCCTTGACTAGGACTCTGTCACCAACACAGAGAGTGCGGGGCTTGGCATGATGTCTTTGCGAGGCATATTCATTGTTGAGGGCCCTTTTGGAGTCAGAGCGATTCAGAGGATTCGGTTGGTCAGGCCACAGAGGGTGATGTCATTGCCCGCCCAAAACACAGCTTGCTTTTGGCAATGCCAGTGGTAGAGTGGAGCATAAGCTGATATTCTCACAAGAAATTGTAGATGCCACTTTCTATGTTCCTGGTTTCTGCCACTGCAATGCAAATGACTTATTAAATTTCTTATGAAGCATTCCACTTCCCCAATGGCTTGGGGCCATCGGGCATTATACAGTGATGTTTGGTGTTCCTGGAACGTAGGTAGTTGGCCCATTCATGACTACTGAAAGATGGGCCGTTATTTGTGCGAATTTTCCAAACAGCCCATGAGTGGCCATCATTTTTTCAACTTTTGGGATGATTTCCGACGGTGTGGTGGTGGGCACGATCTCTACTTCGGGGTACCCAGAGAAATTGTCCACAAGGATTAGCATGTGGGACCCATCAGGGAGACTGCCAAAGTCTGTGCTGACTTGCTGCCACAGAGCGGTGGGCCCTTCCTCAGTGATGAATGATTCCGGAGGCTCTGGCTGGCTGGTTGCTTCGCAGGCAGGGCAATCCCTGATGACCTCTTCCTCTCGCTGATCGAGCCCTGGAAACCAGACTTTGCTTCTTAGCCTGTTTTTCAATTTAACCACACCCTGGGGGGGTCGCATGAGCGAGGAGGATGGCTCACTGCCTCAGACTGCCGGGGAGGACTATTCACTGCCTTTGCATAAGGCAGCCTTCTTCGGTGACGGATAGTTCTTTCTGGACATGGTGCATGGAGTGTAGTTTTGGTTTGGCCTCTCTGGTGTGATATGCTAAGGAGCAAGGAAGGGATCGCCAGTGTCCTGTTAGTACTACCTGGATGGCAATTTGCAGGCAGATATCCTTCTCTGTGGCTTTCTCAATATCCAAGAGGGATATGGGGATGGGTTTGGATCTGTCAAGCACAAGTTAGACATATTCTTCTGTGTCCTGCACTTCCATGGCTTCGGAGGGAGTAACAGGATGGGCATGGAAGGACAAACAATCTGCAGGGTTGCAAGTGCCTTTCCGGTACTCAACAGTAAAGTTGAACTCCTGCAGCTGGAGGATGCATTTCTTAATCCTCGGGGGCGGTTTGGACGATGACCTTCTGAACAATGGAATGAGAGGTTCATGGTCTGTGAAAATGGTAAAAGTAGATGTAAAATTGCTTGCCTCTCTTTCTATTTGGGAGGGTCTTTGCTCCGTCGGCCTGAGTGTTCAGCTCACATACGTGACCGGGGCCCATTCTCAGCCCTTTTGACACTGTGTTAGCACTATTCCAAGCCCTGTGGGGCTGGCGTCTACCCCCAGCTGAGAGTCATTTTTGGGGTCAAAGTAGACCAGTGTTGTGTCAGCAGACATCGCTCCCATGGTGTTTCTGAAAGCCTGTTCTTGCACCGTACTCATGGGCTAGTGGATTTGGTGAGATCTCAAAGGGGGTCTGTGATGTCTGACAAGTTCTTCAAGAAGTGCCCACAATAAGTTACCATGCCCAGGAAGCTTTGGACACCTGTCACAGACGTGAGAGCTGGGGAATCTCTAATGTTTCTCACCATTTCCGGGACTAGGCCAATACCCAGGTTGGAGAAGCGATAGCCAAAGAAACTGATGTTCTTCCTCAAAAATTCACATTTCTCTCTGGGGAGATTCAACCCATGTTCTTCAGTCTGGCAAACACTGCACGAAGGCAAGTGAAATGGCTGTCTAGCATGGGGGCATGTACCAGGATGTCGTCACTCATCATCCCAGGGAGACCAATGAGTACTTCTTTAATTATGTGCTGAAAGACTTTGGCTGCGCTTGAGGTGCCGAAGTTTAATCAGGTGTATCGCCAAAGGCCTACATGCGTGGAGAAGGTGGTTATGGAATGAGAGTCTGGATGCAGTGGTATTTGATGATAACCAGACTGCAGGTCCATCTTCGAGAACCACTCTGCCCCTGCAAGTTATCCAATGATGTAATTGATGGTCAATCTCAGGTGGCACTCGCGTTTGATAGCCAGGTTGGGCACTCTCATATCGACGTAGATGTGCACTGATTCTGGTTGCTTGGGCTTTTTCGCAACCACAGTGGGGAAGACCCACAGCGTCGGCCTAACTACCTTTTCAATGATGCTGGCTTTTCCAAGAAGTTTCAGATTTTTCTCTACTTTGGGGTAAAGGTGGAAAGCTATCCACTGGTGTCAGACCACTACTGGAGCAATTGATTCATCGATGTGCAGGCTGATGGCTTTGCCCTCTAGGCAGCCTATGCCTCTTTGAAGAGGGGTTTTAATTCCTGGACAAGTCTGTCGAGATTGCTGGCATGTACACTCAAAGCGAACTGTACTAGCATCAGATCCTGAGCAGCCTGGCAGCACAGGAGAAATCCCGTCACCTCCCAGGACACATACATCTTGGGTTTCGTAGAGGTGGTGTTGTGTGCAACTGTTGCATGGAATACCCCTTTGAGTGATAGTGGTGCCTTGTTCCCGGAGACGTACACTTTGATCTTGGTGGCACGCAGGGTGGGTGTGTCAGGCAGCTTGCAGTATATCTCAGCTGCCATGAGATTTATGGAGGCCCCAGTGTCAATGAGAGCTGTGACTGGTTGTCCCTAAATGTCAATGCAGCATGATGGGATTGAAGGGGTATGATACAATGCGGATGAATGGCCCGCACAGCATAGACCACCTCCTGCTCATCCACGGTCGCTGTCCGCTAATGTGAGGTGTAACAACACTGATGTGCATCTTTGAGTAAAGCAGCATACTTTAGAGATGTGATTGAGCTTCCTGCAGGCACCGCATGTTTTTCCATGTGCTGGGCAGTCACCTGCATGGGGCTATAAACCTTCACACCATCCGCAGGGTTGGCCTGATGCTCTTGGTTTAGCTGATTCTGCCTCTGGCTAGCGGGGCACTTTGCGGATCGCATTGACTGGCTCGTCCTTGACAGAAGCAGATTGAGCTGGGTCCATGTGGGCTGCTCGCACTTTGGAAAGTTCCTTGGACCAGCCCAGGATCAGAATGTCTCTCATGGACATGTTGGGCTCCTGTAAAATGTGTTCACAGAGTTTATGCAACGCTCACCCTTGTCTGAACTACGCTCTAACTTCCTCCCCTTCATTAGCCAACGTACACGTGCTTGCTAGCTCCTTCAGACAGCTATAGGAGATATCTACGGATTTGTCTTGTGTCTGCTGCACCTGGCAGAGGAGGAACCGCTCATAGTCAGGGTTAGCATGGGGTTAAAAATGCGATGTGATGTCATCCTTCAGTGTTGTGTACGTATGTAGGGGTCCAGCCTCAACCACAGATTTGGAGATTTTGTGTATGTCAGCTCCGCCCAAGTGAAGGAGTAGGGGCCGCTTCCTCTCATCAGCGACCTCCATGGCCTCAAAGTAGGTCTCAAGGCATTCTATCCACACTTTCCACTGAGTGGCCTGTGTCAGTGGGGCCCCGGTAATGGTGAATGCCTCCAATGATGGGATGGAAGACATTGCGGGGCAGTAGTTGGGCCTGGGAACAGGCGCAGTGTGCCTTCACACTCTGCTTGCGTTTGTACACACTTTTGCCAAGCTGGATAGGGCAGAGCAGGCAGTCCAGGGCTTTCAAGTACTCACACGGTGTGGCGGGAGATGCTGGCAGCAGGTGCTGTCGATGAGATCACGGGCATCCGCAGCTTGCTGTAAGGCAGGGGTATTACTTCAGGCGTGGCCACTTGATACATACTGCTGACACTGGCACTCAGGTATCTGGCACCCTGAATATGAAAAAGACACACAATTGATTGACGGAATGCAGAACAAATCAAAACATTCACCCCCAGTCAAGAGATCTGGGTTAAATCCATCATTCTTTTGCTCACCATACCACCCCTGTTTAGACCTGGCCATATGCAAATCAGTCTTGACCCTGTGCCTCATGGGAACAGTCCAGCCCGAACTGCTAAGCCAGGTCCTCCCTGGACCGGAAACAAGCATCCTAGGACCGGTTTCGGGGTTTTACCCCTCTTCAGCCAGGATAGCTTGAATCCAGTGGCACAGTGAGCCCGGGACCCACGTCTGGGCATACCCGGCGCACTTAGGGCGAGGAAGCAAAAGACACACAATTGATGGACAGAATGCAGAACAAATCAAAACATTCACCCCCAGTCAAGAGATCTGGGTTAAATCCATCATTCTTTTGCTCACCATGCCACCCCAGTTTAGACCTGGCCATATGCAAATCAGTCTTGACCCTGTGCCTCATGGGAACAGTCCAGCCCGAACTGCTAAGCCAGGTCCTCCCTGGACCGGAAACAAGCATCCTAGGACCGGTTTCGGGGTTTCACCCTCTTCAGCCAGGATAGCTTGAATCCAGTGGCACAGTGAGCCCGGGACCCACGTCTGGGCATACCCGGCGCACTTAGGGCGAGGAAGCAAAAGACGCACAATTGATGGACGGAATGCAGAACAAATCAGAACATTCACCCCCAGTCAAGAGATCTGGGTTAAATCCATCATTGAAAACAGTCCTAGGATGCTTGTTTCCAGTCCAGGGAGGACCTGGCCTGGCAGTTCGGGCTGGACTGTTCCCATTGGGCACAGGGTCAAGACTGATTTGCATATGGCTGGGTTCAAACTGGAATGGCATGGTGAGCAAAAAAACGATGGATTTAGGCCCAGATCTGTGTACTGGGGTGAATGTATGACATTGTTCTGCATTCTGTCCATCAATTGTTGTTTTTGCATTTGTCACCCCGAGTGGGACGGGTATGCCCAGACGTGGGTCCCGTGCTCTCCATGCCACTGGAATCAAGCTATCCTGGCTGAAGAGGGGTGAAACCCCGAAACCGGTCCTAGGATGCTTGTTTCCAGTCCAGGGAGAACCTGGCCTGGCAGTTCGGGCTGGACTGTTCCCATTGGGCACAGGGTCAAGACTGATTTGCATATGGCTGGGTTCAAACTGGAATGGCATGGTGAGCAAAAAAACGATGGATTTAGGCCCAGATCTGTGTACTGGGGTGAATGTATGACATTGTTCTGCATTCTGTCCATCAATTGTTTTTGCATTTGTCACCCCGAGTGGGACGGGTATGCCCAGACGTGGGTCCCCTGCTCTCCATGCCACTGGAATCAAGCTATCCTGGCTGAAGAGGGGTGAAACCCCGAAACCGGTCCTAGGATGCTTGTTTCCAGTCCAGGGAGGACCTGGCCTGGCAGTTCGGGCTGGACTGTTCCCATTGGGCACCGGGTCAAGACTGATTTGCATATGTCTGGGTTCAAACTGGAATGGCATGGTGAGCAAAAAAACGATGGATTTAGGCCCAGATCTGTGTACTGGGGTGAAAGTATGACATTGTTCTGCATTCTGTCCATCAATTGTTGTTTTTGCATTTGTCACCCCGAGTGGGACGGGTATGCCCAGACGTGGGACCCGTGCTCTCCATGCCACTGGAATCAAGCTATCCTGGCTGAAGAGGGGTGAAACCCCAAAACCGGTCCTAGGATGCTTGTTTCCAGTCCAGGGAGGACCTGACCTGGCAGTTCGGGATGGACTGTTCCCATTGGGCACAGGGTCAAGACTGATTTGCATATGGCTGTGTTCAAACTGGAATGGCATGATGAGCAAAAAAACGTTGGATTTAGGCCCAGATCTGTGTACTGGGGTGAATGTATGACATTGTTCTGCATTCTGTCCATCAATTGTTGTTTTTGCACCCTGAATATGCCAGCATCAAGCCTTCAATCAATCAATCAATCACAGAATTTGTAAAGCGCACTACTTACCCGCGAGGGTCTCAAGGCGCTGGGGAAGAAGAAGGGGGGGGGGGATGCCGCTACTGGTCGAACAGCCAGGTCTTGAGTAGCCTCCTGAAGGTCAGCAGGTCTTGGGTCTGTTGTAGGCTGAGTGGAAGGGTGTTCCAGGTCTTGGCGGCGAGTTGGGAGAAGGATCTGCCGCCAGTGGTAGTTCTTCGGATGCGCGGGACGGTGGCCAGGGAGAGGTCGGTGGAGCGGAGCTGGCGGTTGGGCACGTAGAAGGAGAGTCGCCTGTTGAGGTAGGCTGGGCCGGTCTTGTGGAGTGCCTTGTGTGCGTGGATGAGGAGTTTGAAGGAGATTCTCCTGTCGACGGGGAGCCAGTGCAGGTTTCTCAGGTGGGGGGTGATGTGGCTGTGGCGTGGAACGTCGAGGATCAGGCGTGCAGAGGCGTTTTGAATTCTTTGCAGTCGTTTGATGAGCTTGGTCGGGGCTCCCGCGTAGAGGGCATTTCCATAGTCGAGTCGGCTGCTAACGAGGGCCTGGGTGACTGTTCTTCTTGTGTCTGTCGGGATCCACCTGTAGATCTTGCGGAGCATGCGGAGGGTGTTGAAGCAGGAGGAGGAGACTGCGTTGACTTGCTTGGTCATGGAGAGCGTTGAGTCGAGAATGACTCCCAGGTTGCGTGCGTGGTCGGTGGGTGTCGGGGGTGCCCCCAGTGTTGTGGGCCACCAGGAGTCGTCCCAGGCTGAAGGGTTGGAGCCGAGGATGAGGACCTCCGTCTTGTCCGTGTTCAGCTTTAGTCGGCTGCTCTTCATCCAGTCGGCGACGGCCTTCATTCCTTCGTGGAGGCTGGATTTGGCGGTGAGGGGGTCCTTGGTGAGGGAGAGGATCAGTTCAGTGTCGTCGGCGTAGGAGATTATGTTGAGGTCGTGCTGTCGGGCGATGCGTGCGAGTGGGGCCATGTAGATATTGAACAGTGTCGGGCTGAGGGATGAACCCTGGGGTACGCCGCAGATGATCTCGGAGGCTTCGGATCGGAATGGCGGTAGGAGGACTCTCTGTGTTCTGCCGGAGAGGAAGGAGGTGGTCCATTCTAGGGCTTTCTCTCGGATCCCTGCGTCGTGGAGGCGTGCGCGTAGTGTGCGGTGGCAGACAGTGTTGAAGGCGGCGGAGAGGTCCAGGAGGATGAGGGCCGCGGTCTCACCGTTGTCCAGCAGTGTCCTGATGTCGTCGGCGGCGATGAGGGCAGTCTCGGTGCTGTGGTTGCTGCGGAACCCTGACTGGGATGGGTCCAGGATGCTGTTTTCTTCGAGGTATCGGGTTAGCTGTCTGTTGACGATCTTCTCGATGACCTTTGCTGGGAATGGAAGCAGGGAGATGGGCCGGAAGTTCTTGAGGTCTTTCGGATCTGCCTTGGGTTTTTTGAGTAGGGCGTTGATCTCGGCGTGTTTCCAGCTTTCTGGGAAGGTCGCGGTCTCGAAGGAGAGGTTGATGACGTTGCGCAGGTGGGGTGCGATGGAGCTGCCGGCTTTGTTGAAGATGTGGTGCGGAAAAGGGTCTGACGGGGAGCTGGAGTGGATAGTGCTCATGGTCTTGATGATGTCATTGATGTTCACGTTGGCCCAGGCTGTCAAGGGGTCGTGGTCGATAGCGTGCGGCGAGTCTGGTGTGTCGGGGTCTGTTGGGGCAGTTCGGGTGTCGAAGCTGTCGTGGATGTCGGTGATCTTGCGGTGGAAGAAGGTGGCGAGGGACTCGCACAGGGCTTGCGACGGCGGGATGTCGTTGGAGTTGGAGCTGGGGTTGGAGAGTTCCTTCACGATGATGAAGAGCTCCTTGCTGTTGTGTGCGTTGTTGTCGAGGCGGTCTTTGAAGGAGGTCCTCTTGGCGGACCTGATGAGGTGATGGTGGTGGCTGATGGCGTCTTTGTGGGCTGCGTTGCTGTCCGGTGTCTTTTCACTGTGCCATTTGTTCTCTAGTTTCCGGCAGGTACGCTTGGATGCTAGGAGTTCCGGGGTGAACCAGCTGGCTCTCTTGCTGGTGTCTCTGTAGGTGGGTTTTTTCAGTGGGGCGAGGGTGTTGGCGCAGTCGTCCATCCATCGTCTGAGGTTGCGGGCGGCGTCGTCGGGGTTGGAGGGGTCGGTTGGTGGGCTGAGGGTGAGGTTTGTCTGTAGTTGGTCTTAGGTGACTTAGAACTCTTCAGGTGGTACTTGGGGGTGCCATTGATTATCAGGAGAGCCTCCTTTCAGATGCTGCGGGAGCAAAGGACACAGTCAACCCCTTAGGGTGCAGTCGGTTTCGCTGCAACAATGCGGAGCAAGTGAGCAGGGCTCCTCCGAGTGCCAGACGACCTACCGGTGCCAACCGCTCCAATCGTACATGGGGTCACGGGGAGACGGCTGGCAGCATTAGCAGGGCCGCCTGCATCTTGGAAATTCTTCAGAGCCGGCCGATAGAGTAGAGGCAGGGCCACGGGGGCAGGGCCTGCAGCTCCGACATGCCTCCAATGCGGGACCACTGGTGGCCAGGAAGCAGGCCGTCACAGTCTATCGCAGCCATTGCTCGGATCGACAGCTGGCGTCAGGAGATGTAGGAGTCCAGCTGCTCCTGCGATGAAGGTACAGGGGACTGTAGAGGTGCGTGGGGGTCAGTGCGGCCTCCTCGTTGCCAGTGTAGAGTGCCGCTGGCACACCTGCTAAATAAAACACGGACACATGTATTGTTGTAAACTCGTGGCTCTGATCTAAACCACGCCCGCCTTACGGGTTGCATTTATTCACTTTCTGATACTAGCCGTCAAGACAAACTATCTGGCTTGATGACCGCACCGTACTCCCCCCTCCCTCGGGCATACCTCTTAGTGCGCTCACCCAGTGACACAACACTACAGCCCCCTTCAGGAGAGTAAAAGGGGCAGTATATTGCTTCAAATAGTAAATGTTTTTGTGGCCCAGGAATAATGTTACATTTAATCATTTCTGAGCAAAAGCCCTTCATTGATGATAAGTAAGTGACCAACATTCCGATTGTGTGCTTAGCCAGTGTTTGATAGTCTAGCCGTCCATGTGCTTGGTAGAAACTGCATGTGCTTCACTGCTGCAGTTTGTCTGAGACATGTGCAGTTATTACCGCACTTCTGACACACCAGATTATCTTGGCACGGTTTTTGTAGGGATTGGGGTCAAGACACAGCTTTCTCTAGTGTACACAGGCAGTTTAGCAAAGTGGTGAGCAAAGAATAAAGCAACCTCTTCACTGTTATAGTTGCTTCTGTAGGCTCCATGGCCAGGTGCTCTCTGTGCTCGAAGAACCAGGAAAGAAGGGCCTGGCTCCCAAGCTATGCACAGTCATAAGCACCTCAGCAAAGAGTGTGGCAAGCTTAGATAATTCAGCAAATATGAGATTGTCTGATTCCAATAGGACAGAAAGATACCACGTCAAACCAATCGTGCAATAAAGTTCCGTAGCCATATTTGGAGGCTACGCAGGATGTTTAGAGCTGGTGGCTGCCTTCAATCACTTCTAAATTTTTAAGTTTGAACTGCTGGCCACCAGCAAACCCAGCCATTTGCAGAGTTGACCACAGTTGCTCCTATTTGAGGGATTAATGTGATTATATTTGCTGAGCCGGCCTCAATTCTGACCCTCAGATGGGATCAATGAAAGTCAGATTTTTCCTCTGTCATGGTTCTGGGTAATGTACCTGTTTTGCATTCACTTTACAGCTTTACATTAATAATGCACACTTCTGTGTACAGATATTGAAGGTTTCTTTATGACAAGTATATACTTTACAGTTGTTTTTACATTGACGCTATGTCAAAATACGTTTTGTAAAGATTTGTGTTATAGATGGATGTTTGTGTTTTAATGATTTAGCAATCCAGTTAGTTAACTGTGGTGCTGTATTGATGAATAAAATCACAAAAAGTTTATTCCAATAAAAAACGTTCACTAGTATAAAAAGGATGCTTTCTATAGTGTATGAGAAGCGCAAGAGGCAAGCTCTTTTATCTTCATGCTCATTAATTTTTTTTTACTTGCATATATCTACCACTGCTGCTTATTTTTCATTTGTGTAGTTGCTGCTATGTATAGAAATAACAGATGACACTAGTACGGCTGTTCAGTTTTTACAGTCCTAACTAACTAGTGGCGGCTCCTCCGCCAAGGCGGAGGAGCGTCGCCCCACTGCTCAAAAGGAAAAATCAAATGATAATAAGGTATCATTATTATCATTTTATTTTTCCAATTGAGTCAGTGGCTCTTGCAGCTGGGCGGGGATGTCCAGATCAGGCATAGAAGTGCTTTACACTCTTTAAGTGCGCATGACTGCTTGCCGGCCCTTTCGGGCCGGCCAAACATTCCTGCACACTTTGCATCTTCCCCACCAGGCTTGCTTTACACAGCCTGGCGAGGAACATGCAAAGCCTCCCATTCCCCATCTGAGTGCCGATCCACTGTGCTCAGATCAATCACAACGCTGCATTGCAGTGTTGTGTGTGACTATGGGGAGCCTGGGAGCCCAGGGGCTTCCTGTTGCCGGTGGAGCCAGGAAGAAGAGGACGGAAGAAGGAGCCGGCGGCCGGCCGGCCCAGGTAAGTTTTTTTCTTTTCTTCACCCATCCCCCAGCCCACCCACCCCCACTCCTGTCTGGTAGCAGCCGCTACTGTAACTAACACTGAAAATAAACACTATTCTGCATCCTGTGAAATGTTGTCCATCCCTGGTAATAATCTTCAAGTGTTAAAACTAATTTTATGCTGCATTTGTAGTTTCTAAACTGCTTTTGTTATACTGATACCAAGAGACTCCTGTAAGAGACATCACTTACAGTTTGAACTGAGCTCATAGCCATCCTGAATAAGAGAAATCTCTCATGACACATATTAACTTATTTCAAGATTCCACCTCTTGTACCAGAGTAGATATCACTTACTGTAACACTTGCCAGGATTGGGAGAACTGTGGTATAAAGTCCTATGTTTAAAGAAAAAAAGCATTTTGACATCGTTTTGCTCCTAGCATATAATGCCTTATGATCAGTATGAAAATATATTTCTAATGCCTTGAGAACTGACTCATATATTCTATTAAATTTTAACCAGCATATGTTGAGTGAGTGTAAGCATTTACGCAGGGCATTTTATGATTGTTATTTCCCTGAAGAAAAAATGCCATTCCGTACACCAGAAATGATTTGTATTATATGCCCTGGTGCAAATGTATCTTTTCACAAAACAAATGCACATTTAATGGACAAATGCAAACTGTATGTGAAAAACAAAGCATACATGTGAGAAGTTGGCCTGGTATATGCTGTCCACTAATTAAAGTGGGCACCTTGCACCAGTCCAAACAATCCTTATGGTGATTTAAGAGGTCAAAGATAACCTTAGAAAGCTATCCAAGTGGTAGCTGTGGAGAGCAGCCTTCAGGCTTACTCTTGAATGAATGTTAAGCAGCTTGTTTTACCAGAATGCAACCTTATTGTATTGGTTAAATGAATGGAGAACCACACAGTAGTTATAAAAATAAGTATTTATTAATATAACACTCTCTAGTACGACACAGTATCTTCTACACGAAGATACTCACAAAGCACACAATACTTAAGCACAGAAATGATAGTAAATAGCACTAATACACAGTACAATTCTATGGGGAAGTCGCAGTTGAAGTTTTAGAGTTTAAGGACCCTTCCCAGTGGACTCTGAAGAAACCCTGTGGAAGTTAGGAGGTTGGAGAGCCACCCCACCCGTGGATACTGAAGTACCAGAGTTACCTATCCCAGGGAAACCGGGTGCATAGGTCTGAAGTGGCGTCAGAAACCGCCGTCGAACCCAATGGAGGACTTCGAAAAAGAGCCACTGCTGGAAGGAAGAAAAGTGTCCATTGGAATCCAAAGGTGGATTCTTGTTGAAGAGTACCTGAAAGCAGAGGGGACAGTGTCTGGGTCACTCAGGAGTGACCAGGGGCTCAGTAGACGAATGCCCACCGAGGACGGGTGCTTCAGGTGCGTTGAGGGGGTTCTTGACTCTGCAGCCACGGGGACCAGGAGACGTTGAGGATGACCAGGAGCTGCATACGAGCTGTCCCATGAAGGACATCGAGTGCTGAGGGGTCGGTGTCCGGCGGGAGCACCAACAAGCCTTGGCAGCGGCAACCCACGCAGAAGGTCAAAGAAGGTTACGGTTCGGACCAGCAAGGTCCAGGAGACTCACCAAAGCCAGGAGAGTCAGGGCAGGCCTGGAGCAACCAGGGGAGCCCAAGAAAAGCAAAGTTGACCCTCAAGTGGACTCACAGGCCAGAGGCACAGGAGTTGCAAGAGGACCTCGAGCGATTTCACCAAACAGCAGCCCACGGAGCACTCAGTGCGAGGAGGCCGGAGTTCTTGGTAGGAAATGGTGCCAGAGGTTGGGGCTACTCGGAGCCCAATGCACTTGCTCAGGAAATGCCAACAAGCATATGCACTTGCAAATGAACACAGTGCACAGGGGTTTCAAGGGAAAACGAACGGTCCAGAGATCCTGGTTCTGGATATGAATTCCTAAGGTACTGGAGGAACTTTGCTCGGGGCTCTGGACCTTTCCAGCCTCGTATTAACAAGTGGGGGTAAGGGTGTGAGCATATGTTCCTCTCTTCCAAGGAGTCTGTTTTAGCAAGTAGGGTAAATCCTTTTTATGACACAGCACAGTAGTCCAAGTTGGTTTGAGTGAAAGTAGTTATTTTATTTTCATTCACCGCTTTATCAATCCATTTCACTCATTTTTAGCTTATTTTATGAAAGGTTTTAGAGAAAGGGAACAGCCGACACGTGTTTCGCCCTATGTGGCAAGTTGAGCCAGGGCTTTCTCAAGGCTGTGAAGAAAGAGAGATGTAATGAGTATTGAGCGTAACAAGGTAAAGGAACCCCAGAGAAGGACACCAACTTAGTGTGCAGGTGAAGAAGATAAAAATCTAAGAATATAAAAGGTATATTTTATTAATGCCTAGTAAAAAAGTTAAAATTTGCTCCAAAAGATCATGTGTGTAAAGGAAGTGAAGAGGAATAGGCCAAAAAAACTATAGTCACATACATAAGCTGTGAGAGATAGAGGAAATGACAAAAGAATAAAAGGAAGAGAGGACGAACAAACTACGGTGCTGGCAAGGTAAGCTCACGGACAGGCTACCCTGTGCCATTACAGGCAGCGTATGACGCCCTCGTGCCTCACCATAGCTCTCTCCCCCTTTTCAGGCCTCTCATCACTCAGATTATATCCACGTTTGAAGTACGGTGGGGAAGAGACACTGATCTCCCCCAGCCCCGACCTTGGTAATCGGACTACGAGACCGCGGTCTCCGTTTTTAATTATGTCCTCCGACCTTCGTTGGCCCTTACGTACTGCTTAACTGTCTTGCAGCAACCACTCTTAGCCAGCGCCACTTCAGACCTACGCTCACACAGGATATATTCATGAAGCGAGTTGGGGATGAGACTCTGTTCTCCCCCACGACTTAATCCCGGTAAGCGCCCCAACGACAGTTTTCGCTGCAGTTTAATTTTCCGAACTCTGGTGGCCTTGACATCCCTTAATTAATTATTAATTTTATTTGATTTTCCAATAGCATTCTATCTGAACATGCGCAGTCCCCGTACTGCCTAGCTGCCTAGGACAGGACATTGTTCCTTTCCAGTAGAATCACCTCATGATCCACTTCCTGGACCCACAGTAAGACCGGTTATCCCCCACCTTATTGCACAATATAGTCGTCACTCTTTGGATGTGCATGCTTATCTAATTTCACACTTAACCCTTGCACATTAGTTCAGCCTGAGCTGATTGAAACCAACCACAATGGGTCCCCAGCATGTGGTGTGCCACCCACCATTTTTATATTACTCACATTGTTGTAATCTCGAGATTTAAATCAGTCGCCACTCCATAATTCTAACCTCTCTATTACTTCTTTCTCCCTATACCTTTCCTCCTGCGCCCCCCCCGTCCCTCTCTTTCCCTCCTCTCTCCTTCAACCTTCTTACTCCTCTCCCCTACCTTATCCAGGCAACCTCTCAGGCATTTTGATTCACCAGTCCTGATGACGATCCCATAACCGTTGCTGGGGATCGAAACGTCGTCAACAACCACATCTTAACTCTAACCGTTATTTATGATTTATGCGGAGTTCAAGATGTTCTTTTTACTGTGACTACTGTTATTTTTTGCATCACTAAAAAATCACTTTGGAGTTACATGCATGAGGTCAGGAGATCTGTTGATTTCCAGAAACCCCGTCACTTCCTGCTCACTTTGTTACTGTATTTTTTCATGTTTATTGTTTAAGTAAAATAAATCGAAATACCTTCCACTTGGATAGTATTAGACCCAATCCTGATTGAAGTTTTGTGGTTATGATTATATATTCTTCTTGAAAGGGACCGCTGTCTCTAATAACACACGTTTTAGAGTTGGTCATCACGCGGTCGCATAATGCCACTCTATATGTCGTAAATGGCTGCTGCACTAACAACCCAGGAGAATGGACTCCGTAGGCTGCAGGGGTGTCCTGCTCATGCAGTGGCACCCTCTCACTTAGAACCAAGCACCCTGCCTTCAGGATTGTTAAGGCCTGCTATAGGGGTGACTTATAGGTTTTAAGTGTAGTGCGTGACCCTTAGATATAGTAAACCTATATCTTCAGTAAGTGGTGCATGCACCAACTTACACAGGCTGCAATGGCATACCTATAGTTCCATTTTGCATGGCCTCTCATGGGTGGCATAATACATGCTTCAGCCCATGGGAGGCCTCTGGGGTACCTATGCCCTGGGTACATGGGTACCATATGCTAGGGACTGACAAGGGTACCCCAGTAACCAATTTGGAGTGTACCGAAGTACATAACATAACAGTTCAGGGAGAAAGCAGATAGACTGGGGTCCTGATTAGCAGGATCCCAGTCAGACTAGTCAAAAACAGTATCACACTTAGCAAAAAGTGGGGGTAACCATAAGAAGCAGATCCTACTTTCCTACACACATCTCCCCCAAACGTAAGGAGATGAGACGAACCTTGCCCAGTTGAGTCTTCATTTTCTAGGTGGAAATATCTGGAGAGTCCATCTGCATTGGCATGGTTACTCCCAGGTTTATGTTCCACTGTATAGTCCATCCCCTGTAGGGGAATGGACCATCTCAAAAGTGTGGGGTTTTCACCCTTCATCTGTTTTAGCCATAGGAGGGGCTTATGGTCTGTCTGAACAATCAAGTGAGTGCCGAACAGGTATGGCCTCAGCTTCTTCAGGGCCCAGACCACAGCAAAGGCTTCCCTCTCTATAGCTGACCAACGTTTCTCTCTGGGGGTCAACCTTCTGCTGATAAAAGCTACTGGTTGATCCTGACCCTCTGCATTAAGTTGTGACAACACAGCCTCACCCCCCAACTCAGATGCATCTGTTTGGACAATAAATTGCTTGGATTAGTCAGGACTCTGCAGAATGGGAGCAGTGCACATGGCCTGCTTGAGATCATCAAATGCCTTCTGACAGCTAACTGTCCACTGAACTTTCTTGGGCATTCTTTTTGATGTAAGATCATTCAAGGGAGTCACTGTAGATCCATATCCCTTCACAAATCATCTGTAGTACCCAGTCAGGCCCAAGAAAGCTCTGACCTGAGTCTGGCTAGTTGGAGCAACCCAGTCCATGATGCTCTGGATTTTGCTCTGTAATGGTTGAACCTGGCCTCCACCCACAAGGTGGCCCAGGTACACAACCTTGCTCTGCCCTATCTGGCACTTAGTAGTCTTGATAGTGAGGCCTGATTTCTGCAGAGCCTCCAAAACATTCTTCAGGTGGACCAGGTGATCCTACCAGGTGGAGCTAAAGACAGCTATATCATCTAGATATGCTGCACTATAGGCCTCGAAACCTGTAAGGACTTTATTCACCAACCTTTGGAATGTGGCAGGTGCCTTCTTCAAACCAAAGGGCATTACAATAAATTGATAATGCCCACTAGGGGTTGAAAATGCTGTTTTTGGTTTGGCATCCTCAGCTAGTCTAATTTGCCAATAGCCAGCAGTAAGGTCAAATGTACTCAAGAACTTGGCTGAGGCCAAAGTGTCAATGAGCTCATCTGCCCTTGGAATTGGATGAGCATCAGTCCTAGTGACTGCATTGAGTCCCCTGTAGTCACCACAAAACCTCATCTCTCTTTTACCACCCTGGGTGTGAGTTTTTGGTACCAAGACCACTGGACTACCCCAAGGGCTATCTGAGGGCTCAATGACTCCCAACTCTAGCATCTTTTGTACCTCAGTCCTGATGCAATCTCTGACATGGTCAGGAGGTATGATTCCTCCCCTCAGAACCAAGCTTCTGGGGGTACCTAGTATACCGGTACCAGCTTTCGCGACCCGTACAGCACAAAATGGATGGTGCCAGCCACAGACATGATTCTGCCCTCCTGCTGCTGAGCCAAGCTCGAGCAGGGGAAGGCAGCACAATAGGCACCCTGTCACAGGGAGGTGTGACCACCTCCCAGACAGGATTTAGTGTATTGGGGCTGGGTGGGTGCACTGTCTCAGTGCGAGAAAGTCTGCACGAGGGGCACATTTGGTGTCCCTGTGCATAGTCCAGCTCAAACCAGTTCTGGGAGCCATTTGCTCCTGCTCTGCGCGAAACTGGACAAAGGACATGGAAGTGTCCTCCCCACTGTCCAGACCCTCCCCTAGGAGGGTCCCTGGAATCTGTCCAACCCTTCCCCGTGGGTATAAAATGGGTTACCTGAGTACAGGACATTAGATTTTACGTGGACAAGATTCTACAAGAAGAAACCACTAAGCTTCGACAGTCTGGACATGCTGGACTTCGCTGGACCTCCATTGGGCTCGACTTACTCCCTTTCCGTCCAAAGCCTCATCTGTGTCCGTGCTCCATACAGGCTCCGTGCAGGACCCTGTGGACCTCCAAGACATCAGAAGAATCTCCCTTGGGGTGAAGGAGTCACTCCCCTGCATTCGCAGGCACTGTAATGCATCTGACCGGTCGGCTGATCCTGAGCTCCTGTGGACTCCGAAGGCTCCAGCAACACAGGAGGTGGGTTCCGAAGGTCTCCAAGGTTGAGCTGCCCTCTCACCGAGTTTGAGGCCAGTATCCCTCGTGGGGACCGCATAACCCATACCTCTGTGCACCGCGTTCATTTGCAGCAGCACATGCTTGTTGTTGTGCAACAATTCTGTGCATTGGGCTAATTGTAGCCCTGACCCCAGCGCACCTTTTCCACAAAGGTCTCCAGCCTCTTCACACTCTGTGTCCTGCTAGCTGTTGTTCTGTGAACTCACCTGAGGTCCCCTTGCGACTCCTGTGCCTCTGGCCTGTGGGTCCACTTGAGGATCAACACTGCTTTAATTGGGCTCCCCTGGTTGCTCCAGGCCTGCCCTGACTCCCCTTGCTGTGGTGAGTCTCCTGGTCCTTGCTGGGTCAGAACGACACCAAACTTGACCATCTTTGTGGGTTGCCGCTGCCAAGGCTTGTTGGTGCTCCCGCCGGACACCGACCCCTCAGCACTCGACATCCTTTATGGGACAGCTCGCCTCTGGCTTCTGGTTGTCCTAGACATCTCCTGGTCCTTGCAGCTGAAGAGTCAAGATCCCCGTCAACACACCTGAAGCACCCGACATCGGTGGGCATTCGTCTTCCGAGCCCCTGGTCACTCCAAAGTGACCCAGACTCTGTCCCCTCTGCTTTCAGGTTCTTCTCATCTAGAATCCACGTTTGGATTCCACCGGACATTCTTCTTACTTCCAGCAGTGGCATTTCTGTGAGGTCTTCCATAGAAAACGACGAGGGTTGCCAACGCCACTTCGTACCTATGCACCCGGCTCTTCTGGGATAGGTAACTCTGATACAAAGGTATCCACGGGTGGGCTGGCTCTCCAACCTCTTAAGTTCCAAGGGAATTCCTCGACATCCACTGGGAAGGGTCCTTAATCTTTAATTTTCCAACCACGACTTCCCCATAGAATTGTACGGAGCACGCAGTCGTGTTCTCACTCTGCACCCGTCCTCCGTGGGGTCCCTACTTACTCACCTTGGGTGGTTCCTTGAGGTCCTAGCAATTCCACACCTTCTAGACTAGGTCTAGTCCCGAGTCGTGGTTCTTATACCACTATTTTAGTATATGGTTTGGTCTCCCCCTGGAGCCCACTGTGTATTGTGCTATTTACGATTGTTTCTTTGCAACTGTATTACTTGATTTGTGTCGTACCCTTGTGTAGAGGATACTAGAGAGTGTTATATATAATAAATACATATTTTTATAACTACTGTGTGGTTTCCCTTTCATTTAACCAATACAATAAGGTTGCATTCTGGTTAAACAAGCTGCTTAACATTCCTTCAAGACTTAGGCTGAAGGTTGCTCTCCATAGCTACCACTAGGATAGCTTTCTATAAAGGTTATCTTTAACCTAATCAACATAAGGGTTGTTTGGACTGGTGCAAGGTGCCCACTTTAATTAGTGTCACAGTCAGGCTGCCTGTAAATCTTATTTCTAACAGGTAGACTCTCACCTGTGTCCACTTCATGGGTACACCAGGTGGTCTGACTAGGAGTCAGAGAGAACATGTGCCTATATTGATTGAGGACCTTCCTGCAATCAATCTGCTGTTGGTCAGTGAGGCTGCCTGCAAAAAGCTGCACCATCAACTGACCCATCATCAGGGTTCTGAGAGAGGAGATCAGGGAGAGGGTCACTCTCTTCCTCCTGTCCCTCATCAGTTCCCATGAGCAAGCCCATGTCAGCCCTGTCTATGTATGGTTTGAGCCTGTTAACATGGAGCACCCTGTGGGGGCTCCTGGGAGTACCAAGGTCCACCAAGTAGGCGACCTCTCCCTTCTGCTCAAGAATGGTATGGGGTCCACTCCATTTGTCTGGGAGAGCGGCTGGGGCCACAGGCTCCAACACCCAAGCCTTCTGCCCTGGCTGATAAACAGTCAGAACAGCCTTTTGGTCATGCCAAGCTTTTTGCAATTCTTGACTGGTCTCAAGGTTTTTGCTGGCCTTCTTCATTGATTCAGCCATCCTGGAGCGGAGACCAAGTACATAGTCCACTATGTCTTGCTTAGGAGGTTTGAGAGGTAACTCCCATCCCTCCTTCACCAAACACAAGGGACCCCTAACTGGATGCCCAAACAGAAGTTCAAAAGGGCTGTAGCCAACCCCCTTCTGTGGGACCTCTCTGGAGGCAAAGAGAAAGCAGGGCAATAGGACATCCCATTTTCGCCTGAGCTTTTCTGCGAGGCCCATGATCATGCCCTTGAGGGTTTTGTTGAACCTTTCAACCAACCCATTGCATTGTGGGTGATAGGGTGTGGTGAACTTATTGTTCACCCCACACTCCTTCCACATTGCAGTGATATAACTTGACATAAAGTTTATACCTCTGTCAGTTAAGATCTCCTTAGGGAAACCCACTCTGGAAAAGATTCCCAGGAGGGCCCTGGCCACCACACGGGCTGTGGTGGTTCTAATGGGTATGGCTTCTAGATACCTAGTGGCATGGTCCACCACCACTAGAATATAACTGTGTCCAGATGCTGTAGAAGGGTTCTTGAGACCAATGATATCAATCCCAACCCTTTCAAAGGGAACCTCCACCACTGGTAGTGGTATGAGGGGGGCCTTTGTGGTACCACCTGACTTACCACTGGCTTGACAGGTGGTACAGAAGCGACAAAACTCCTTTGTGTTTTCAGACATGTGAGGCCAGTGAAAGTGAGGGACAAGCCTGTCCCAAGTCTTGCTTTGGCCTAGGTATGCTAAGGGACTGTCATGTGCCAAGGTGAGTAGGAAGCCCCTAAACGTCAGAGGAATGACCAACCTCCTGGTGGCACCAGGCTTGGGGTCTCTACCCTCTGAGTAAAGGAGTCCCTCATCCCAATACATTCTGTGGGATCCACTGACACACCGACCAGCCACAGCAGCAGCTTTCTGTCTGAGGGGTTCAAGAGAGGGGCAGGTTTGCTGCTCCAAACTCAAGTCTGCCCTGGAAGGCCCCCCTGTCCCAAAGATCTCAACCTGATCAGGCTCAAGTTCATCTGAGACAGTTCCTTCACAGGGACTAAGATCATCTCCCTCAAGAGACTGATCTTCACTCTGAGTATGGGGAAAAAACACAGCCTTACCCCTCCTTCTCCTTCTCTTGGAGGATCAAGGGCCTGTTCAGTGTTAGCCAGTTTGGCCTGTGACCTGGTCACAGCAAACACATCTGCAGTGATGCCCAGCATTGCTGCACGAGTCCTTATTCTACATCAGCCCAAGATGAAGTTTCCAAATCATTGCCCAACAAACACTCCACTGGAAGGTCTGAGCTAACCACAACTTTCTTAGAGCCAGTTACCCCTCCCCAGCTGAAATTAACAACTGCCAAGGAATGGTCAGTCCTGACATTGTTAGCATTGGTCACTTGGTACATTTCTCCAAGTATGATTTGGTATGGGGACACAAGATTCTCTGTCACCATAGTGACACTTGCACCTGTGTCCCTGTATGCCATTGCCTCCTTACCATTAATTAAAGACTGTTGTCTGTATTTGCCCAGGTTACTGGGACTGACAAACAAGGTGGCAAGATCCATGCCACCATCACAGACAAGCACAGCCTGAGCTGGAGTTCTGACTAGGCCAGAACCCATCTCAGAGCCCAAGGTTAACCCTACTAATCCCTTGTTCCCTGTACCACCACCTATACCTGTGCTAGGGGGCGCAGTTGCCTTAGGGGCAGTGGTGGTAGTTGGATTTTCCTTGGCTTTTGGCCAATCAGCATCTCTTGTCCAATGTGTTTTCTGTTTACAGAGATAACACCAAGGTTTCTTTTTGCCTTTACTTTTGTTAGATTGTGGCTCTCCCTCAGACGCAGGTTTTTGGGGCCCTGATGAAGACTGTTTTTGAACTTTACCCTTGTCCCCTCCCTTATCTGGAGTTTTAGAATCTTTTTCTTTTGGTCACCACCATTGTTCTGGTTTTTCTGCTTCACCCTGGTTCTGACCCACTTATCTGCCTTCTTTCCCAATTCTTGGGGAGAAGTCAGATCAGAGTCAACCAGGTATTGATGCAATAACTGATTTTGGCAATTATTAAGTGTTAGCACTGGGGGTCTCTAGTTGCCAGAGGTAGGTACCTTGGTCCAAATAGGGACCCTTGCTTCTAGTCAGGGTAAGGGGGATACACTCCTAAAATAACCCCTGCTCACCCCCTTGGTAGCTTGGCACGAGCAGACAGGCTTATCTCAGAGGCAGTGTGTAAAGCATTTGTGAACACATACAGTAATACAGTGAAAACACTACAAATGGACACCACACCAGTTTAGAAAAATAAGTAATCTTTACTAGACTTAACACAAGACCAAACGACAAAAATCCACAATGCTGTAATAAAAATATGACTTTAAAATGGTAGAAATAGCTTAGTTCAATGTAGATGGTAAATGCGGCACTTTACTCTCAAAGTACCTTGGATGCGTCACGCAATACAAACAAAAGGGTTGCAGGGAAGGTGATGCGTCGGTTCCTTGCTTCGGGGGAGGTGATGCGTCGGTTCCTTACTGCAGCGCAGGGGAGGTGATGCGTCGGTTCCTTACCGGAGAGGAGGTGATGCGTCGGTTTCTAACTGTGATCCGGTGCGAGGCGACAAGATGGCGCCTCGATGCGATGCGACGATCGGGTGCGATGCGACCAAATGGCGTCTTTGGTGCAATGCGACAACGTGGATGCAATGCGTGCACGCCCGACGGACGTGCGGCGAAATCGATGATCTTTGGAGCCGTGACAGGCCCTGCTACATGCTTCTCCGGTGATGCGACGGCGACCTCTGCGGCGGCGGCACGCTTCTCCGGTGATGCGACACGCTTCGTCTGCGATGCGACGGTGGCACGCTTCTTCGGCGATGCGACGGCAACTGCTGCGGCAGCGACACGCTTCTACTCGTTGCGTCGCGCTTTCAGCTCCCAGCGACAAACAGTCTCTAGAGGTCCTGAACAGCTGCAGGCACCTCTCTGTAGGTTAGAATTCCCAGCAAGGAAATTCAGGGGAGCTGGTGGTGAAGTCTTTGTGTCCCTGTGACTTCAGACAGGAGGCAAGCTCAGTTCAAGCCCTTGGAGATCTTCTTCTTCAAGGTGACAAAGCAAACAGCAAAGTCCTTTTTCTCCTTTCCTTGGCAGAAAGTAACCACTGCAGGCCAACCCCAAACAGCAAACAGCACAGGGGCAGTACTCTTCCTTCAGCTTCTCCGGTTCTTCTCCTTGGCAAAGGTTTCTTGATTTCCCAGAAGTGATCTAAAGTTCTGGGGTCTGGGTCCCCCTTTTTATACACACAAATCCTTTGTCTCTGAAGGCAGAGAGTGTCTGTACCTAGTCCAAACCAGTTCTGTCCTCCTGGGTGCAGCTTCCTGGCAGGAGGTGGAGACAGCATTGTTTGAGAGCAGACCTGGCCCAGGTAGCTGAAAGGAAATCTCTGCCCCCTACTCTCTATTCTATGAGGGCTCAGGTCAGTGAAAGGAAATCTCCGCCCCCTACTCTCTATTCTATGAGGGCTCAGGTTGGTGAAAGGAAATCTCCTCCCCCTACTCTCTATTCAATGCAGGTCCTATTCAGCCCAGCCCTGACCCATCAGACTGCTGGAGCCAAGGCCCTCTGCAGCCCCCCTGTCACTCACAAACCAGACAGTGAATACACAAACCTAGCAGAGGCATGCTGGATGGTTAGGCAAGAAAATACCTACTTTTTAAAAGTGGTATTTTCAAACACAGAATGTAAAAACCACCTTCACTAAAAGATGTATTTTAACATTCTGAGTTCAGGCATACTAAACTCGAATTTCTACCTAGTTCCCTGAGTCAGTTAGGATTATAAGATGTTATAATCAAACTGCCCATTCTGGCCTATGGGAACAGGTAGCCTTGCAATAGTGAAAAACGAAATTGGCTGTAATTCACTATCAGGACATGCCGCACACATCAGGGCATGTCCTACCTTTTACATACAATGCACCCTGCCCATGGGGGTACCATGGGCCTACCTTAGGGGTGACTAACATGTAGAAAAGGGAAGATTTAGGGACTGGCAAGTGGGTGCACTTGCCAAGTCGACATGGCAGTCCCAGACTGCACACAGGCTCTGCAATGGCAGGCCTGAGCCACACTTTACAAGCTGCTTCTGTGGGTGGCACAATCAGTGCTGAAAGCCCACCAGCAGCGTCTGATTTACAGGCCCTGGGCACACATGGTGCACTGTACTAGGGTCTGACAAGTAAATCAAATAACCAATCATGGAACCACTAATCCATTACATCATTTTACAATAGGGAGCACTTGCACTTTGGCACTGATCAGCAGTGGCAAGGTGCCCAAAGCATCTAGACCAACAAAAACAGATGAGGCAACAGTAAAAAGTGGAAGGGAGACTCACGCCAATCGTGCCAAGTCTAACATTAAGGATCTGCTCCCTCATAATCAAATTGTACAATCCCTTGAAATCATTCACTTTGCTGCCAAGCAACCAGCCTTCCAGAGCCTTAATGGCACTATCCACAAAGTCTACCCTATCCTGAGTCTGTGTCTTCTGGGTGTCTCTGAACTTAATCGTATACAGTTCAGTGGTTAAGCCAAACCCATCAATGAGAGCGCCCTCCAAGATTGAGTAGTTGTCTGCATCCTCTTCTCTAACAGTGAGGAGCTTATCTCTACCTTTGTAAGCAAAGGAGAGCCACAAGATAGCTGCCCACTGCTCTTGAGGGACCCTCTGAACTTTACAGGCCCTCTCCAAAGCAGGTATCCACTTATGGATGTCATCCCCAACATGGTAGGGAGGGACAATCTTGCTCAGGTTCCTATTGTCAAAGGAATGTTCCTTAACTCTAGGGACACTGTTGCTGTCACCATGGGACTCTAGTCCCAACTTTTTTCGAGCTTTCTGGACTTCTAGGGACTCTTTATCAAGGGCCAATTGCTCTTGCCTGAGCCTAAGCCTAGCTTTCTCAAGTTCAAGAAATTGGTATTCCATATCATAAGAGTGGTCCCTCTTGCTAGATACAGAGGTCCCTACAGACTGTCCTAAGTGATTAGATTCTGCAGAGGGAGATCTAGAGCTCCTTGGTAAACTCTGCACTCTTCCAGGAAGAGTAAAGAGAGGGCCTTCATGGCCTCCTCCATCCTCCTCTTGAAGATCTGAGTTATCCAGGTGAGAACCATCAGGTTCTCCCTGGTCAGGGTTAGATTTTAGGTCATAAAAGGTGTCACCTCCTGACCTGTCCTTATTCCCTGTC
Source organism: Calotriton arnoldi (assembly GCA_963921515.1). NCBI lineage: Eukaryota > Metazoa > Chordata > Amphibia > Caudata > Salamandridae > Calotriton > Calotriton arnoldi. Next base: position 800,990 of record CAWUFW010007598.1, read on the forward strand.
CCACCCACTCTGTCCTGTTCATCTGACCCAGGGGTCTTCCTTAGGTCATCTAACAGTAACATCTCTATCAGACGTTGAGTGTTGGCACTTCTCCCTGTCTTCAACTTTCTAGAGGCACACAGGGGTTTCAATTCTTGGAATGAAAGCTCACTGTATCTAGAAGGCAGCGAGCCACTATCCTCTCCTTTACTAGACATACTCAGTGTGGTGAGGTGTTGCACCTACCTAACCTAGTGGGAACTAAACTCTCTGTGGTTGGAGAAAGGGCGTGCTAGACCCTTGACTTACCCAACCCTAAGTTCAGTAGAACTTACTTATTCTAAGCTAGTATTATATGTACCTAGTACTTAGTGGTTTTCAGTTAATCAATACAAAGATTTATCTGGTAAAACAATGCAGGCTTGAATCCCAACCGCTGCCCACCAATGTGAGAAGTTGGCCTGGTATATGCTGTCCACTAATTAAAGTGGGCACCTTGCACCAGTCCAAACAACCCTTATGGTGATTTAAGAGGTCAAAGATAACCTTAGAAAGCTATCCAAGTGGTAGCTGTGGAGAGCAGCCTTCAGGCTTAGTCTTGAAGGAATGTTAAGCAGCTTCTTTTACCAGAATGCAACCTTATAGTATTGGTGAAATTAATGGAGAACCACACAGTAGTTATACAAATATATATTTATTAATATAACACTCTCTAGTATGACACAGTATCTTCTACACAAAGATACTCACAAAGCACACAATACTTAAGCACAGAAATGATAGTAAAGAGCACTAATACACAGTGGGGCCCAGGGGGGGACCAAACCATATACTAAAATAGTGGTATAAGAACCACGACTCGAGTCAAGACAGTGTCTAGAGGATGTAGAATTGCTGGGACCCCAAGGAACCACCCAAGGTGAGTAAGTAGGGACCCCACGGAGGACGGGTGCAGTGTGGGAACACGTGCTCCGTACAATTCTATGGGGAAGTCGCGGTTGAAGTTTTAGAGTTTAAGGACCCTTCCCAGTGGACTTCGAAGAAACCCCGTGGAAGTTAGGAGGTTGGAGAGCCACCCCACCCGTGGATACCAAAGTACCAGAGTTACCTATCCCACGGAACCCGGGTGCATAGGTCTGAAGTGGCGTCGGAAACCGCCGTCTAACCCAATGGAGGACTTCGAAGAAGAGCCACTGCTGGAAGGAAGAAAAATGTCCATTAGAATCCAAAGGTGGATTCTTGTTGAAGAGTACCTGAAAGCAGAGGGGACAGAGTCTGGGTCACTCAGGAGTGACCAGGGGCTCGGTAGACGAATGACCACCGAGGTCAGGTGCTTCAGGTGCGTTGAGGGGGTTCTTGACTCTGCAGCCACGGGGACCAGGAGATGATAAGGATGACCAGGAGCTGGATATGAGCTGTCCCACAAAGGATGTTGAGTGCTCTGTGTCTGACGGGAGCACCAACAAGCCTTGGCAACAGCAACCCACGCAGAAGGTCAAAGAAGGTTACGGTTCGGACCAGCAAGGTCCAGGAGACTCACCAAAGCCAGGAAAGTCAGGGCAGGCCTGGATCAACCAAGGGAGCCCAAGAAAAGCAAAGTTGACCCTCAAGTGGACTCACAGGCCGGAGGCACAGGAGTCACGAGAGGACCTCAAGCGATTTCACCAAACAGCAGCCCACGGAGCACTCGGTGCAAGGAGGCCGGAGTTCTTGGTAGGAAATGGTGTCAGAGGTTGGGGCTATTCGGAGCCCAATGCACTTGCTCAGGAAATGCCAACAAGCATATGCACGTGCAAATGAACGCCGTGTATTGCAGCCCCCACGAGGGATTTTAGCCTCAAGCTTGGTATGAGGGCAGCTCGGACCTCGAGGGACATAGGAACCCACCTCCTGTGTTGGTGGAGCCTTCGGAGTCCGTAGGAGCTCAGGAGCAGCAGACCTGTCAGTCATGATGTGGTGCCCGCGGATGCAGGGGAGTGACTCCTTCACTCCAAGGGAGATATGTTCGGTTGTCCTTGATGCTCCACAGGTCCTGCACAGAGCCTGTATGGTGCACGGGCACAGACGATGGTTCAGACTGAGAGGGAGACGAAGTCAGGCCCAAACGAAGTCCAGCGAATTCCAGAGTGTCCAGACGGTTGAAGTTCAGTGGTTTCTGGTTCAGAACCTTGTCCACGTCGAATCTAGGGTCCTACAGCCAGGTAAGCCCTTTTGTACCCACAGGAGAGGGTTGGACAGATTCAGGGGACCCTCCCAGGGAAGGGTCTGGACAGTGGGGAGGTTACTCCCATGTCCTTTGTCCAGTTTCGTGCCAGAGCAGGAGCCAACGGCTCCCAGGACTGGTTTGAACTGGACTATGCACAGGGACACCAAATGTGCCCCTCATGCAGACTTTTGGTCGCTGGTAAGCGCACCCACGAAGCCCTAATACACTAAATCCTGTCTGGGAGGTGGTCACACCTCCCTGTGACAGGATGCCTATTGTTCTGCCTTCCTCTGCCCAAGCTTGGCTCAGCAGCAGGAGGGCAGAAATGTGTCTCTGGTCGGCAGCAACCATTTTGTGCTGCCTGGGACTAGAAGGCTGGTACCGGGAACATCAGGGACCCAACGAAGCTCGCTTCTGAGGGGTGGAATCATACTTCCCACACCGGTGTGGGAGGTATGATTCCACAATGTTTGACACCAAACACGATAGGGTTACTTTCAGCCATTTTAGAGTTGGTCATCACCCGGTCGCATAATGCCACTCTATATGTCGTAAATGGCTGCTGCACTAACGACCCGGGAGAATGGACTCCGTAGGCTGCAGGGGTGTCCTCCTCTTGCAGTTGCACCCTCTCACTTAGAACCAAGCACCCTGCCTTCAGGATTGTTAAGGCCTGCTATAGGGGTGACTTATAGGTTTTAAGTGTAGTGACCCTTAGATATAATAAATCTATATCTTAAGTAAGTGGCGCATGCACCAACTTACACAGGCTGCCATGGCAATGGCAGACCTGTAGTTCCATTTTGCATGGCCTCTCATGGGTGGCATAATACATGCTTCAGCCCATGAGAGGCCTCTGGGGTACCTATGCCCTGGGTACATGGGTACCATATACTAGTGACTGACAAGGGTACCCCAGTATCCAATCTGGAGTGTACCTAAGTACATAAGATAACAGTTTAGGGAGAAAGCAGATAGATTGGGGTCCTGATTAGCAGGATCCCAGTCAGACTTGTCAAAAACAGTATCAAATTTAGCAAAAAGTGGGGGTAACCATAAGAAGCAGATCCTACTTTCCTACAGTACATTAGAATGCAAATTTGCAGTAAGCAGACATATTTGGGCATTTTGAGCTTTTAAAAGATATCATAATGAACTGGCTTAAGCCTAAATGTCATTGCCATATTAACTGAAAATAATACATGAACATTGAAAGGCCTGTTTTTTCCAATGAATTGTTGCTTGCACAAGATGGTTTTTTTTCCTTCTTTTTGCTGCATATGTTATAACTTTCCAGAAGCCTTCTGTTAGTTGATGAATAGACATTTGTTTTGAATTAGATAACTGATAGTGAGGTTCCCACCGGGAGGAAAGGAGAAAACAGAAAGGATGATTCATGGGAAGAACTGTCTGAACTACAAAATGTGGACGAAGTATCTCTTTAAGGACATGTGTCTATGGTTTATTGGGTAGATGTGAGAAAAATGGGGAGTTTACCTATTCCCAGGAGTTCCCTAAGATCCTATTGGACATCTTGGATGGAGAAAAGACACTTGTTGCCATCTAGAATGGTGTGTGTTTATATTAGTGCATGTTCCTAGAGTATGGGGGGGCTTCTCTCACTTGGGAGATTTTTTAGGCTATTTTTGGTTTTATAAATGTCTGCTGATTTATAGCTGAGAATACTTTCCAGCTTGAGATTTACTTTTAATTGATGTACAAAGGCTTTATGCTTATGCTTTCATTCAGAACTCTTTATTGAGTATCTGAATTGATACCTTATTCTATATTATTCCAATGTACTTTAGATTAGGGAACTTCCTTTATGGAGCACACTTTTTATTATTATTAATATATAAACTGTAAATTTGAACCATAATAAAGAATTTATGTGTATAGTTAATTAAAACCATTACAATTTTGCCTTAAAATCATCAATTTGACAAACAATCCTATTTACATTTTCAATAAAAAAAAAAATCTAAAAATCCAAGAGAAATATAAACTATGTACAAGTTGGTGCTGGATATTAATCATCCTCAATTTCATAGTTAGAATTCATGTGCAAAATGCAAATATGCGTGTCGCTGTGAACATGGAACTGTCTAAAATCAACTTAGCACTAAAGGCATATAGACGTGGAGAAAAATGTACAGCGTGCTTATTAATGCCAGATGAAGGCTGTACTTCTACGCTGATATAAAGATTATGCAAAGTGTGCGGATATGATGTGGCGGCCATATGATAAAACACGCTAAAATGCGCATTATATGTTTGATTTTTGTAATAATGTGCTAACTTGTTGCAAGAATTTAGCTGCCCTACATGAAGTCTGTAACGTCTGGCTATTTAGTAATGCCATTACGGCTGGTCGGCATGATCTAACTTGAAGAGAACGGAAAGCACGGAGTAGAAAATGCCGTCTCATATTGTTCACAGCTGGACAAATACACAAAAGGTGTATGAGTGTCTCTTCCGCCTGTTCGCAAAGTCTACACTGGGAGGTCGGCCATGTTTGTTTCCATGTTGGGACCAGATCTTTTGAGCAAAAGGCTCCCAGTCGAATCAAAAGTAGAAAATGCTGAACAGATGGAGTTATGTGTTGGACAAGGTACGGCTGCGGTGTCCGGATCTCATATGAGGATAAAACCATCCAGCCGTGTTTTTTCTTTGTTAGTGCAGCTTTATCCATTAGCCAGGCTTTTTGTTTTGCAGCATTGTTTGCTATTTTTTTGAACGCAGAGAAGCTATAGTTTGTTTCCCAGGCTTCGTGCAGATTTAGCATAGTTAGCGCATGATCCAGTGCTGTTGGCCAGTCTTTCTTACCTTTTGGCTGGTTCTTCAATTCCGTCCAGCAATGCCCAAGCAAGGACTCTTCTTGGGCTGCTCTTAATTTCCAGCACAATTTTAATATTGCTGCTTGCCTTTCCGGGACTTGGTTTGATAACCCAAATTCCAAGCGCACTTGTGCTTGAGATATAAATTGCGGAATCCGAAAGACTAGTTTAAAGAGGCTTGATTGTTGGAGATTCAGAAACTTTGCATCTTGGCCCTTAAGTAATTCGGAGCCGTAAGTAAGAGTTGGAAGGAACTTGGCAGCAATAACTTTTAGTAAATGGGAGTTTGATGGACACTTTAGTTTCTGCTTTAGAGTATTTAGTGCGAAGCGTAATTTGTTTGCCTGTGCTCATCTTTTAATTAGATGTTCTTTGAGTGTGAATCTTGAATCAACCACAACTCCCAGGTATTTGTAGGAGCCACTTTGCTCTATGCTGTTCCCTGCTGCATACCACTTATATTTTTTCCTGTTGGGCCCGGTATTTGCTGAAAAACAGATGACCTTAGTTTTGTTGTAATTCAGTGATAAACCGAGCTCCTCTGTGTATTCCAACAGCTTCGTGATCAGGCGCTGTAAGCCTACTGGAGTCTGGCTACATAGAACAATATCGTCTGCGTATTGCAAACTTCTAACTTGGCGTTGGGCTAGCTTTGGAGGGTCGCTTTGAACTTCTGTAAGCCTTTTATCTAGATCCGCGGTAAATATATTAAAAAGGCTGGGAGCTAGCACACATCCTTGTTTTAAACCGATGTGCGTTGGTATCCTCGCTGTGGTTCTTTCCCCTTTTCCTAATTTTATCTGGACCCAAGTGGCTGAGTACAGGTTAACTATGGCCCGTAGTAATCGTGGCGGGATGCCCCATTTTGCCATCTTCTGCCACAGGAGTTCTCTGGGTACCATGTCGAACGCTGCTTTCAGATCAACAAAACATGTATACAATTTGATGGATTTTCGCTGCGCTTTTTCAACAAGGAGATTCAGGGCTAGAAGGTTACACATTGTGCTTGTACCAGGTCTAAAACCTGTTTGGGAAATTGAAAGAATCTTGCTAGAATTAATCTATAATGCGCCGGATCTGATCTGGTGCCAGCTTTAAATATCGGGTGGAGAACGCTGCCTCTCCATGATGCAGGTATGATGTTTGATTTGAAAGCGTAGTTGAACAGTGGTGTAAAGTATTCCACCCCGAAAGATTTATCTTGTTTAAAGAGCTCGTTTGGCAGGCCGTTTGGGCCTGGTGCTCCACTAGATCTGAGTTTTTTTAGGACAGTCTCAACTTGGTTGATTCGAATCCAATTACCCTTGTACACAGTTTCTGCGTGGTCGTTTTCCGATTGGTGCAGGGCGAGCTGGTGTTTGTCCATGACTACATGTTTGATACCCTTGTAATCAATTTTAGCTTGATCATTTTTCGGGTCGAGCTTGGCTTGCTGATAAGTTTCCATTATTACATGCTTGTTGTTTTGACTTAAATGGACTATCCAATCTGCCTCTAGGATGTTTGCATTATGATGGCGGAAGGAGCCATTTGCTATATTATTTATTTCTGCCCAGAACTTCTTATTGTTATTTGATTTACTTGTCTGCAGCAGCTTTAGCCAAATTTTTGTTTGTTGTGATTTCTTAGCAGTCCATACTTCCTGTTTGTATTTCTGCCTTAACTGATGGATTTGCACCTTCGCTCGGTATTAGGGCATTTCCGCGTAGTTTTCTTATTTCCCGATTTAGTGCCCTTTTTTTTCCTGCTAACGAGCTGACAGACTCTGGGGTTGTTATCCTGGGTTTATTTTCATAGTGCTTATTATGTGCTAACAATTTGGAGATAAGCCTCATAATAATATTTTCCCAGTTTATCCACGGCTGATTCATAGTTTGTGCTTTTGTGTTCGCCATTAGGTTTTTGATGTAATTCATTAATTCACAGGCATTTTTGCCATTCCACGCAAGCCTTTTTGGATTGTACGGGCTAGGGACTTGCAGCAGGTCATTACTTTCAGCCGCTCTCGCAGTGTGAATGCGAAAATCGATTGCCTGGGGGCTATGATCGCTCTCTAATCTATGGATAATTTGATAACCGGAGATCATTTGTAGTATCTCTATGTCCACTATTCTGTAGTCTAGGACAGAGTTTGCATGCTTGAATATTCTAGTGGGTGCAGCTGGTTGGTCTTGTGGTAGACGTCCATTTAAAGTTAGCATCCCTATTTCGGCTAGTGATGAAGCGCAGAGATTGCCATAACGATCTTTTTTGCGGTGATTTGTAATTATAGAATGGATGCCTTTCCCTTTAAATTTGTTTTGTAGTTTGCTTTGGACTGGGTCCTCTAGTAATAAAAACATGTTGAAGTCGCCTGACAGCATGATGCCTGCTTGCGGGAAGGTAGATTGCAATGATTTGAGCAGGGCTATTAAGGTCTCAATTTTCTCCAGTTTTGCCTTTGATCCCAGATATATGTACACGTTACATATTAGTAGTGAATTTTTTTCATGTTTGCGCAACAGATTTTAATGCATTGGAACCAAGTTTGTCCTAACTCAATCAATTCAGATGACCAAGGTATGGTGGTGTTATGATAGATTGATAGGCCACCAGATGCTCTACCTGATGGTTTTCCCTTGGTGGCATATAGATGGTATTCTTTAAAGCCGTTAATCGGTGTCGGTGCCGTAGACCAGGTTTCCTGGAAGAGTAAGATATCAAATTTTTAAAGAAAAATTAAGAGGTCTGCCTCCTCTGTTTTGTTGCCGATGCCATTAATGTTCCAAGAACACAATTTTAAGTTACTTACTCATGCCTCGCTTATTTTGGTCTCGATGCCCCGAGTAGTTGGAAAATGAACTTTTCTGCTTTGACAGGCTGCTCCAGGTGCTGGCTGATGGATAATGCGTAGATTGGACCAGCTCTCCAGGGCACTATCGATGGGTCCTACTGCCCCACTGAGTAATCCGCTGGCTGTTGCCATTCTGGGTTCTGTTGTTGGACATACCGGGCCAGGATACCGTTCTGTTTCAATTGCTTTTATTTCGATTCCCCATTTTGCAAAAAGTTCTCTATGGCACCAGAATTCCATTGTAATTTTTGGATCACTCCAGGTTACCACCGTCATTTCTCTCCCTTTTGCGCTTGGGAGTGGTTTAACTTTTACACTTTCAATGTGATTTGTATTTAGATGTTTTAATGTTTCGATGGTACTTGTAAGCTTTAATATTGACCTGCGGTTGAGAATATCATGACTTCCTCTTGAGTTGTAATGGGGAATCAATTCTAGCTTTAATGAACCTTCTGGAAATGTGCGTCCGTCATTGCCTGATGGAATGTCGGCTCTGTGATGATGTAATCCTGCAGAAGTTCCATTGAATATATTTTCTCCTGTGGACGATTTCCCATCAGTTGGAATTTGAAGGCGAGTGGTTTTTGTCAAGTCTGTTTTTGTTTTCTGAGTCTCAATCTGATCGCCTAGTATAAGAGACAAATCAGCATAATTTGCTGAGGATTGCGTCGTTTTGGGCGGTGGCTGCGTTTCAACCAAACTTTTTCTCTTATGAATATTTGATTGTTTTGGGAAGTATTGGGATATGCTTGTTTGTTCTAGCCGGGGAACGTGCGATGAGGGGCGATCTTCTTTTGGTCTTGGATAAAGAGGGATGATAACGAATAGGCTTTGTAACTGCGTGTCTTTGATGTTGTTGAGACTGGCAGGAGTGTGGACTTTCCACAGTGATCGACTTGAGGTCTGGGTTCAGACATGTTTCCGGGGGAACACGCGTTAACCTTATTTCCCATGAACTCATTTCCAAGGTCTGCCTCTTGCAAGTTCGCGTGTTGACCACGTGTGGTAGGTGTCTGTTGTGCCTGATTTTGACGAGTCTGAACTATGCCTTGGCTCCTCTTCTGTTTGTTTAGCCTTGATTTTCTTAGTCGCTCGCGTTCCCTTTTTGTTAATGGGTCGCTGGGTTTTTGTTGCTTCGGATTTAGTGCTGCTGCATCGAGCGACGAAACGCCACGTTGTTGATTACTTTGCATGGGTGTCTTGTTCAAAGTTTCTGGCTGAATGGCATCTGAGTCTGAATCTCTCAGGCTACCGTCAATTTCGTCCGCGCTTTCCAAAGTGCCCGAAGAAGTAGTGAGATTCTGTTGACTAGAACCTGTTTTGGTGGAAGCGCTAACAGCGCTGGCTGATGTAACGGTATTCATTGGTCTTTTTACTTCTACCAGAATATCTGTTAAGATCGTTGGGATAGTCTTCAGTTGGTTCATAGTGCTGGAACATTGACATTCGTGATACGTTGTATGGGGGTCTTTTGGCACCTGCTCCATTATGGAATTTAGTTCTTGAAGTTTTTTTCTATGCCAGAAACATGAAACGCCAGGGCTTGCAAGAGGTCGACTTGCAACTCTAGTTTTTCTGAGTGCTGAAATAATGCTGAATAAATAGTTACCATGATGTTGATGAAAGGGGACCATAACGGAGCTTCAAGGGGTGAAAAATGGTCTGCCTGGTGGGCATCCGTTCGCTGACTTGAGAGGGTGCCGTCTCTAGAGTTGATCATGAGGTTCTCCGTGGCGTCCTCCACCGGGCCGGAGCTTGATTGAATATTAAGACCAGACCCTGGACGGGACTGTATAGTCATGAAGGGGCCCTGTAAATGTTTGTGCTTTAAGGGCAGGAATTTCTACCTTCTGGGCTTCCTGTGTTAGCCCGAATGAACTTATTAAGAATTCCTGTGTTTCCAATACGGGTTTTATCAAAGCCTCTAACTGACCCCTTAAAGCATTTTCATCTTCAGTTGCTGCAAAGTAATTGTCCGTGTTGTCCCTGGGCAGAGCCGTTGCTTGACTTTCGCCTGATTTAGACCCCAGGTTGAGGGGAGGAGCTGATGAAAGACTCACGATTTGTTGTACTAGTGATGCTTCTAGAGCCGCTTTGGTTGCCTTTGTTTGTGACGTTTGTGGTGATTTGTTTGCATTTGTATTTATTTGTGCCATCACAATTACTTGGTTGCCAGCTATTTTCGAAATCTTTGGGGTGCTAAAGCTATCCTCTGGCGGGATGTTGGTCTGTACAAGTGGCATGTTTGATATGGACGCGGCTGGAGATGACATTCTTGTTATAGAATCCTGAATTTGGAGCCCTGGAGAGATTAGGAAGTCTGTAATTTTTGACTTCCTGCCTACTGTTTTTTTAATTGACATTGGTGACGAGTTTGTTGGTAGTTCCGAATTTATTTCCAATTGTGTCTCTTCCGTAGATAAAATAGGGAGTCCCTTACTGGTCTTCCTTATATTCAGGCAAGCTTTTTTCTTCGGCTTCACTTCTGATCTTGTTCTCCCAGATCTCATTACCGCTTTCTATCTGAGGGCTGCCCTAGGGGGCTCGCACTGGCACTTCTCTCACTTCACGGTTCACGGATGCTGGGTCCGCATTTCACTTCAAGAGGGTTCCCACTTAAAACTGCTCTAAAGAGCTGTTTGACCGCTGTTGAGCAACTTGATTTCTTGCGCTTTCCTTGGCTTGCACTGTACACGGGGTTGCCTGTCTTCCTGAGTGGAAGGAGGGAAACTTCTTGGGCTGCCGTGAAATACAAGTGGCTGGTATAGTAGCGGGTATGGCAGCTAAAGCTCCACCTAAAATCACTGATTACAAGGTGCAGGTTGGATCACACCGCTTAGGTTTTTCGTTTTCTCTTCTGCAGGTTAGAGATAAAAGGGCCCAACTAGTTAGAGTAATTTTGGTAAAAGGGTGCTGAGAGTTTTTGAGTTTGTAGTATCTCTGCACAGGAGCTCCCTATCTCACGGTGTCCTCATGTCCTCTTGGTCGTGGTCGTGATTGTCCCACCCAATAACTGAGACCTGTGGTTGAGGCTCAGGCGGGGCTGGGGGGGGCGGTAGCAGTAGCGCCAAATTCAGCACATATGTGCTAGAAATAATTTGTGACTAAAGCCTGTCAAGATCGGTACCTGTGTGCTCGAAATGATTTATAACTAAAAGCCTGTCTGTGGCCCAAACTCCGACTCGGTAACTGAGCGGAGGTGAAAGCTGATGGGGTAGGGGGGTAGGGGGTAGGGGGGGGGGAAAACGGTCAGAAAACGAGCCGGAACAGGCAGGAGCAGGGCACTCTGGCAAGCCGCACCCAACCTAGTTGGGCCGCTTCCGCGGACTCGTCGGGCTCACACTCAACGGCCACCGCTAATGGCGACCGCGCTCACTGCCCGGACGCTTACCCCCGCATCCGTTTCTTCCGCCTCCAAACGTTGTCCTGACTCCCCCGGCGTTGTCCTTCAAAGGCATTCCAAAGAGGTCTTTCTTGGCCGAATGTGACTCCGGATTGCCCAGCGGATTACAGCGGATTACAGCGTTGCTGCGACACCTCCGCTCCGCTCTCCGCACTCTGGCTCACTCGATCGGCTTGGGCTGATTGTCACGGAACCCAAGAGAATGTTGGACTTCTGGCAATATTGTATTCTTTCTGATATTGAAATATCTATTATTGGATTACCAGGCACCTAGACACCTAGCTTGCCACTTGCTTGTGGCCTCCAGTTCCTGCTTGTTCCAGACTGATCCAGTGACACCGCAGCTGTCTGGGATTTCCAGCGAGGGTTTTCCCAACAGGGTTTTCCCAGTCACCATTCTTCCCGCCAACAGAAACCCCGCCCACCCTAGGACCTACTTAATGCAGGCCACAGCGCGAACATGCAGCAGCATGCCAAAGACAAGCCAATCTGTGCCAGTCCGCGCCTGGACCACACCTAGCGCCATGACCCCTGGCCCTCATGCCCCTGAAGATACACCATCGCCGAGCTCTACACCCTTGAGCCTGGATGCCGCAACAAACGCTATCACTGCACCGACCCACGCTCCAAGGTAGGACCTTTCACCTGCACCCCCTGCCATTTGACCTGCCACTATGCACACACCGATACAAAAGGGGATGATGGACGGAACGTTTGAGCCAATCAAACACTCACCCCCAGTCAACTGATCTGGGTTTAATCCATCATCATTCTTTAGCTCACTCCACCACCCCAGTTCAGACATGGCCATATGCAAATCAGTCTGACCCTGTGCCTCATGGGAACAGTCCAGCCCGAACTGCCAAGCCATGTCTTCCCTGGACCGGAAACAAGCATCCTGGGACCGGTTTCTGGCTTACAGCCGTCATCAGCCAGGCTATCTTGAATCCAGTGGCAAAGTGAGCAAGGGACCCACGTCTGGGCATACCCCCGCCAACTTAGGGCGACCAAAGCGATACAAAAGGGGATGATGGACGGAACGTTTGAGCCAATCAAACACTCACCCCCAGTCAACTGATCTGGGTTTAATCCATCATCATTCTTTAGCTCACTCCACCACCCCAGTTCAGACATGGCCATATGCAAATCAGTCTGACCCTGTGCCTCATGGGAACAGTCCAGCCCGAACTGCCAAGCCATGTCTTCCCTGGACCGGAAACAAGCATCCTGGGACCGGTTTCTGGCTTACAGCCGTCATCAGCCAGGCTTGCTTGAATCCAGTGGCAAAGTGAGCAAGGGACCCCGTCTGGGCATACCCCCGCCAACTTAGGGCGACCAAAGCGATACAAAGGGGATGATGGACGGAACGTTTGAGCCAATCAAACACTCACCCCCAGTCAACTGATCTGGGTTTAATCCATCATCATTCTTTAGCTCACTCCACCACCCCAGTTCAGACATGGCCATATGCAAATCAGTCTGACCCTGTGCCTCATGGGAACAGTCCAGCCCGAACTACCAAGCCATGTCTTCCCTGGACCGGAAACAAGCATCCTGGGACCGGTTTCTGGCTTACGGACCGGCGAAACCTGATCGGGCGATAGGTTATTAGGCTCTGACTCGAGGGAGAGACGGTTTGGGTTTTTGAGACATACGAATAATACGTGTCTCGGACGCAGAGACGTCTTACCTGATTTAACGATAAGTAAAGTGGGACTATAGGGTGTTTTCTCCTGAGTCCCTTTCTATCATCCTACACACACGGTCCTGATGAAGCGCACAGGGATCCATTAGGGACCAATAGGTTGCGCGAAACATGTCGACCACTATTCACTTTTAAATACACGACACAATTTATGTGGTTTGAGAGCGGTAGGAACACACCGGTCCCTCCCCCAACTTTGTGAAAGGAGAGTCTCCAAACCATCATTACGTTTTTAATCTACCTGAAGGACCCAATATTAAATTAACTTGGGTACCGATAGGTTATTTTAACTTCACTTGCACTGATTCACTTGGCCCATACACCCACATGCACAACTGCGGCATCTCCTAAAAAGATCTCCATAAAAGAGCCCTCTTGAAGGGCCCGTGAAGGACTGCAGCGCCACCCTCACGAGGAGCAATGCCCAATGATGATGCTGTACATCTTTAAAGGTGTGTGAGGGCACAACATCTCACAGGAGGTCCACTCCCACTTCAAGCATACTCAACCTATTCTTGGAGACAATTATGTTTTATTCACTACCATAATAGGTGTTAGAATTTCCCTTTTTTCTGTTTTTCTTTTCTATCTTAGGAACTGATACCACTTTGTTTGACACGACCCTTGCTCACTTTGCCACTGGATTCAAGCAAGCCTGGCTGATGACGGCTGGAATGCCAGAAACCGGTCCTAGGATGCTTGTTTCCGGTCCAGGGAAGACATGGCTTGGCAGTTCGGGCTGGACTGTTCCCATGAGGCACAGGGTCAGACTGATTTGCATATGGCCATGTCTGAACTGGGGTGGTGGAGTGAGCTAAAGAATGATGATGGATTAAACCCAGATCAGTTGACTGGGTGTGAGTGTTTGATTGGCTCAAACGTTCCGTCCATCATCCCCTTTTGTATCGCTTTGTTCGCCCTAAGTTGGCGGGGGTATGCCCAGACGTGGGTCCCTTGCTCACTTTGCCACTGGATTCAAGCAAGCCTAGCTGATGACGGCTGGAATGCCAGAAACCAGTCCTAGGATGCTTGTTTCCGGTCCAGGGAAGACATGGCTTGGCAGTTCGGGCTGGACTGTTCCCATGAGGCACAGGGTCAGACTGATTTGCATATGGCCATGTCTGAACTGGGGTGGTGGAGTGAGCTAAAGAATGATGATGGATTAAACCCAGATCAGTTGACTGGGGGTGAGTGTTTGATTGGCTCAAGCGTTCCGTCCATCATCCCCTTTTGTATCGCTTTGTTCGCCCCAAGTTGGCGGGGGTATGCCCAGACGTGGGTCCCTTGCTCACTTTGCCACTGGATTCAAGCAAGCCTGGCTGATGACGGCTGGAATGCCAGAAACCGGTCCTAGGATGCTTGTTTCCGGTCCAGGGAAGACATGGCTTGGCAGTTCGGGCTGGACTGTTCCCATGAGGCACAGGGTCAGACTGATTTGCATATGGCCATGTCTGAACTGGGGTGGTGGAGTGAGCTAAAGAATGATGATGGATTAAACCCAGATCAGTTGACTGGGGGTGAGTGTTTGATTGGCTCAAACGTTCCGTCCATCATCCCCTTTTGTATCGCTTTGTTCGCCCTAAGTTGGCGGGGGTATGCCCAGACGTGGGTCCCTTGCTCACTTTGCCACTGGATTCAAGCAAGCCTGGCTGATGACGGCTGGAATGCCAGAAACCGGTCCTAGGATGCTTGTTTCCGGTCCAGGGAAGACATGGCTTGGCAGTTCGGGCTGGACTGTTCCCATGAGGCACAGGGTCAGACTGATTTGCATATGGCCATGTCTGAACTGGGGTGGTGGAGTGAGCTAAAGAATGATGATGGATTAAACCCAGATCAGTTGACTGGGGGTGAGTGTTTGATTGGCTCAAGCGTTCCGTCCATCATCCCCTTTTGTATCGCTTTGTTCGCCTAAGTTGGCGGGGGTATGCCCAGACGTGGGTCCCTTGCTCACTTTGCCACTGGATTCAAGCAAGCCTGGCTGATGACGGCTGGAATGCCAGAAACCGGTCCTAGGATGCTTGTTTCCGGTCCAGGGAAGACATGGCTTGGCAGTTCGGGCTGGACTGTTCCCATGAGGCACAGGGTCAGACTGATTTGCATATGGCCATGTCTGAACTGGGGTGGTGGAGTGAGCTAAAGAATGATGATGGATTAAACCCAGATCAGTTGACTGGGGGTGAGTGTTTGATTGGCTCAAACGTTCCGTCCATCATCCCCTTTTGTATCGCTTTGTTCGCCCTAAGTTGGCGGGGGTATGCCCAGACGTGGGTCCCTTGCTCACTTTGCCACTGGATTCAAGCAAGCCTGGCTGATGACGGCTGGAATGCCAGAAACCGGTCCTAGGATGCTTGCTTCCGGTCCAGGGAAGACATGGCTTGGCAGTTCGGGCTGGACTGTTCCCATGAGGCACAGGGTCAGACTGATTTGCATATGGCCATGTCTGAACTGGGGTGGTGGAGTGAGCTAAAGAATGATGATGGATTAAACCCAGATCAGTTGACTGGGGGTGAGTGTTTGATTGGCTCAAACGTTCCGTCCATCATCCCCTTTTGTATCGCTTTGTTCGCCCTAAGTTGGCGGGGGTATGCCCAGACGTGGGTCCCTTGCTCACTTTGCCACTGGATTCAAGCAAGCCTGGCTGATGACGGCTGGAATGCCAGAAACCGGTCCTAGGATGCTTGTTTCCGGTCCAGGGAAGACATGGCTTGGCAGTTCGGGCTGGACTGTTCCCATGAGGCACAGGGTCAGACTGATTTGCATATGGCCATGTCTGAACTGGGGTGGTGGAGTGAGCTAAAGAATGATGATGGATTAAACCCAGATCAGTTGACTGGGGGTGAGTGTTTGATTGGCTCAAACGTTCCGTCCATCATCCCCTTTTGTATCACTTTGTTCGCCCTAAGTTGGCGGGGGTATGCCCAGACGTGGGTCCCTTGCTCACTTTGCCACTGGATTCAAGCAAGCCTGGCTGATGATGGCTGGAATGCCAGAAACCGGTCCTAGGATGCTTGTTTCCGGTCCAGGGAAGACATGGCTTGGCAGTTCGGGCTGGACTGTTCCCATGAGGCACAGGGTCAGACTGATTTGCATATGGCCATGTCTGAACTGGGGTGGTGGAGTGAGCTAAAGAATGATGATGGATTAACCGCTTAACTGCTTAGAACGTTCCGCGCCAGTGCGGAACGTTCTATTAAGCGGGCGGGGCCGCGTCGGCCAACGGACGTGCGCAGCACTACCGAGGTAGTGCTCGCGACGGCCGTTGGCCGACAGAAGCATCGAAGGGGTTAAACCCAGATCAGTTGACTGGGGGTGAGTGTTTGATTGGCTCAAACGTTCCGTCCATCATCCCCTTTTGTATCGCTTTGTTCGCCCTAAGTTGGTGGGGGTATGCCCAGACGTAGGTCCCTTGCTCACTTTGCCACTGGATTCAAGCAAGCCTGGCTGATGACGGCTGGAATGCCAGAAACCGGTCCTAGGATGCTTGTTTCCGGTCCAGGGAAGACATGGCTTGGCAGTTCGGGCTGGACTGTTCCCATGAGGCACAGGGTCAGACTGATTTGCATATGGCCATGTCTGAACTGGGGTGGTGGAGTGAGCTAAAGAATGATGATGGATTAAACCCAGATCAGTTGACTGGGGGTGAGTGTTTGATTGGCTCAAGCGTTCCGTCCATCATCCCCTTTTGTATCGCTTTGTTCGCCCTAAGTTGGCGGGGGTATGCCCAGACGTGGGTCCCTTGCTCACTTTGCCACTGGATTCAAGCAAGCCTGGCTGATGACGGCTGGAATGCCAGGAACCTGTCCTAGGATGCTTGTTTCCGGTCCAGGGAAGACATGGCTTGGCAGTTCGGGCTGGACTGTTCCCATGAGGCACAGGGTCAGACTGATTTGCATATGGCCATGTCTGAACTGGGGTGGTGGAGTGAGCTAAAGAATGATGATGGATTAAACCCAGATCAGTTGACTGGGGGTGAGTGTTTGATTGGCTCAAGCGTTCCGTCCATCATCCCCTTTTGTATCGCTTTGTTCGCCCTAAGTTGACGGGGGTATGCCCAGACGTGGGTCCCTTGCTCACTTTGCCACTGGATTCAAGCAAGCCTGGCTGATGACGGCTGGAATGCCAGAAACCGGTCCTAGGATGCTTGTTTCCGGTCCAGGGAAGACATGGCTTGGCAGTTCGGGCTGGACTGTTCCCATGAGGCACAGGGTCAGACTGATTTGCATATGGCCATGTCTGAACTGGGGTGGTGGAGTGAGCTAAAGAATGATGATGGATTAAACCCAGATCAGTTGACTGGGGGTGAGTGTTTGATTGGCTCAAACGTTCCGTCCATCATCCCCTTTTGTATCGCTTTGTTCGCCCTAAGTTGGCGGGGTATGCCCAGACGTGGGTCCCTTGCTCACTTTGCCACTGGATTCAAGCAAGCCTGGCTGATGACGGCTGGAATGACAGAAACCGGTCCTAGGATGCTTGTTTCCGGTCCAGGGAAGACATGGCTTGGCAGTTCGGCTGGACTGTTCCCATGAGGCACAGGGTCAGACTGATTTGCATATGGCCATGTCTGAACTGGGGTGGTGGAGTGAGCTAAAGAATGATGATGGATTAAACCCAGATCAGTTGACTGGGGGTGAGTGTTTGATTGGCTCAAACGTTCCGTCCATCATCCCCTTTTGTATCACTACGCACACACCAGCACACCGACCAGACCCACCCCAAAAACACCACAGACACCACCTGAACAAAAACACCAACTTGCATGCGCCCTTCTCAACACACGCTCACTATGCAAGCATTCCACTGAATTATGGGACCTCATCGCCACCCTCGCAGCCAACCTTGTCTTCCTCACTGAGACCTAACTCAACCCCAGATCTGCCGCAGACATTGCCACAGCGATCCCCTATGGATATAAAATCACTCACCAGGACCACACCAACAAGCCGGGGGAGGAACAGCCATCATCCACAAAGAGACCATACAGTGTACCACCACCGACAACACCACCACCCCATGTAACAGCTCAACTTCAAGCTCCACGCGGACGATAAGACAACCATCAGATGCACCCTCACATACTGACCCCAGGCCCGTGGTCCAGCTTCTGCAACACCATCGCAGACTTCATTGCGCCCCTAGCCTTGGACTCCAAGGACTACATCTTCCTCGGTGACCTAAATTTCCACATCATCGACCCCAATGACATAATCACTGCACACCTCCTCAACAGTATGAGCAGCCTCGCATTGACCCATATCGTCCACAACCCAACACACCGCAGGGCACATGCTGGACCCAATTTTCACCTCCAGCAACCACGTCAAATACAGCCATGTCACAGAACTCACATGGACCAATCACTACATCATCCACTTTAGCATCTCCAGCCCCCCCACCACCACCCCCAAGATGACCAACTCCCCTCACCGGAGGTGGAATAAAATCTCATCTCACAGACCAGATGGGCGAATGCCCTCAACACCTACAACCCTGCTACTGCCACCAACCTCGAACACGGAGTGAAACACGTCTACGCCTGGAACACCAATTGCGCCGACAGCATCATCCCCATCAGGAGCAGCATCCAAAGAAAATCCTCTAAAAAGGCCAGCTGGTACACCCAAGAACTCAGAACAGCGAAACGAGACAGCAAACAGTTGGAGAGGAGATGGCGCATCAGCAAGGACACCTCCAGCAGGGCAGCCTTCAAGACCTCCCTCAAACTCTACCCCCAGCTGCTGAGGTCAACAAAGAAGACAGCCATTGCCGCACGCATTGAAACCAGCACCAACAACACAAGGAACTTTTCAACATCATTAAGGAATTCTCCAACAAGGCTGCCAGCGAAAACAACATCACACTCTCAAAGGAGCTGTGCGACAAACTTGCCCACTTCTTCCACGACAAGATTGCAACCATATACAGAAACTTCCAGCTCCAACCCACACCTACGGACTTCCTCAATAGATATGCAACCACTGTTATCTGACACAAACCACACACTGGCCACATGGAACATCCTATCCACCCAGGACATCACCTCCACCATGAAATCCATCCATTCGGGAGCTCCCACAGACCCATGCCCGCACAACATTTTCAAACTCAGAAACCAAAGGGTTAGCCAGGAACTCACCACCCTACTCAACACCTCTATCACTACCGCAAGATTTCCCCATGCCTGGAAACACGCCGAAGACAGACCACTACTCAAAAAACCCTACGCTGACCCCAGCGAACTCAAAAACTACCGAACAATCTCCCAGCTCCCATTCCCAGCGAAGGTGCTGGAAAAGATCATCAACAACCAACTCATGACACACCTGGAGCAGAACCAGCTACTCCACGCCTCCCAATGCAGCTTCCACAGCCATCACAGCACCAAAACTGCCCTGATCGCAGCCACCGATGACATCCAAACCCTCCTCGACCGAGGAGAAACAGCAGTTTTAATCTTACTAGACCTCTCGGCAGCCTTCGACACCATATCCCACCACACACTGTTCGAAAGACTCCACCACATTGCCATCCAAAGGGACACACTCAGATGGATCATCTCCTACCTCACCGGAAGAACCCAGAGGATCCACCTCCCACCTTTCACCTCTGAACCCAAGGAGATCACCTGCGGTGTCCCCCAGGGCTCATCCCTGAGCCCCACGATCTTCAATGCATATATGACCCTGCTGGCCAACATCGTCAGATCCCACAGTCTCAACATAATTTCCCACGCAGACGACACCCAACTCATCCTCTCACTCACCGACAACTCCACCACCACCAGAACCAACTTCCACAGATGCATGACAAACAACACCAACTGGATGAAGAACAACTGCCTGCAGCTGAACACAGACAAGACGGAAGTAAAGATCCTTGGCAACAGCAGCAACACATGGAATGACTCCTGGTGGGCATCAGACCTAGGACCTGCACCCACTCCCTTCAACTTTGCCAGAAACCTCAGAATCATCATTGACAAGCTTACCATGAATTCACAGATCAACGCCGTCACCTCCCCCTGCTTCCTCACTTTGCGCATGCTACCTAAGATCTTCAAGTGGCTACCCCTACACAGGAGATGCCCTGTGACACAAGCCCTCATCATCAGCTGACTGGACTACGACAATGCCCTCTATGTAGGAATCGCCGCACACCTTCTACAGAGATTTCAGACCATAGAGAATGCCACAGTCAGACTCATCCTCGGCCTTTCCCATTGAGCCCACATCACACCCCACCTCAGATACTCCACTGGCTCCCCATACAGAAGAGATTACAATTCAAGCTGCTGACCCATGCACACTAGGCTCTACACAACCAAGGACCCGCCTACATTAACCACCGCCTGAAGTTCCACCAACCATCAAGAAGACTACGCTCCACCTTCCTTTCACTTGCCCATACTCCCTGCATCTACCAAAGTAGAAGTGGAGGATGCGCCTTCTCCCACATTGCAGCAAAGACCTGGGACAGCCTCCCCACACACCTCTGGACCATCACCTCACTTCCGGAATTCCGAATGGCCCTCAAGACCTGGCTGTTCGAATAAGCCTCCGGGACCTGCAAGTGCCCGGATACCCTATCAGGTGATTAGCCGCGCTTTATATAAATTCTGATTGATTGATTGTGTTATTTGATTATTTTGACTTTAATGCTGATACATAAAAATTAATAAACATTGAAAAAAATAATGAAACTAGAGAATTGAAAATAAAACTTTTCAACTTATAGAAAATGCTTTTTATTGACTGTACAAAAGTCATTAATAAGTTGTCATGTTATTTGATTGAGATAGATGTATGCTCCTTTATACTTCTCCTTTTCGACGAACACAGGTCCATACGACCAGTGGTGGGGGGTTATTTAATGATTACGCCCGAAGACTGAGGTATGGAAAACCCTGCTTCATCATGTGGCATCCGTAATTACCTCATAAGTGCCAGACTGCCAGCTATGTTGATTAAACAATAACCATTACCGGGCAAATTCACAGACAGCCCTTAACATTGATTGTATTTCATTGTAACAGTGAAGAATCAGACAAAAAAAAATAAGACAAGTGGCTGAGATTAATTCAAGCATTCCATTCATCACTTTTTGTATACTTCAGTGTGGCACCCTACATGGGATGGGTATGCCCAGATGTAGGTCCAGTGCAGAGTGTGCCACTGGAACCAAGCTATAACTGACTGATGAGCGCTTATGAAGGTGAAACTGGTCCTGGGTTGCTTATGTTCGAGTTCAGGGAGGACCTAGTCTGGCAGTTTGGGCTGGACTGTTCCCACTGGAGCAGGGCCAAGACTGATCTGCATATGGCTGGGTCCAAACTGAGGTGGCATGGTGTACAAAATATCAATGGTGTGCAAAATATCAATAGACTGAGAGCCCGAGTAATTACTCTTGTGAGAGACAAAAACTCTTGTTGGAGATGCTGGTCCATGTCATTCAAAGACCTTATCAATCTTGAGAGGCTCATTGTTTCTTAAGAGGCAGCAGTCTCACCCCTGTGGAGAAAGGACCACTTTTTGGAATTTTGGATGCTTGCTTTGAATTTGGAATGATTGGCTTGGAGTCTGAAACTGGAACATTGTCAATTTTTACACAAGTACATTGGTGAGATTGTTTTCATAAAAAAATATAAATACTGCATACATACATAATAGAAATGTCCACACAAACGTACGGTTGCATACAAAATAGCAATTATAATCACATTTTGTGCAGCTTAAGTTCATTGTTGAAATATGATACAATCTACTTGTGGAACGTGGGCTACTTTGAATTTTGGCTACTTGACTTATGGTCTAAAAACTGAATCTTGCCACCTTTTCACATCATTAAGTTCTCAAAGTAGCTTTTTCTGTTTTTTATTTTCATAATTTCCATTGTAATTAACTGTGGGTGGGCTAGAGTAAGGGGCTGTATTCAATTTTCTCTCTAATTTCTTTTTCATGCGAGCAGCAATGAAGGTTTTCTGTGCACTACAACCAAGGCCACGTGCGTTGAAGAAGAGACAAATCACTATGCAAGTGAGCCCTCACCTCCCTCATGTTGCTTGCCCCGCCACCTGCTGTTCTTTAGGTTGCTTCTCGCCAGCCCCCGTGATTCCCTCTGCCCCCTCTAACCTTCTGTCTGGCACAAAAACATTAAACAAAACCAAATGGCACTTACATACCTGAGAGAAATCTGGCTTTGTCAATGCTTTTTTTAACATATTGCACAGCAGAGTGGGCTGCTGTGCAACGTGACAAACTAAAAAGTGCACTTTTTTCTTTACTTTAAGCCTGCGCTACTGGGCAATGTGTCTAATAAAACACGGACAAAGCCAATAGATCTCGCATAGGCGAAACCTAATTGCTTTGTCAATGATTGTTACTGTAGCCATGCAAGGTTCAGGTTTGGACTGGGCATCAAGTGGCCCCATTAATGAATGTGAGTTAAAAAAGAGGCCCACATTTGCAAATCAGGGCAGTTTTGAACTTGTAAAGACATCTTGTATAAGTGTTTTACAATGTATGGGAGACTGCATGCATTTGTGCTTGCTACGGACAGTGCTTGTGATAATATCAGGGAAATCAACAGATAAAACCAGTGCAGAAGACCATAAAACAGGTCACAAACAACCAAAAAAACAACCCATACACTGACCTGTAAAACAAACTTGTGGGGCACTACCTGATTGCCCTGTAGACTCATGAAACAAGCTTGGGGGCTCTGCCTGATTGCCCTATGGGCTCGTGAAACTTTGCATCTCCAGTGCAGCCTGTTAACATGCTAATGCACTTAACACCTTGTCAAGTCCTTTCAAGTAAATGGGTACAGCCAGGCGACAGGGCTGGTAAAGGTGTTAAGTGCATTAGCATATAAATACACTGCATGTAACTCAAGCAGGCTCTGTTGAAAAGAGCTGTCTAGTCACACTGCCAGTGGCGGTTTCTCCACAAGGGCAGGGAAGTGTTGCCCCCCCCACCCACTGCAAGCTGCATATAAAACAATTAAATGGCGATGAAATGATTTCATTGCCATTTTATTTTTTACTGCTGCGTGCTGCAGCCGACAGCCTGCTCCGGGTGCCCCCGAGCCGAGAGACATGTGGGGTGTGTCCTCTACTGCCGATTGGCAGCATGGAGGACTGGAGCAGTGGCTGTCCGGACACACCAAGTTTGGCCAGCTGTCTTGCGATGGCCAGCCTGACATGCGCACTTTGAAGCTCTCCGTTCCACGCTTTCTGAGACGGTGTGCAGACAAAATATCGAGTTGGAATTATCGAAGTACAGGAATATCGAGTCCTAAATATCGTCAGTGGGAAATATCGACAGCAAGAATATCGTGGTCAAGAATATCGAAATTAAAGGTAAGAAATATCGTTTTTAAAAATATGGAAGTCAATAAGATCGTTTGCAAAAATATAGTTGTTTAAAATATCGATTTTTTAATTAGTGTTATGTATTTTAGTATATATTTTAAATGTATGTGATGTATTTTTTTTGTACAAGATTTGTTTATGTTTTTTATTATATGTGTTAAAGTTTTAGTAGTTATCAATTTTATTTTAATGAAATTTTGTTTTTTAGTTCCGTTACGTGTTGTGGGTTTATAGGCGAACAGGGTGGGAAGTAATTAGTTATGATAAATTAATTATATTTTTTATTAATTAATATTTATTTAATTGATATTTTATAGTGTTAATTGCGGGAAGTCATTTATTTTTAATTAATTATTAATTTGTTGTTAATTAACAATAATTAAATAATTGAAACTTAATATGGAAATGGTGTAATTAATTTTAGGTGCGGGTTGTGGGGTTTATATGGGTATAGGGTGGGAAGTAATTTATTTTTAATTAATTAATAATTAGTTGTTAATTAATTTTAATTAATTAAATTAAATATTGAAATTGTGTAATTAATTTTAGGTGCGGATCGTGGGGTTTATAGGAGTATAGGGCGGGAAGTAATTTATTTTTAATTCATTAATAATTCGTTGTTAATATTAATTGAAAATTAAATATTGAAATTGGGTAATTAATTTTAGGTGCCAGTTTTGGGGTTTATAGGGGTAAAGGGTGGGAAGTATTTATTTTTAATTAATTAATAATTAGTTGTTAATTATTATTAATTAATTAATTGAAAAGTAAATATTTAAATTGCTTAATTATTGTTAGGTGCGGGTTGTGGGGTTTATAGGGGTAAAGGGTGGGAAGTAATTTATTTTTAATTAATTAATAATTAGTTGTTAATTATTAATTAATTAATTGAAAATTAAATATTGAAATTGTAAAATTATTTTAAGGTGCAGGTTGTGGGGTACATAGGGGTAGAGGGTGGGAAGTAATTTATTTTTAATTAATTGATAATTAGTTGTTAATTAATAATATTTCATTAATTGAAAATTAAATATGAGCATTGTGTAATTAATTTTAGATGTGGGTTGTGGGGTTTAAAGGGGTAAAGGATGGGAAGTTAATTATTTTTCATGTGTTTTAATTTGTTTTTTAATTGATAATATTTATTTAATTGATCATTAATTATGTTAATTATGGAAGTACATTTTTTTAAATTTAGATGTGGGTTGTGAATTGTGTGGTGTTATAGGGTAGGATGTAAATAAGATAAAGGTATGTAATAATGTTTTTGTTTATAAATAATTTGTAACTAAAAATATTTTTATATTTTATTTAATATAATATTTGTAGGTATTTGTGATATGTATTTAACATTATATGTTTTTATTTTTTACAATTTTTAATATTAAATATATTTGTATTTTAACGTTTTACATATTTATATATTTTTTTAATTTCTTTTGTTTTTCAAATATTTGTTGTTGATATTTTGTTTGTTTTTAATTTTGAATTGACTGTAGTGGGAATTGTAACTTTTATCCCTCCGCAATCCAACACTTTCCCTACTGTTACACTCACTGGAGTGGGAATAGTAATTTTTACCCCTCCGCTATCCAACACTTTCCCTGCTGTTGCACTCACTGGAGTGGGAATAGTAATTTTTACCCCTCCGCTATTCAACACTTTCCCTCATCTTGCACTGACTGGAGTGGGAATAGTAATTTTTACCCCTCCGCTATCCAACACTTTCCCTACTGTTGCACTGACTGGAGTGGGAATAGTAATTTTTACACCTCCGCTATTCAACACTTTCCCTACTGTTGCACTTGCTGGAGTGGGAAAAGTAATTTTTTCCCCACCGCTACCCAACCCTTTCCCTACTGTTGCACTCATTGGAGTGGGAATAGTAATTTTTACCCCTCCGCTATCCAACACTTTCCCTACTGTTGCACTGACTGGAGTGGGAATAGTAATCTTTACCCCTCCGCTATCCAACACTTTCCTTACTGTTGGACTCTTTGGAGTGTGAACATTATTTTTTTCCCCTCCACTATCCAACCCTTTCTCTACTGTTGCACTGACTGGAGTGGGAATATTAATTTTTACCTCTCCGCTATCCAACACTTTCCCTACTGTTGCACTCACTGGAGTAGGAATATTACGTTTTTCCCCTCCGCTATCCAACCCTTTTCCTACTGTTGTACTCACTGGAGTGGGAATAGAAATTTTTACCCCTCCGGTATCCAGCACTTTCCCTACTGTTGCACTCATTGGAGTGGGAATAGTACTTTTTACCCCTCCTGCTATCCAACACTTTCCCTACTATTGCACTGACTGGAGTGGGAATAGTAATCTTTACCCCTCCGCTATCCAACACTATCTTTACTGTTGCACTCATTGGAGTGGGAATACTAATTTTTTCCCCTCCGCTATCCAACCCTTTCCCTACTGTTGCACTGACTGGAGTGTGAATTGTAATTTTTATCCCTCCGCTATCCAACACTTTCCCTACTGTCTTACTGACTGGAGTGGGAATATTAAATGTTATCCCTCCGCTATCCAACACTTTTCCTACTGTTGCACTCATTGGAGTGGGAATAGTACTTTTTACCCCTCCGCTATCCAACACTTTCCCTACTATTGCACTGACTGGAGTGGGAATAGTAATCTTTACCCCTCCGCTATCCAACACTATCTTTACTGTTGCACTCATTGGAGTGGGAATACTAATTTTTTCCCCTCCGCTATCCAACCCTTTCCCTACTGTTGCACTGACTGGAGTGTGAATTGTCATTTTTATCCCTCCGCTATCCAACACTTTCCCTACTGTCATACTGACTGGAGTGGGAATATTAATTTTTACCCCTCTGCTATTCAACCCTTTCCCTACTGTTGCACTGACTGGAGTGGGAATAGTAATTGTTACCCCTCCGCTATCCAACACTTGCCTACTGTTGCACTGACTGGAGTGGAAATAGTAATTTTTACCCCTCCACTATCCAACACTTTCCCTACCTACTGTTGCATTGATTAGAGTGGGAAATTTAAGTTTAAATATTTTTAAATAGTTTAATGTTTTAATTAATAATAGAGTGTTTTTAACATAACTTTTATGTTATTGGTACATGTATATATATATATTTATTTGTTACATTTTTATATATTTTTAAACTTATAAAATAAATTTAAATTAATAGTTTATTTATTGTTTTACAGTAAATATATATAATAATTATTATATATGTGTGTTTAATTTTTTTTAGGTTAAGTTCATTTGTTATTTTTGTTAAATGTATATTAAATCACATTTATTTTTAATTTAGTTTATTATTTAATATTTATTATTTTATTTTATATATATATATATATATATATATATAAAGATATTTTTGCATCTATATTTATGTCATCGATATTTTTGTACTTACCTTTATAAATATAGGGTGTCAATATTTTTGACACCTATATTTATGACTCGATATTGTGGTATGGGGAAATGTGGGTGAACCGTCTTAGACAGCTGGATGGAGAGCAAGCACAGGCCTCCAGGACTTGAAGAGTGACCGGCCACACCACTCCATTCAATCCTGGTGCTTCCCTCATGCTGGTTTGTAGCATGAGAGCAGCATCAGGATTGGTGAGGGGAGCTCTTTCACTCATGCCTCACCAGATTGCACATTCAGAACACCGAGGAGGATGCACAGCCGTGGGTAAGTACCATTTATTTTTATTTTAGTTACTTCAAATGTTGGTGTAGTTGTTTTATTTTGGGATTTGGAAGGAGAGGGTGTTTTATTTTGGGCTTTTGGAGGGAGGGGGTGTTTTATTTTAGGCTTTTGGAGGGGGGGGGTTTATTTTGTCTTTAGGAAGTGGTGGGGCTCTCCGCTCGCCCCACCACTTTCAAAGATTACCAGCCACCCCTGCACACTGCCTCCCTGGAGGGTCCCCATCAGAGGAGTTATGGGACCACAGCTGCCTCGCTTGTCCACTGGATTCCCTTCTGCTTCACTAAAAGCATGAAGTGAAAGCTTCCTTCCATGCTGCTGCATTCTTTTTTAATAACGAGCTGGGGAAGTCTTTCTTTAGGTGCCCATAATGGGATGCTCACTCCTGCAGAGGCGCTGGTCAAGTGCACTGTTGGAGACCTTCTTCGGTGAATGTCCAGTGAGCTGATTTTCCTCTAGTTAGAGGGACTAAATTAGAGTTAAAATTTTTTGAAATGTCATTTTTTATTTTAGCAAATGCGCATCTTCAAGCTCTAACCACAGGAAAGGTATGTCTTATAATAAATGCCATTCAGTAGGGAAGAAAAGGAAAAAGTATAGTAATGGAAGATTTCGAGTGAGGGAGACAGGAAGCACAATGGGGATGACAAAAAGAGTCAAAACTAGATGAGAAAATGAGTGAATTTGTAAACTGACCAATCTGAAAATGAAATAAACACTGGGGGATGTCAGAAGAGGTAGGATAGGGATGTTTCACTTCACCTCTCTGTCTCTCCCTCTCCCCCATAGTTTCATTTAGAGATGTGCATCTTATAAAAAAGATTATTGTTAGAGCGAGGTTTTCAATCCCTTTTTTATTGATGTTAATTTTGGCACATTGGTGTGACATTTTGGGTATACAGTGTCTTTTCAGAGAAGTGGAATTAACATACACAGAGGATACAGTGAGATAATACAGCACCTTTGAGATTGGGGGCTGCTTCAAAGAAGGCATAACAGGAGTTCAAATGGTTGGCTTAGTCAGAATCTAAGGGTATAATCTCTAATGTTGAGCACACAAGTTACAGATTTATTGAGTTTTATAAAGCATTGTGTAGTCTTTCGGTTACTTCAGAGTGCTTGACTGAGGGAAATACAATTTACTGATTAGTGGAGTCTGGAGTCCAAACAGAATCTGTGAGCCATTGCCCTCTGGCATTAGAGTTAGTCTGTAAGATCAACCTTTCAAAACAAAAGTTATCCATGAGTATCACTATATATGCTACTCAAACATTGGTGCGTGATGATGTTATGGTGGGATGGAATGAGTGGCCAAAGCCATGGAAGACACCACGTTTAAGGCCATTTAAAACATTTTGTTGAGCTTTAGCTACTTTCATTGCTTGAGGACTGGGGTTACTAAACCTCACCTTGCCCTGTTTATAATATCATGTTTTATGATACAAAGAAACCTCCTGGTTAAAAACTAAGGGGCCCATTACGATACCCGACGTAAAAAAATCCGCCAGGCATGGAAGCGGCAAAAATCCGCCCGCACACACCGCCTGAACACCGACCACGCCATTATGAGTACACAAACCGAAAACCGCCATCGGCGAAAAATCACACAAAATACCGCCCGCCATCGTCCGAGTCGGAGTCAAACCGCCCGCCACGGACGGAAACACGCACGACAACACAAAACCGCCCGCCCACACGGCCGACACACCGCACGTGAAATTACGATCGCACCGCCATGAGCGCGGAAAAACAACAAATATACCGCCCGCCAGCGCAAACAACGCCGATGAGAATCGACACGGCAGAAGCCATGGCGCCAACGTACCTGCACAGAAACCATCCGCACACAAAACCAATAGCACACAACATGGCCAATAAGTCCACACAGCAAGGCACACACAAATACACAAGCACAGTACACATCCCGAAAACACCCCCCGGACAAACAAAAAATACAAAGGCCAGAACCCCAGACACAACACACCTGAAAACAACAGACCATGAGGACACACCCACATAGGTGAGTACAAAAGCAGCACTCCCACAGACCACAACCCCTTGCTACATTGCAAACCAGAGAGGAGAGGAGAGGACACAGTGACACAGCAAGGACAGCAGCACACCACAGAAACGCACACATCACAACCACCACCACCACCACCAAACACCGGCACCACAAACCCCTGCACATTACACAACACACACCGCACCAGCACCACAAACACCATGGCACCACAAAGGATGCCCAAGTTCACGCCCATGGAGCTGACGGTCATGGTCGACGAGATCATCAAGGTGTACCCACAAATCTATGGGAACATGGTTCAGCACACACCACTAGCCACCAGAAACAGAATGTGGAACCGGATCGTAGACCAGGTCAATGCAGTCGGGACCCTGCCCAGGAACAGAGTCGAGATAAACAAACGTTGGAATGACGTAAAGAGCCTGGTCAAGAAGAAGGAGGGCAAAAACAGAGAGCTGGCTGCCGTCACTGGCGGAGGGAATCCCGCGCTCTTTAAGACCTTCAAAGCGTGGGAGGAGAAGGTGCGAGTCGTAATACATCCGGAGATCCTCGCCGGATTAGCAGAGGAGTGGAGGCTGGTAAGTACAAACTAATGTATACCAGCACACCGCTATGTACTCACATGCGCAACTACCATGCCACAGCTCCCAGGGACAAACACCCCCATGTCCAGCACACAATACACAACACATCACACGCACATGCAACAGACACTACCACACACAGCCCAAACCGAACAACTGTAAGATGCGTGGGGACATGTGTACACTAAGCCAGCCACGTAACCACCAACAGGTCCCCAAATATGCCAGAAGCGCCACAACGAGCACCCACCACACCCATGTGTCCGCCACAGCTGCACTAACCGACAAGTAACAGGTAAGTGGCAGGAACACAAAGTGCAGTGGGTGGGACGGTGGACAGCCCAAGTACAACACACACCAGGCCCCAGTCCCACAGCACAGCAAGGAGGAGCATCCCCCACACCCCACAGCCACGTGTCAGCCACCGCAGTGCACAACGACTGCCGAAAGGCAGACATCACGGTCCACAGCAATCGGTGTCAGTGGGTGTACAGCCACCCCCACAACCCACTACAACCCCCCACCCCCACAGACCTGCAACATGGAGCACCCCCGCTTAGAGCCATGTGGCATCCAGTACAGTGCACGCACGAACAACTTGCAGGTGGGAAACTGGACAGGGCTGGATTACTGGAGGCATGAGGACCATAACACCACCAACACATGGGACATGTCACGTAGCACACGAACACGCAGCACCGCCCACCGTCACGAACAAGTGAACAATGTGCACACGGACATGAACAACAGACTCACACCCCACATGACCCATCACAGACATAGCAACACCCAAGGAGCCACGTCTGCATGCACAAGCCACACTGAATATAGTCCCACACGGCAGCCACTGTGCAACTCATCACACACAACCGAAACACCATTGAAGTCCTGTCCATGTAGCCCCCACTGCCTGTCAACCCCACACCCCACAACTACGCCTATGTAAGACAAACAACACTAGACGCAACAGAGCGGAACAACAGAAATGCACACGAACACCACTGAACCCATCAAACTCACAGACACACCATGCACATACAACATACCATCCATCCCATCCGTCAGCCCCAGTCACATGAAAGGCATGTCATCCGCACAGCTGCCACACATACAGCAGTCACGCTAAGACACATGCCCATGACCAACCATGTACCAGAAGTCAATTAAGCGCACGACACACTGTGAGCAACAACACACAACATGGGCCACACCCCCGAGCACTGCAGTGATGCACATGGCACAGGGCAGCACGCACACCAAGGAGATGGGACAACTGCAATACGTTGGCTGGCACACAACCATCACTCACTCATAACGATGCGTCCAATGCCATGTCCAGTAATCACAACAGACAGCAAATATGCAGGCCATGTCAAGCATGCACACACCTCAAACCATGCACTGTCATGCTGCCACAACACATGTCACGTTCGGCACCCATGGCTCACAGCATGTACCCCAAAAGCATATTCCATCCCAAATGCGAATCTGGGGCATGGCCCCCATGTTGCCATATGCGTTCCTAAGCGTTCCATTTGAACACCAAAAGCATATCCCCTCCCAAATGCGAATCTGGGGCATGGCCCCCATGTTGCCATATGCGTTCCTAAGCGTTCCATATGAACTCCAAAAGCAGAGTACAAACCAGACCCAGGATGGGCCAGGAGCCCGCATACACCAGAGTCACAATGAGTAGGGGCACAGCAACACACCCATCGGCATGGCCAATCCGTCCCATGCCACATGTGCACAGCACACAGTCCCATTGCCTAGCACACACAACTACAGATGCCACAGCCACACACTCGCCTCCGGGAAACCCATGTACGAGATTGCACGAACTGCCAATGTCAGGCGACTAATACATACTTCGCCAGGTGCAACACAATAACAAATCTCATTCTCTCCACAGGTGACGAACTGCTGGACGCTGGGGATGGAGACAGCAGCCAGCACAGCCAGCCTACAAGCCCCCAACGAGGACACACGGATCTGGAGGATCTGTCCACCTCTTCGGACACGGACCACCAAGCTGGCCCATCTGGCGTGGCAGGGCCCAGCCGCTCCCCAGGACCCCTCCTACCCACCAACCCATCATCCAGGGATGCTGAACAGTCCCAGTCCCCTGCTGCCACTGTCGTTGCGGCCACACCCACGGTCATTGCGGCCACTACCACTGCCGCAACCGCCACCATCGCCGCACCGACCACCACCGCCTCCACCACCACCACGTCTTCGCTGGCACCAGCCCCAGCGCAGGTGGTGGCCCAGCCGACTGGATCCACCCTGGGAGCCACAGCGAGGACCGTGGTGTGCAATGTGGCTAGTGGGCAGGCCGGTGGCAGCAGGACTGGTAGGAGGAGCAGGGTCAGGGAAACGCCAGCCTCCCCTGGGAGCCATGCCCTGCCTCAAATGGCGAGAGTCCTTGGGGCCTATGAAGAGGCCCAAGGACAATGGGCCAGGTCTGCTACTGACACGCGGGAGGTGCTGGGGGTGCTGAGGTCCATGGACGCCCATATGGGCCAATTCGTGTCCCGTATGGACCAACTCGTGGACCTCATGGGCCAGCTGGTGGTGGCGGTGGGGTCACAGGCAAGGCCAGCAACACCACCTCCGCCACCACCTGCTAGGGCGCAGGGTCGGCCAGCAGTGTCCACTTCCCCTGCGTCCACAGCCAGTGAGCACACCTCACCCACCACCAGCAGGTCGCCACCACACACCCCCTCCCAAACGTGGAAGGGGCCGTCCGAAGAGGAAACAGATCTCCCGGGAGGACTTCGCACGCTCCAGTCGCAAGTGAGGCAGCCAGCCAGCCTTCCGCCAGCCTTCCTTGACCAGCCACTGCATTGGCTTGCTCTACGATCCCACTCCACACAGCCAGCTGGATGGCATGTGTGTGTTGGACTATGGACATAGAACCAGTGGGTACACCCTGATCATCACGCAGCCATGACCGACAGCTCATTGTCACTGCACGCACCACTTTTGTCATCACCTTACACACAATCACATGTCACAGTTTGTAATAAATGCACCTTTTTCACTAACTGCTGTTTGTGCCCTGTGTTTTATTTGTACGGAGTACAACGGCCACCTTGGGCGGAAGGGCACCTGATGCGTGGCATGGCAATGGAATCCGGAGGGCCTGTAGGGACCTAGGGGTGGGAGACAGAACAGGAGCACATTCAATGAGTGTGTCACACACCCATCACACAGTACATGTCAACAACTACAAGCAATGTACACACATCGCACGGAGCAATAGGGCACAATGCCACAGTCACCAACAGTGGCATACTACCCTGGCCATGGAGCGTTGACACACTGCACGCAGTGAACATACGGCCACCCTGACACAGCACACACACACCTGCACAGATACAGACACATCATCCGTCGTACATGGACACTCACCGTCAAGTGAAGTAGCGGGCGATGAGCTGCTGGCGCACATTCCCAGCTTCCTCCTCTCCGCTGTCCACCTCACTCGAGCTGTCCTGGTCTGCGGGCTGGGGCCCTGGTTGATCTCCGTCATCCACAATGAGGGGGATCTGCTTCCGAATGGCCAGATTGTGCAGCATGCAGCACGCCACCACTATCTGGCACACCTTCTGTGGGGAGTACGCCAGTGCACCCCGGTGCGGTCCAGGCACCTGAACCTGGACTTGAGGAGGCCAAAGGTACGCTCGACCACACGTCTGGTCCTCCCATGTGCCTCATTGTATCGATCGTCTGCTGGGGTGCGAGGATTCCTCAATGGACTGAGCAGCCATGCCCCATTCGGATACGCAGAGTCACCTGGGTGTGAGGGACACAGAGAACCGTTGCAATTCCAACTGGACAGGGGACAGCATCGCACAACCAGCACGCTACACCACTCCACATACTCACCGACAATACAGGCACGATCCTGTTGCAGATTGGCCATCAGTCGTGGCAAGATGCTGTTGCGCATTATGTGTGCGTCATGTGCCGAGCCTGGAAACTTGGCACACACGTGGGTGATCACCATGTCCGCAAGGCACACCACTTGCACATTCAGGGAGTGCGTGTGCTTCCTGTTGCGGTACAGGTGCTCAGTGGCCTGTGGTGGAACAAGGCCGACATGTGTGCAGTCAATGGCTCCAACGACGTGTGGGATTCTGCCAAGGGCATAGAATGCACCCTTCACTGCCGCCAATTCACGAGCCCTGGGGAAGCGGATGTACCGGTTTCGGTACAGCATCATGGCTGCCAGTACATCCCTCAGCACCTTGCTGAACATGGGCTGGGACATCCCTCCTCCAATGCCCACTGTGTGCTGGAATGACCCAGTGGCGAAGAAATGCATGGCGGCCATCACCTTAGCCGTGGGGGTGACAGCAGTCGGATACACCCTGCGGGGACGGAGATGGGGTTCTAACATGGCACACAGTCGATGCAGGGTTGGCCTGTCCAGCCGAAACTTCCTAATAACCTCTGTATCGTCCATGTCCGCCAGCAATTGGTATGGGCGGTCAATGTTCGGTCTCCGCCTAGGGACAATGGCAGAGGACACATGTCAAAGCAACACGACACATAGCAATTTCGCATACACATCACTGACATGACTGAGCAAGCACATGAGCCACAGCCCAGCTGTCAAGCTGGGACGGCACGGCCACAATACACTTACACAGGTCTCCCAACAATGGCAATGGCTAGTGATACAAACCACTGCCATGTGCATGCACATGGGAATCTAGGCCCCAATGACTTGCGGGGGCGTGCTGATGGGGACTGACTGCATATCCGTCAAGCAGCAACGCCACGGCAACATGAATGTCTGCTGAGCATGGAACTGCTTCCGCGGCTGGATGAGTATGGCACACGACGACGACGATGTGGGCACAGGCTGAGCGGCCAAAACAAGTGGGACCTGTGGCACGAGGGGACATGAGACAGTAGTAGGTGTCAGCACTGCACCCTATGTACAGCACTGTACGGATCACACCTCCCGAAACATTGACAGGTGTCCACATTGACAGCCCCATGCCAAGACGGCTGTGTGCTTGCAGTCACACGTCACAGGTGAGAGGTTACATTGCACGTGCCAGGTGGCAGACGTACATAGTGGGAGCTGGCATGTGTGTGCATGTGTCTCCTGTTCAGGATCCACCAGATGGGCGCTGACTCTGTACTGACCATTGGACACAGCATGTTCCGTGGAAGGCTTGTGTGTGTGGGATGGTGGCACTGGATGTGCCTCCGTTGGGTGGGGGGCCATGCACAGGGCGGGTACGTCGATGATTGCGCATTGTTGGTCACGGTGGGTGCACCAACTGAAGATGTGTTGCCCTGTGTTCAATTCCTATGTCCGCATGATGATGGACTGTAGATGTGGGCAGACTACACATTGGTCGATGTGCTGTCTATTTGCATGTGCCTTCACACCAGGCACAGCTGCCCCTGCACATGTGACCCCTGCTGGACTCGCTGCTGGGTCTGTGGAGCTGATGCACCTTCTGCGCGTGGGGCGGACAGCTCTCCTCACTTCCCTCATTGCGCATGTCATGACTTTGCCGCAGGTGACATGGATCATGGAGGGCCCACATGTACGCGTGGGTAGGCTACACATGATTGTACACTGGTCGCCACCCCCAGTCAGTGTTTCGAATGGGAAGGTTGTCGTGCTGGTGGTATGTTCGATGTGGCGGATGGGCGGGCCTAGGTGCGGGCTTACATTCCGGACATGGGGGGGTAGTTGGATTGGCGACTAGTTGCAGTACACACGGGACACGTCTCTTCCTTTCCACATCTGGGTCATCCCTTGTACTTACTGACAGTGATACAGTCATCTTCGCCCCAGCCCTCATGTCCTCCCCTCGCTCCCCCAATATGCATGCTCACCTGCGAGGCTAGCGCCTGCACAGGCAGCCCCAAGCTCGCACCAGAGAGGGCAAGGAGTGTATGTGTGGGTCCAGTTGCACGAGTGGGCTGTCTCAGGGTATGATGTGTGGCGGGACGCCGTCCACCTGCGTGGTGCCCCAAATGGAGACCCGGCCTGCATGGACTATGCATCACAGTCTTCGCCTTCCGGATCCGCCACCTGCGACACCCAGTGGCTGTGGCTGCCCTTGCGGCCAGGCCGCGTCCGTCTGTGGCTGATGGCCCACACATTCACTCTTTGGCCTCTCTGGGGAGGGCTCGGGGGTGGTGGCGCACGCGCTTGCACTTAGTCGCAATGGCATGTGGCGTGGTTGGTATGATGGGCAATGGATGGGATGGTGCGAGCCACCTCCCGTGACGTCAGTGCTGCTCGTGCTGTGGTGCGTCCCCCTACACTTCCATTTGACTTGTGCCATGCTAGACGTTGAGGTTCTATTGCCTGCGTGATATGACCAGGAGGAGCGCGAGGAGACCTCTCACACACCATGCTCCACTGCCATCCCGTGCCCTGTATCGCCTGTGCGGATTGACTATGTTGGGGTTGCACCTGGTCGACTGGGGCTGTGTGTGCCTTGTCAAGGGGCATGGCGGGCGCACAACAGGATCCAGCTTGTCCACAGAGGGTGGGCTGAGGTGCGCCTGGTACCGCTTTGTACGTGTGCCCGGCTGCTGTGCACACACGTGTTCACTCCCCCCGACAGGTGTCCTCTCACAATGCCCAGGGAAGCAGTGGTGTACTGTTCATGACCCCTCCCAACACGGCGTGCTCCAACTTGGCATGTGCGCATCTACCCGTCGCACCCACCCACCTGAGCACTGCGTCCATACGACTTCACACGACACATGTGTGTCTTCCACAGTAGTGCTACTCATTTGCGTTGACATCCAATACCAGTGGACTACATGGTCATGTCACGACTGCCGTGTACTTCACATACTCTCATCCTCTCTCATTCGTACTTGTGAAATGAGTCAGCGGAGACAGTTCTGGTTTCAAACATTATATTGAGTCTTCTGTCCTCTGTGATGCAGTATAGTGGACACTACTGGCAGCGGAATACATGTTGAGGATATACTGAGCATGATAACAAATGGGATAGGGTGTGGGGTTACATCTGCTTGGCCAAGGCTGTGCTAATGTACATTTACGTATAGCTGCGGAGCTGCGGACTTTGACACAGACGGTATACATGTAGCCTACCAGACCGCTTGGCATCATGGGCACAGTCCATCTCAGTTCCATGTGACAGGTTTGCTGCGGTTGTTCCTCATGCACGCGTGCATGTGAGATAACATCAGGGCATGTGCTTGCGTGCATGCAGCGGCGTGCCACTTGTTGTTGCACTGTGGTGGTTACTGGACATGTCACAGTCACTGGGGTCGTGTTGTTGTTGTATGCACTTGTCGTCCATGCAAAGGTCCTGGTATGGGATTCCCGGGGCGGGGGTGGGAGGGGTGCAGCACCCACAGACTCCAGGCGACCTATTCATGTCCACTGAGCGGTGTGTGTGTCCATGTGCGCTGGATCCATGTCGTGTCCTGGTTGTTCGTGCAGTTCCGTCCATGTGGGTGCGATGCACAGAGCCCATGCCACTGCCTCCCACGATGCATGCGGTGTTCCTGGATGTGATGGGGAACAGTGTGCATGTCCCGGTCATATCCGATGTCATGGCGATGTCGTTGATGGTGTGGTTACAGTTGCCGGTCGTTTGGTATGGCTGTTGTGGTGGTGACTGGCCAGTCCGTGCGGAAGCTGAGCATGGGTGCGGGGTTGGACTTCATAGGTCACTCGGGGAACCTGCGTTGTGGTCCGACGTATTTACAGGTTGTCAGGTATGCGATGCCGTCCAGCAGGGCTTCCATGTCATTGGTGGTGTACATGTTTGCCAGCCAATGAAGCGGATGGTGGCTGTCAAGGTGTTGTTCGTAGGTTGTCCCTTGGAGGCCCATGATGGGGCATGCTGGGTGACATTCGATGTAGCTGTTCTCGATGATCCGTCGTGTGGAGGCACAGTGGTTCCATTTCAGTGCGCGTGCGATGTTGGCCACATACGCCATGCCCCCATAGGCAGAGCAGGCCCTGTCGTGTGCGTCCAGAGGGAGGAGTAGTGGTAGCAGGTCCGCCTTCAGACATGCCGGGTTGGAGAGGCATATCTCGACGGGATGCTGGTAGGGACACCTCCGACAGTAGAAGACGGGCATGACGCAGCTGAACAATGTGATGCGGTAAGTCAGTCGGTAACTTACGTTCAGCAGGGACAGGAGATAGCATCCCAATGTATGTATCGTGTTGGTTTGGTACAGCTTGAGCTGTTCGGCGTAGTTGGGTAGGTGTGTTGCGGTTGCCATTTCGCAGCGGTTCGTAGAGGTGGCGTGCTCCGGCTGTGTGTGCAGTCTGCAATGTGCACGCTCCGGGGTTGCTGTGAGCTCTGTGTAGTCGTGGGGAGACAGGACTTGTGTTCTGTTGGCTTGTTTGGAGGACACGGGCCCTCTTCCCACATGCTTCTCAGACAGTTCAAGGTCAGTGCTGTGTGACTCCTTCCAATTAACTTGCATGTGGCCGACATGGGGGAGTGTTTTCTTGTTTCTTCCCCGTCCGTTGTGTGCTTCTGTGATATGCGCTATCTGCCCTGTGGTCGGTCTCCTCGGCATGCCTGTGTTGGTCTATTCTTGGACAATGGCTGTATTCACCAGCTTCTGTCGTAGGGCTGTGGTTTCGGTGTTGGAATGGAAGGTCATTCAGTGCTGTCTGCTCTCCCTTGTGTGGGCGGCAGGCTGCCTTTCCGCTCTGCGTTGGGCCTTGTGTGTGGATGTAATTCTTGGGCCACCTGTTGTCGGTCCCCGGGCTCTTTGGTGTTCCATTTCATGTGTCTTGTTCATATATGCAGGGTGGTATGGGTTTTTCAGTGTGGTACTGGCGTTCCTCTTCCCGAAGGGGCCCTGCTTCTCCTAGTTGGTGTTGCCGCCGCTGTGTGCTACGCCATGTTTGTTACACTGGGGTGTGTCCTGCTGTTGCGTGTCTTCACTGACATGTGTGCGTCGGTTGTGTGGCGTTGGGTGTTGTCCGTGAATTGGGCGTTGGGGACATGTCTGTGGCCGGCCTGTCACGTGTCATGTGCGTTCGGGGTGGGGCTGATGTGTGTGCTGCTTGGTTGTGTCCCTGTGTCTGTGTGCGACGCATGCATGGCGCTGCGGTTGGCCTCTGCGTTGTGCGCATGTGTGGCGGCGTCATCGGCGCTTTGGGGCCGTGACGGGGTGGTTGGTTCCTAGTCCCAGGTGGTGTGTACACATGTGTTCCGCGATGTTAGGATTTGGCCTGTGTGTCATATGTGGATGCAATGGTGGATGTGTAGTGTGCACGCGCTGGTGGGGGGTTGTCCGCTTTTCCGCCCTTGCACTGTGTGCGCTGTTTGCGTGCACTTGTTGTGTGTGTGCCTACCTGCGTCTCCGCGGTACGGTGCGTCCTTGGTGGTGCATCAGCAGAAGCATGGGAAGGGCCTGCAGTGCTGGATTCATGCCCGGGGTGCCGCTTCTTCGTTGTCCGTGCTCTGCGTCCGTGTTTCCGCCTCTCTTTCACGTGCGGTGTCTCTTTGCCGTGGGAGCCGTTTGTTTGCGGCATCGTAATTTATGCGCCGGGCGGGACTTGTTTCGTCGGACGGTGTGTGTCAGTTATGCTGCGCCGCTACGTGTGCGGGCGCACTTTGATGGCGGACGGTGTTGCTGGCTTGCCGGCGGTGTTTGGCCTGCTTTTCGCATCATAATTGGGCGGGCGTGTGGACTGCTGCGTGCCGGCGGTAACTGGTGGTTTTTGCATCCGCCAGCACGGCGGTTGTGCTTCCGCCCGCCATCGTAATGGGCCCCTAAATCTGGAGTTTTGTCCAATGGAACTCCCACTCTTTTATGCCAGTGGGAGAAAGAACAATGCCACCAGCGTTTGCAATGTAATGCCCAAACTGGAGCCTGAGATTCCTTCTATAATTCTAGAAGCATATGGCCAAACCAAATTCTCTGAAATGAAGAAAAGAATCATTTTGTCTGTTAAAAACAGCATTCTGTGCTTCGCACAGTGTAAACTAAAGACTAAAAAATAATGAGAAGACATAGTAAAGTCAGAAAATATGGAGCTACTAATTGGCCCTAAGTCATTGGCCTTTTACAAACCTCACTGTGGAGGTCAAGGATATAATGCAAATGAACTCACCAGCCATGTCATAGTGAGGTATTTCTTGCTCTTGAGTGTGCCTAAACCTAGCCGTGTGACCATTTCTGCTCAGAGAGGCATGAGTTAGGAGGGTTCTCTGCTTTCTCTGCTCTTTAGGTCAAAACAATTGGTCTTGAGTCTATCGTATTCTTGAAGACTTTCTTCTGTGATTCCTAACTAATGTTTTGCAGAGGTAGATCAACCTTTTCCTGAAAGATCCATATCGCTCAAAAACTTTATCCATCTTGAGAAGCTCATTATTTCTCGAGAGGGGGAGTCCTCACCCCTGTGGAGAAAAGACCACTTTGGGAAATTTTGGATACTTGCTTTGAATTTGAGCTATTTGATTGAAGGTCTGAAAGTAGAACATTGTCACCTTTTCGCACACGTAAGTTGAGATTTAAAAAAAAAAAAAAAGAAATTTAAATAATCAAATGGGCATAAAAATACAATTACATGCAAAACAACAATTATATTCATAGATTTGTCGGCTTAAAATCATTGTTGGAATATAATGCATTCTAATAATTGAATTTTGGCTTCTTGCATTAAATTAGGTTACTTTATATTCTGAAAACTGAATGTTACCACCTTTTCACCAGATACTGGTGATGTTGCATGCTTCTGTTTCCTACTTCCATCATTTCTTTAATATACCCTTGGAGTATATGGTGGATGGGTTGTGGGAGAGGGTAAAATGGGCTGTATGAATAATTACAGGAATGTACCTATGCATCCTGCTTTCAAATGAAAGGGGAGACACACACACGTGATTGGTTCTCTGATTGAGGGTTCCCTCCATTAAATTTCAGGCACTTCAATTAAGAATTGTCTAATGACTTTAGAGCTTTTTCTTATTTCCTCTGAAGAAGGAAATGTATTCTGCTTCTGGGAATGAGGTGATTAAAACACAACACAGAGTGCTAGATGGATGGATGGAGTGTAGGGAGACAGTAAATTTAGGAGAAAGAGGGAAGAAGGGAGGGAAGGGAGATAGCAGATGGGAAATTTGCCACAGATGAAGAAGGGGAGAGATAGAGAAGGGTAAAACAAGTGTATGACAATGAAATTTAAAGGGGGTTACGTTGAATGGAAGAGGGCAACACTGAGAGCGGGAGATAGGGAAAGATGGGACATATCAGTATAATTTGAAAATGTTCGTTATTTTTTCTTTTATGAAATGTATTGTTGTCTCATGCACTTTCAAGTTGTAACTGCAGGACATATTTTTAATATAAATAAATAACAAGTGAGGAAGAAACGGGAATGGAATCACAACAGTCCACCAAAGGATATGAACAGTTACAAAGCACACTGAGAGATGTTTGAAGAGAGAGATAGGATGTGGCTGTTTTAGTCCTCCTCATGTCTACCTCTACCCTCACCACCATCTTTTCATTTACACATGGGCATATTGTAAAAAAGAATATTACGAAGATGTGGTTTTGAAATTTTATTTCATTAATAATTTACTCACAGGACTGTGCAAATATAGGGATGTGGTCTGCTTAGGTATAGAGGATAAGGTGAGATAATGTCCCTCTGGCCCAACACAAATTACCTCATCATCCATGTCTTAGTTAGTTACCCATTGCCTCTCAGTGTGTCTAAACTCAGCTGTGTGGCCATTTCAGCTCAAAGAGGGACGAGTTAAGAGTTATTTCCACTTGCTCTACTAGTTACGACAGAAATATTGGTATTCATTGTCTATCTATTCTTATAGATCTTCTTGAGTGAATTTCCTTACAAAACCGAAGGCTACCATTAGGCATCATTCCTTTAATGCCACTCTACGCAGCTCTTAAAAGAACATTACATCATAAAACAAAAGCAATCTAGAATAGAACATCCACAGAGCATGAGTAGTCCATGCACTGAACATTCTTCCTCTTTTAAATGCAGCTCCTCGCTCAGATAAGTACTTCTTTATCTTAACAAGCTTTTCATATTGTTTTTGCTATTAACTTAGGGGTCAATTCCGATCTCGGCCGGAAGCGCACCTAACACTATTCGTCCGGAAAAAAACCAATCCGAACGCGTGTTTCCCGACAGATTCGAACATTCGTCCGAACGAGCAAGTACGATGCGCATAACTGCCCAGATCCCGACCCAGCCGTACGTACCCATTCCAGCTCCTGTTCCCCGCCCGAGCCGGATCCGTAAACGCCGAATCGAGTCGCACGGAAGCAAATATACAGCACCTTCCGGCCGGACTAGTACGATGCGCCTTCCGTACGCGCCGAACCCGTCGCTACGTCCGGCACGTCAGAGCATCGGGAGAGCTGCACATAAGCTCCGAATCGCGCCACAAGACGATCCACGGCTACGAGACGAACAAGCCAGCGACGAGTACGAGTCGAAGCCACGAGAAACACGAACGAGACGACCCAACCATGAATCCCATCGTGCAGGTCCTACCAATACTCTACATCTATTACCGGAACCGGTACGGACGCGTACGGCGCAGACGGTAAGTCAAACACCCACAACACAAACAAACGACACGTACCCGACATATGACACACACACATAGGGATGCAGAAATGACGTACACCAGCAACAGCAGAACCATAGGGGCGGGATGGCTATCACCAATGCCATACACGCCCATAGGGGCCTGATGGCTACCACTACCACCACCCCTACTCATGTGGGCCTGGATGCCTACCACCAACACCACCCCTACTCATGGGGGGCTGGATGCCTGTCACTACCACCATCCCCACTCATGGGGGGCTGGATGCCTACCACTACCACCACCCCTACTCATGTGGGCCTGGATGCCTGTCACTACTACCATCCCCACTCATAGGGGGATGGATGCCTACCACTAACACCACCCCTACTCATGTGGGCCTGGATGCCTACCACCAACACCACCCCTACTCATGGGGGCCTGGATGCCTACCACTACTACCATCCCCACTCACAGGGGGATGGATGCCTACCACTAACACCACCCCTACTCATGTGGGCCTGGATGCCTACCACCAACACCACCCCTACTCATGGGGGCCTGGATGCCTACCACTACTACCATCCCCACCCATAGGGGAATTGATGCCTACCACTACCACCACCCCTACTCAGGGGGGGCTGGATGCCTACCACCAACACCACCCCTACTCATGGGGGCCTGGATGCCTACCACTACTACCATCCCCACTCATAGGGGGATGGATGCCTACCACTAACACCACCCCTACTCGTGGGCCTGGATGCCTACCACCAACACCACCCCTACTCATGGGGGGCTGGATGCCTGTCACTACCACCATCCCCACTCATGGGGGGCTGGATTCCTACCACTACCACCACCCCTACTCATGGGGGCCTGGATGCCCACCACTAACACCACCCCTACTCATGTGGGCCTGGATGCCTACCACCAACACCACCCCTACTCATGGGGGCCTGGATGCCTACCACTACTACCATCCCCACTCATAGGGGGATGGATGCCTACCACTAACACCACCCCTACTCATGTGGGCCTGGATGCCTACCACCAACACCACCCCTACTCATGGGGGCCTGGATGCCTACCACTACTACCATCCCCACTCATAGGGGGATGGATGCATACCACTAACACCACCCCTACTC
Source organism: Calotriton arnoldi (assembly GCA_963921515.1). NCBI lineage: Eukaryota > Metazoa > Chordata > Amphibia > Caudata > Salamandridae > Calotriton > Calotriton arnoldi. Next base: position 844,347 of record CAWUFW010007598.1, read on the forward strand.
ATGTGGGCCTGGATGCCTACCACCAACACCACCCCTACTCATGGGGGCCTGGATGCCTGTCACTACCACCATCCCCACTCATGGGGGGCTGGATGCCTACCACTACCACCACCCCTACTCATGGGGGCCTGGATGCCCACCACAAACACCACCCCTACTCATGTGGGCCTGGATGCCTACCACCAACACCACCCCTACTCATGGGGGCCTGGATGCCTACCACTACTACCATCCCCACCCATAGGGGAATTGATGCCTACCACTACCACCACCCCTACTCAGGGGGGCTGGATGCCTACCACTAACACCACCCCTACTCATGGGGGACTGGATGCCTACCACTACCACCACCCCTACTCAGGGGGGGCTGGATGCCTACCACTACCACCACCCCTACTCATGGGGGGCTGGATGCCTACCACTACCACCACCCCTACTCATGGGGGGCTGGATGCCTGTCACCACCACCACCCCTACTCATGTGGGCCTGGATGCATACCACTACCACCACCCCTACTCATGTGGGCCTGGATGCCAATCACTACTACCATCCCTACTCATAGGGGGATGGATGCCTACCACTAACACCACCCCTACTCATGTGGGCCTGGATGCCTACCACCAACACCACCCCTACTCATGGGGGCCTGGATGCCTACCACTACTACCATCCCCACTCATAGGGGGATGGATGCCTACCACTAACACCACCCCTACTCATGGGGGCCTGGATGCCTACCACTACTACCATCCCCACCCATAGGGGAATTGATGCCTACCACTACCACCACCCCTACTCAGGGGGGGCTGGATGCCTACCACTACCACCACCCCTACTCATGGGGGGCTGGATGCCTACCACTACCACCACCCCTACTCAGGGGGGGCTGGATGCCTACCGCTACCACCACCCCTACTCATGGGGGGCTGGATGTCTACCACTACCACCACCCCAACTCATGGGGGGCTGGATGCCTGTCACCACCACCACCCCAACTCATGTGGGCCTGGATGCCTACCACTACCACCACCCCTACTCATGTGGGCCTGGATGCCTGTCACTACTACCATCCCCACTCATAGGGGGATGGATGCCTACCACTAACACCACCCCTACTCATGTGGGCCTGGATGCCTACCACCAACACCACCCCTACTCATGGGGGCCTGGATGCCTACCACTACTTCCATCCCCACTCATAGGGGGATGGATGCCTACCACTAACACCACCCCTACTCATGTGGCCCTGGATGCCTATCACCAACACCACCCCTACTCATGGGGGCCTGGATGCCTACCACTACTACCATCCCTACTCATAGGGGGATGGATGCCTACCACTAACACCACGCCTACTCATGTGGGCCTGGATGCCTACCACCAACACCACCCCTACTCATGGGGGGCTGGATGCCTGTCACTACCACCATCCCCACTAATGGGGGGCTGGATGCCTACCACTACCACCACCCCTACTCATGGGGGCCTGGATGCCCACCACTAACACCACCCCTACTCATGTGGGCCTGGATGCCTACCACCAACACCACCCCTACTCATGGGGGCCTGGATGCCTACCATTACTACCATCCCCACTCATAGGGGGATGGATGCCTACCACTAACACCACCCCAATTCATGTGGGCCTGGATGCCTACCACCAACACCACCCGTACTCATGGGGGCCTGGATGCCTACCACTACTACCATCCCCACTCATAGGGGGATGGATGCCTACCACTAACACCACCCCTACTCATGTGGGCCTGGATGCCTACAACCAACACCACCCCTACTCATGGGGGCCTGGATGCCTGTCACTACCACCATCCCCACTCATGGGGGGCTGGATGCCTACCACTACCACCACCCCTACTCATGGGGGCCTGGATGCCCACCACTAACACCACCCCTACTCATGTGGGCCTGGATGCCTACCACCAACACCACCCCTACTCATGGGGGCCTGGATGCCTACCACTACTACCATCCCCACCCATAGGGGAATTGATGCCTACCACTACCACCACCCCTACTCAGGGGGGGCTGGATGCCTACCACTACCACCACCCCTACTCATGGGGGGCTGGATGCCTACCACTACCACCACCCCTACTCATGGGGGGGTGGATGCCTACCACAACCACCACCCCTACTCAGGGGGGGCTGGATGCCTGTCACCACCACCACCCCTACTCATGTGGGCCTGGATGCCTACCACTACCACCACCCCTACTCATGTGGGCCTGGATGCCTGTCACTACTACCATCCCCACTCATAGGGGGATGGATGCCTACCACTAACACCACCCCTACTCATAGGATGGGTAATGCATGACACAACCAGCATACTCCAACATAAGGAATGTCAGAAAAAGACATCCCCCCAACACCACGACAAGCGTGTGTAGTCTGTGTCAAATGCCTACAACACTGAACATGACATTGAACATACAATGTGACCCCCTATCACCTGTGTCACACATACATGTGTGTGGCCTCCACAATGCAAGCAGACCATGACCACTGTGGCAATGGGGTCTAAACCCCCATCATCACAGTGATCAAAATGTAAGTGTGGGGTCCATAGCTGAAGCCCAATTGAACATTGTGGCAATGGGGTCTAAACCCCCATCATCACAGTGACCAAAATGTAAGTGTGGGGTCCATAGCTGAAGCACATTTTGAACATTGTGGCAATGGGGTCTAAACCCCCATCATCACAGTGACCAAAATGTAAGTGTGGGGTCCATAGCTGAAGCACATTTTGAACATTGTGGCAATGGGGTCTAAACCCCCATCATCACAGTGACCAAAAGGTAAGTGTGGGGTCCATAGCTGAAGCACATTTTGAACATTGTGGCAATGGGGTCTAAACCCCCATCATCACAGTGACCAAAAGGTAAGTGTGGGGTCCATAGCTGAAGCACATTTTGAACATTGTGGCAATGGGGTCTAAACCCCCATCATCACAGTGACCAAAATGTAAGTGTGGGGTCCATAGCTGAAGCCCAATTGAACATTGTGGCAATGGGGTCTAAACCCCCATCATCACAGTGACCAAAAGGTAAGTGTGGGGTCCATAGCTGAAGCACATTTTGAACAATGTGGCAATGGGGTCTAACCCCCCATCATCACAGTGACCAACATGTAAGTGTTGTCATGGAAAAAGCTGCAAATGCCAAACAGCATGGATGATTCCTGGTCACAGAACAACAAACACATCAGTGGCAAAGTAGTGCTTGTGTCCCATAGCAACATAGATTGGGTGAGGCAAACAGTGCAGTGCAAATAAGACATACCTTTGACCATGTGCAGACAAACATCACCCATGGGGGCTGACATTGTCAACATTCATCAATTACGCAATGACAGAAGTGACCATCATAATGCAGACCCACATATCTGCACCAATGGACACACAAATGTAGATATCCTGTGGAGACTGTAGATGTGAGGTGAACAAATGCCATACCATGGCAGCAATGGGACATACAAACCATGATCATTGTGCTGACTGATGACCTAGGAGTCCCAGGGACAGCAGGGGAAACCCACCAAACAACATACAGCCAATGGCACACTAAAGATATGCCAATGCAGTGGTGCCGATGCACAAACACAAACAGTCAGCCTCACACTGCATATTAAACACAACAGGTGATGGGGGGGTGTGCCAGTGTCCCCAGGCAACCACACAACACATGAGGAGGCCTGAATCCCAATTACACAGGTGTGTATACAGTGCCACACAAAAGTAACTCATGGATCTGATTCCCCTATGTGGGCAATCAGGCATTGTTAGATGAGAATTAGCCCAAATTACACATGTCACACAAGCTTGTAGGAACAGCAACTAACACAGCAAGAGACAGACCCACCACAGCACTACCCCCAGGGACCCCACATTGTGGTGACACTGGCCTGCATGATAATCCCACTGTGATGACAAAGCTAGATGTCGTTCACACTGTGAACCACAGTCATGTGTCCTGAGCAACAAACTACCATCACACCTACACAAGCACAAATCAATCAGCACGGCCTGTCAGCCAAGGCCAATATGGAGGTAGGGGTCTAGCCGTGCAACAACTCTCATTTGCACACACTCAACACCACACACCTTGATCTCCACCAAAGTGCAGCAGTGAAGCTCACATGGACTGGTGACATTGCACATGCACCCATGACAATCCCAGGGGTGGTGGTGGGAACTAAGGTGCAGAAACCCATCACACATGGCCAGTCAACAAGACTCGTGAATGTCTGACACACTGCACAGTACGCCGTACATGGGCATGACGTGAAATCCACCCCAATCAATGGGATCCCGGCCACAGTCACACACCAATGAAGAAGCCAAGGTGACCCACAAACAACACACATAGACAACTTCCAACATTGCAGCTCTGACCCTGAGGAGTGGCAGCAGTCACACACACACACATGTCACAATCACTGAAAGCTACCACAAACTGTAAATTACATGAATTGTGTAACCAACAAGTGCCAAGGGGAATCCTGACTGTGTCCCATCTGCATTTGCCCACATACCCAGACCTGACAACAAAGACAACTAGGGATGACAACCTGATGAACATTAGTTTGCCATGCACCCACATCCCGGAGAAACCAGGTCCAAGATGCTGGATGAACACAGGACAACTCAGCAAGCATCACAAACAGGAACATCCCTAGGGACACAGCCTGTGTAGGAAAAGGGAAGGGAACACACACAGACATGCTCACACAACACACAACACGGGCCCAGCCAATGTCACGGGATTACACACTGCCATGAGGGCACTCCACTCCTGTGAAAGGTCCGCTGTGCCAAACCTTGTCTGTGCACGACTCAAACATGTCAGCAGAACACTCGGTCAGTGAGTCAACAACTACAACACACTGAAGGCTCTGCTCACATCAGCCTGGGTACGGGAGTGTCACGTCAGTCATCTGCATACACCCAAAACACGTGTCAAGCAAGTTGCACTGTATACACAGATGAGTCCTTCAACATTGATGTGCTAAACTGCATGTCCAGTGGAGATGGGCACACAGTCAGGGAAATAGAAACATTGAACAGTGGTAAGCCCACCAGATGTGCATCAGTGTAAGCCAAAGATGTTCATTCACAAATGCAAAACGTACATCCCTGTGTCAAATGCAGAACATTACACCCTCAGACTGCAGCAAAGGATGCTATAGATCCAGACTACATTAGGACACATATCCCATGGACCACATGGAGTCCATCACAGCAACACTTCATTTTCATGATCTGAACACTATTACAACTGCAAATGCATGATGATACTCATCTACATCATGTACATCCAAAGAAAAACAACAAGTAAACAAAAAGAGGCTTTATTCAGCAAATGTTAAACTAAAAATTCAAGTCCAAAAGAAACTAAGGCCAATGGCCAGTCCAAATACACAGTCCCAACAGGGTGATATGTGACAACTTGTCACCCATTGCTTGCCTGCACTGGTACGGACAGGGGACATCCCCCTCGGAGGGGCATACAAGGGGCAGGCCAGGCACCGCAGGGACAGGATCAGGGGATGCCAGAAGGAGGCAGTGAAGGGGTGGTGGGTGCAGGAGTGTCACCGGCAACTGCAGTGGAGGTGTCTGACTCAGTGGGGGCCGGCACCACTGTAGGGCACAAGTCAGATGGTGTGGGTGCTGCAGTGGGCCGGTCAGATGGAGTGGACTGGGTCCCCACTGCAGTGCCCGAGTCAGACAGGGTGGTTGTGGACTCCACTGCAGTGCATGACTCCAAGGGAGTGGAAGGGGGGGCAGATGAGGTGGGCAGGACAGAGGGGGACCCGGTCTCCACACCAGTGGCACAAACAGGCAGAGCGTCTGGTTTGGGGGTGGAAGAACAAGTGGTAGGGGGAGGGCCTAAGCAGTTTGGGGATGCGGTATCAGTGTGTGGGGGAACCTGGGGCAGGGTGTGGTGGTGGAACCTGTGGAGTGGTGGGCTGGGGGATGGAGGAGAGAGACTGTGTGGTGGAGCTGCGTGGTGGTGGTGGTGGGGTCTTGCCCTTCCTGGTCCGGGGGACCTTTCGAATGGGGTCCTCAGCCTGCCTGTGCCTGGGGGAGGGTGTCCGGGTGTGAGGGGCACTCCCCTCTGTGTGTGGTGGTCGCCTCTTCCACCTGGACTTCATGTCAGGTGTATCTGTGGGGAAGAGGCCAAGCTCACAGAGGAAGAGCTTCTGGGAGGGGGGGTTGCAGGTGAGGCAAGGGAAGGGGTTTTGGAGGGAGAGGCATCTGAGGACTGCGGAGTGCTCGTGGATGCGTGTGTGTGTGTCTGGGCCCCATCCCCTGTGAGTGAGATATCAGTCCCCTGATTGTGCGTGCGTGTGTGTCTGGATTTTGGCATGTGTGTCTGTGTGCTGCTTGTGTCTGTGCTGGTGGGTGCCTGTGCCGGTGTGTGTGTGCTTGGGACAGGTAGGGTGCTGGGGATTGTGGATGGGGCAGAGGTAGGAGGGGTGAGGGGTGAGGGACTGTTGCAGGAGGGACACTGCTGCCGTCAGTGAGGAGGCCATGGACTGATTGGTCCGATGTAGGGCAGACATGCCAGATGACATGCCCTCCATGAATGACACCAGTTGTGTCAAAAGACCCGTGTGTGCATGGAGGACACTCAGCATTGATGTCTGCCCTACATGGATCTGTTTCAGCAAGTCCACAGACTCCACACTCAGGGCAGCAGGGGGGACAGAGGCAGGGGTGCGGTGCCTGGCATGAAAGAGACACGCTCCCCTACACGGGAGCCTCCACGGACATGTGGGATGGGAGCAGATGGGAGGTTGGAGATGGTGGTGGTGGCGGGGACAGACTTGCTTGACGTTGCCTCTGGTCTGCTGACACCTGCCTCCACAAGGGAGTCCTCACTGGAAGTGCTGTTTTCCCCAGCCGAGGTGGTCGTAGCTGAGGTCTCCTCAGTGTGGCTCCCCTCACCCTCCGTGCCACTGGGTCCCTCGGTCTCCCCTGCAGTGGACCCAGTCTGGCTCTGCCGCTCCTCTTGGTCCGTGGAGCTGTCTCCTCCTGTGGCCGTGGATGTATCTGCAAACAATCAGGATAAACAGAGCAACATTAGTCACCTGTACTGACCACACACACCACAGTAAGTACAGCACATCACAGAGCAAGCCCTGCCATCATTTGCTAGACATTGCAATAAATGCTGACACTGATTTGAAGAAGCCCATTGTCTGCCTGACAGTCAGTCATGCCACACATATCCTACCTGTCCATGCACCCATCTGTCTGCTGCCTGTTGTATGCGACTAATCATATGTGCACACATGCACCACATACACAGTTGTTGGACATCCAAGAGAACATATGGAAATGTGTCACTCCAAACACATGCCATCTCCTGCCACTGACTCAGTACATGTGTCAGGAAAAGTGATTGGCAAAGTCTCTGTTGATATGCGGGTTTTGCTTCCATCACCAGACACAATGATGTCCTCATGTCCTGATAGACAATGCGACAATGGTGTGCTTGCAGGACATATCACACTACTGCTGGATCACCCTTTGCGAGTTGAATGTCATGGCACAGGCCTGTCTGGCAAGTCAGTCATAACTGTCTCCTGTCACAGGGGCAGTGCATACACACAACACCAGTCAACACTGTGTCACAATCATGGAAGTTTTGGGTATGCAAGCCCTGTAGCTGACAGGTGCACATGTGCACCCCTGGCCACCCACATCATGAGGACTAAGATGATCCCACGTCAATCAAATGAGACATTTGAGTGACTGCAAACACAAATCCATACACATGGGCACTTCACCGTCTGATGAGAATGAACCAAAGCTGCCTGCACCTCAATGTTTCATACACCTTTGTGCACAGTCAAGGGATCAGAGACCTATGCATTAACCAATGTGCAGATCCTATAGTCACAACTCAGATGGCTGGCCACCCCAAATTGTTAAACACTCCAGGAGTCAAAAAAGCAAGGCCACACCACGGTGACACAGAGGCAGACACATGAGTGCACTCTTCACAATGCCCAATATGTATGCTGACACACGGGAGTGGGAGAACAGAGTGCCTTCGATGTACGGAGTAGGTATTACAGTCCTGGTCCATGTGCAACATGGTATTACCCTGAACACTAGGCAGGTGGCCATGCATGTGTCACACACATGATGTACATACTTCTGAGGCTCCCCCCTTGGTCTCTGCTGCAGCATGGGTGTGTGGCACATACCCCAGACATGTGGTGAGTCAGAGCAGCAATTGGAACACATTGTGAAGCCATACCCAGAGTACATGTCAGATCACAGGCATTGTGTGAGCAATTGTACCACCCATGCAGCCCACAACAAAGTTCCTGTAACTGATGCTGTCCCCAACTTGAACCACAGGTAACTGCAAGTACACAGTACCCAAGTGACCTAAGTCACAGACTGTAAGGGCCACACCTGTGTATCAGATGAGGAGGGGGCATGACACAAGTGAGGGACATGAGTCCAGGACGACAAGACAGTTGTACTGTGGAAGTGGAACCAGGCTAAAGAAGTGCATAGAGCATGTTAGTCATAGTACACAGAAAAGGCTAGCACTTACCCCCTCCTTGCTGCTGTCTGGCCTTCAGCTGCCCATCCAGGTCAGTGAAGACCACCGCCAGAATCCGGAGCATGTGGGGGTCAGGGTCCGGTGTCCGCCCCTCCTGCGAGGAGGCGACAGCTTCAGCTGGACCCTTGCGATCCTCCGGGTCCAGCCACGAAGGTCCTGCCACCTCTTCTGGCAGTTGCGGATCCTGCGTCTGTAGACCCCACAGATCTTACTGCCCGGACGATGGTCAGCCAGATGTCCTGCTTCTGGTGGGCATCAACCTGTGAGGATGACAAAGTGAAAAGGCCATTACTACACATGCAACATATCCCTGCATCACACAGTTGGATATACATGTCTCAATCACAGGGGCATATGATGTACACAGGTAGTGCAACTATGGCTATGAACAGTTGTCCAGCAGTTACTAAATGGTATAATTGCCTGGGAAGTAAAACCTCATTGGAATGCACTGTTACTGCACTATACCTGTTCAGTGCATGTAACTACACACTTTGGGGGCTGACAACTACTCAGTGAGCATGCTAGCCACTGGTGTACACACTGTAAGTCTTGCTAGTCAGACAACATGCACAATTAGTAAGGCAGTGGACAGCACACTCACCTGCTCCCCTGGTTTCCCATACAGCTTGCTGTACTGTGGAAGGAGGCTGTCCAGCAGGGCCTGGTTCTCCTCAGTGCTGAAGGCTGGGGCTCTCTCCACAGTACGTGCCATTGCAGTAGCCAGAGGATGCAGAGACAGCAGCAGTGGTGGTGGCAGATGTCGTCCTGGAGCATGTAGTGCAGGCAAGTGAGCTCTCAGGGGAACAGCCAGCATTATATGTGTGCTGCAGAGGCAGATACTGTCCCATGTGTCCAAAGTGATAGGTCCAAGTCGTTTTCATCTTCTGAATCTGGCCAATCCATGGAATTGCACCACTTATACACGCCCACAGCATCCTTCAAATGTTCAACTTCATGACACCCATGAATTTGCAACATTGTTGTGGGTGGCCAACTGAATTCACTGCATCAGACTCGTTAAAGCTTAGAAAACGCGTCCATTACCATGTCAGGCCATAGCCAATGCGTGCGCACCGATCGGACCATTGCTGTACAACGCGTATTTCGAAAAACAACACGCATCCGTCCACATCAAATGCAATGGCCAATGCGTGCGCACCGATCGGTCCATTGCTGTACAACGCATATTTCGGATGACAACACGCATCCGTCCACATCATATGCAATGGCCAATGCGTGCGCACCGATAGGTCCATTGCTGTACAACGCGTATTTCGGATGACAACACGCATCCGTCCACATCATATGCAATGGCCAATGCGTGCGCACCGATCGGTCCATTGCTGTACAACGCGTATTTCGGATGACAACACGCATCCGTCCACATCATATGCAATGGCCAATGCGTGCGCACCGATCGGTCCATTGCTGTACAACGCGTATTTCGGATGACAACACGCATCCGTCCACATCATATGCAATGGCCAATGCGTGCGCACCGATCGGTCCATTGCTGTACAGCGCGTATTTCGGATGACAACACGCATCCGTCCACATCATATGCAATGGCCAATGCGTGCGCACCGATCGGTCCATTGCTGTACAACGCGTATTTCGGATGACAACACGCATCCGTCCACATCAAATGCAATGGCCAATGCGTGCGCACCGATCGGTCCATTGCTGTACAACGCGTATTTCGGATGACAACACGCATCCGTCCACATCATATGCAATGGCCAATGCGTGCGCACCGATCGGTCCATTGCTGTACGACGCGTCCCTGTACAAGTCACTCGCATATGTCACCATGGTTGTCACTGGTGAATGTATGCCAGCCACAATTACTTGTAGTACATAAGAAAAATGGTCCCAGTACACAATTGCATAGAAGAACCACAAAATTACATTGAATTAAACATAAATTACACAAACCATCTTATTCTTAATGTACAGTGTTGTTTAATCACACTGAACATACAGTAGTTCATAATATTTTCACTGATATTTATAAAGCAGTGCCCCAAGAGGGAAGGGTGGAGGTAAAGTGAATGAAGTGAGGATAGGAAAGTGAGTGAAACGGTGTACAATTCACATAATCAATTGTTATAAAACACAAAAGCGGCTCATAAAGGAGCCAGATCTTCTTATTGGGTACAAATGTTAGATAGCCATGGTTGTAGACAGGGTCACAGTGATGAATCGCTGTTGGTCAAACTGGCTAGTATGGTAGATGTCGACGTTTCGACCCCTGGATAATAGTAGGTCAATGTGTCCCTTACGTCGGGGTCTTCTTCAGGACAGGAGTGTAGGTGGGTGAATGGGGGCAGGTTATCTAGAGGCAGAATAGAAAAGCTTGAAAACTGAAAATTCCCATATAGGGAGTGAAATAAAACTACAGGAGAAAAATGAAATCTAAAAGATTACCATCAGTGGCCCATTCATTGGGCCTGAGGGACAAGTGGGCGCGTGGGCTCCAAACTGTAGTAGGCGAGTACAATCACCTGCAAAAGAATTGAGCAGGTTCAAAATACAAATAGGATCCACTCCTATAGATAAGGAATGGTTAGACCTCTCTAGTGCACTTACTTCAGCGCGTACTCAAAGATGCCTGAATTGGGGGTGGGCCACACAGGGTTAATCTCCTGGGCCCGGAAAAAATACTTGTGAGGTCAATGTGGAGGGCCAGATTGCTCCGTACTCAGTCGTTCCTAGGAAAGTAATGACAGAAGGTCGGTTGGTTGCACCAACTCCAAACATTGTGAAACACCTATGTATTGCATATATACATTTGAGCACATAACCAAGTTTACAGGTCGAAGACCGAAAAAATCAGCGTTAAGAAAATGAACAGCGTAACGTGGGACCCGTGCTGTTTAAGAAAAGCTGAAAAATACAGTATTGCACCCGCTTATGTAATTGATGCTGGCTGCCTGTCTCTCGAGGGCTACGAGGTCAATAAAAACAAAGCACGAAGTGCAGGGATGTCACCTGTGTGACAGAAAACAGCTATATAAGTAATGTGAAAAAACAGCGCCTATAATGGACGATTGCGTTTCAGGAGCGTCATGCTTGAAAGGAAAAACATGCGTTTTTAAAAAAAACCCTGTATTACTTAACGTCTCTGTGTTAAAAAGACAAAAGCGCAAAGGACAGAGATGTACTGTGCGCGGCAGGGGCTTACTGTAACTCCAGGAAACGTCTCGGTCCGTCAGAGGGAACCCGAGAAATGCATCCTGTCAATTAAATAGGCCGGTGAAAACCGGTCCATTAGCCAGGTGTACGTGACGAAATGCAGATTCCCTTAGTGTGAATCCGAAAAAAGGAAGGGAAGACAGACTGTAAAAGTCAGAACCTACTGCGAGGTTGCTGAGTATCATTCTCAGAAAAGTCTGAAAAGAAATCCCATTTACATGAAAAAAAGGTCAAATTAACAATTGACAGAGTGAACTCCGTCATGTTGATAAAAACCTTGGTAAATCATTATATGCATAATGGCGAACAACATCACATAAGAATACAAATCATAAACGTGGTCATATTAAGACATTGCTGTACATATGAAATAATTTAGCAATCTGGAGAGACAAAAGGCAGATATATATGTACACACGGAATTATTCAACAAACATGGGGAGACAAAAGACAAAGAAGGATTTATCATACAACTAAGCATGGCTCATTATGCATCACAGGTCCCCCCACATGGAAGTGTGTATATATGGATATAGAGCTCCATATGGTGCAATAACAGAATAAATAAAGAGCCTAGTTGGTGTATGCTCTAAGTATTAATACAGCGTTCTTCTTCTCTGTCTTCTCTCGGTTAAGGGCCATGGGTCACCCATATTCTGAAGAGTCTAAGTATAATACTACATAGCTAGACAAACATCATGATTGGTGGGACGGGCACATGTTCATGGTACAACCTTATAGATGGATAATGTAAACCGGTATATGGTAGGTTCCATAGATACATCATCTGATAAAGCCTGGTTAGAAGGAGGGCAGTATAATCGTATGTTTCCTGTATAGGTGAAGATCTTAATAGAAATAGGTCAACTGTAGGGGCTAATGAAAGAATACGCTTAGTCTAAAGCAGTCTAGTAGCTGTAAAAAGTGCATTAATGATGTTCACAACCACTCCTTGCGTGGGGATCAGGGTTAACGTGGTGCATGGGGTTGACCTCATGTGAGACAAGCTAGTTGTGCATGGCTGACCTCGGATTCATTCAAACCGTTCTGGATGGAGTCCAGGAGGGACATCCATTTGCATTCCCTCAAATCCAAGATCGTACCAATGTTACCTCCCCTAGGACCAAGGGAGGCCTTCTCAAGGACCACCCAATGAAACTCATCTGGGCTGTGGTCTGCAGTTCTGAAATGTTCCACCAAGGGTGCCCCTTGAACCCCACATCTGATGCGACTGCAGTGTTGCAGGATTCAGGATTTGACTTTCTGCTGTGTTTGACCGACATATATCAGATTACATGGACACACGATGCCATAGATCACATTGGTCGAGTTGCAATTCGTAAATGACCTTAAAGTGATCACATGCTGTTTATATGTGAATTCCTTTGTTTGAATTGTAGTTTGGCACGCCTTGCATTGTCCACACTTGAAGTGTCCAAGCGTCGGTGGTAAATTCCACATGGATTGAATTGATGGTGGCTTCAAGGGTTCTAAGAAAGAGCGTACTACGTGGTCCTTGACACTTTTGGCTTTTTTGTATGAGTGCATCGGGGGGTTGGTTTGATCTATATCCTCTGATATTAGTCCCCAGTATCCGTTGATCACTTTTTTGATGGCATGACTTTGCGTTGAGAATGTGGTGACACATATCATCCTTTGAGGAGTTTCTTCTGTGTGTTGTGCACATGAACACTGTGATGTGCAACTGTTCAGTTCAGGGCATGTGGCATGGTCACATTTCCAGGTTGTGTATGTGTATGTCATGTCACATACACCCTGAGTCCCATGTGGGAAGGTATGTACGTCACAGGGTGACCCATTGCCACAATAGTGATGGCCCTCCACAGTCTGTGTGCATGTTGTGTTTCAGATGTCTCTGATTCCATGTGCACAATGGGAGACAGTCTCCACATCCACGTTGTTTGTGCATCGACTTTGATGTTGTGCGTGTGTGTGTCACAGACGTCCATGTCTGTCCTGCAGAGGCAACAGGGGCCACTACCTGTGGGAGTCATGGTTGTTTTGCTGGCGTGTACATGATACGCCATGTCATGCCAGTGTCCATGTGGCAATACAGGGTCCCTGGGAATCTACCTGTCAAAGAGCTGTGATGCCTGGGGCACATCTGTCCTCACTTGTCACTGTGGTGTGTGTTTGGAACGTGACAGCAGTATATGGGTACTGTGACACAGCCAAATGATTTCCCATAGCACAACCTGGAACTTGATGTCAACACATGTTGAACTGAGATGTTAGATGTTGGCCATGTAGGTGCCATATATGTCCATACAGAACGGCACACACATCAAGTACTTGTGTCTCGTAATGACGTATCATGTGATAATGAGTATGGTCAATGCCACATATGTGGGGTGACTGACAATCTTTCTTTGTTCACCTATGCACTGCAGGGCACCAGCTGTCCATAGACCATCCCCTGACCTTGCAACCATGGTTGAACGTGACTGCATCCGACGGTACCGCTTCAACAGGCCGCTTATTGAGGAATTGGCGGTGCAGTTGGCCCCACATTTGCAACCTGGCCGGCCATACCTGCAGCGCTGACCCCCAAGGTGAAGGTGCTGGCAGCCCTACACTTCTTTGCCACCGGTACCTTTCAACACACTGTGGCGTCTGCTGGTGGGATGTCACAGACCATGTTCAGCCGTATGCTACGCGATGTTTTGGAGGCGATGTTGAGATACTTGAACCAGTACATCTATTTCCCTAAACGTCAACAACTCACTGACGTCAAGAGTGACTTATATGCCCTGGGGAGGATGCCACATGTCATCGGCTCCATTGATGGGACACATGTGGCTTTGGTACCACCACAGGCACATGAGCAAGCAAACAGGAACAGGAAACATTACCATTCTATCAATGCCCTGGTGGTATGTCTTGCAGATATGAGCATCTCACATGTGTGTGCACGTTTACCCGGTTCTGCACACGATGCCTACGTGATGAGGAGTAGTCGCATCCCGAGGATGATGTCACAGATGCAGAACCAGCGTGCCTGGCTTGTTGGTGTGTACTGACTTTGTACCATTGTGTGTGTGTTCTGCAATGTTGTATTCCACCCTCTTTTCCAAGTCAGCTAATGTGCAATTGTCTGTATGTAGGTGACTCCGGATACCCCAACATGCCGTGGTTGCTGACACCCCTCAGGAACCCTGTGACACCAGCCCAGATGCGCTACAATGAGGCACATTGTCGGACCAGGAGAGTGATTGAGCGGACATTTGGTCTCCTGAAGAGCCGCTTTCTCTGCCTGGACAAGACAGGAGGGGCCCTCCCATATGCCCCTGCAAAGGTATGCAAGATTGTCATCGTCTGCTGCATGCTACACAACCTGGCAGTGCGGAAGGAGTTGCCTCTCATCCTGGATGTCGATGACCAATATCCGCCACCTGTGGAGGATCCTGGCCTGGGCCACGATGCCAGTGATGAGGATGATGATGAGGGGGATGTCCGCACACAGCTCATCACCAACTTCTTCAGCTGAATGTGAGTATACAGAGTTGGTATGTCAATGATTTGAGTTTGCATGATATGTGTTGGTGGTGCTCTGTTGCTGTTTGAGTGTGGCCATGTGCTACTTGACTGTATGCGGGCAGCGATGTGTCGTTACAGGTAGTCTGTACTCCCCAACAGTGTTGACATGCTAACTTGGTTTTGTGTAGGTATCTTGTGACATGTATTGGGCATAAGTATTGCAGTTCTGTCCTGTTCTTCAGTGCTTTTGACTGTGTGTCATGTCTGTCCTTCATAGGGTACTTTCAGAGTTGTTTGGTCAACTGTGATCCCCCGACACCATGATTCAACTTCCAGGGTGGGAGCAGTCGTTTCCCTGCAGGTGATGTGCCACACACCCCTGGACTTTATTTCCTCTACTCTTGGTGACTGTGTGGCCACTGCCACGTGGGATTACCTTGCATCTGTAGTGGAAACAACATGTTGCAAATGTGTAATAAACCTGTGCTTCACTTTGGGATGTGCGTTGTCTGTGGTCACACATCTGACTGACATTAGCTTACTTCACCTGTGGGCTAGTTAACACAGACTCTGAATCGGTGTGGTGTCTGTGCATTCCACTGTATTTCCTGGCAACATCAGTGTAGGCGATGAGTCAGATGGCCCTGGTGTGTATGTGTTGTGTAGCCCTAGTGGTGTGTCTCCTCATATGTGTCACGTCGCCATGACTCACATGACGGTGTTGAACTTGCTGTAGCAGTTAGCATGCACAGTGTCATTTAGCAGATCATCATCTCCATGACAAAAAACAACGTTGGAATCACAACAGAGGCAAGTATGGTGTATTAGTGAGTTTATTTACATACATGTGTGAGGATAGTGCACAGGATGGTGGGTGCTGTACATTGGGATTGGAATCCAAAGTTCCCAGATGAGTTGGACGTGTTGGTAGCAGAAATGTCCTGAGTAAAGTCCACAGTCATCTGATACATTGGTCCAACTTAAACTCCCCATGTCATGTGGGAGAGTTGGGTTGCATTCGACAGGGTGAACAGTTTGCACACAAAGGTGGATTTCCAGAACAGGTGTTGGGTTCCTGGGGGATGTACATGGCCATCGGCCTCTCAGTTCTCCTTCCTCGGACGACCCCTCTTCTTTCTGGGGGGACCCTCACGTGCAGGCTGCTGCGGTGCAGAGGACTCTCCGCCAGAGTCATCCTCCCTCCCTGTGGCAGTTGCAGTTGTTGCGGCACCAGATGTTGTGGGCACACAGGGAGGTGTGGCCATGTTGGTTCTAATCTGGCGGAGGCATGTCAATATGTCCCTATGCACCGCTGTCAGTTCTTGCAATGTGTCCCACTTGGACTCCATGCGAGACATGTGTGTCTCCACACGGGACATGTGTGAGTCCAAGCGGGCATGATGGGCAGCCTGCTGCTGTTGAATGTCCTTGAGGATCCCCACTACCTGGCTGACCTCTCCGGTGCTATTCTGGTACACATCAGCAATGCGTACCAGTTGTGGGTCATCATGCAGTCCAGACCCCTCTGCAAACAGCGACCTCTGCCTACCACCCCTCCCACCATCCCTGGCCACACGTGCGGGACCTGCGGTGGCACGCACAGGTGACCCTAGGCCCCCTTGGGGGTTGGTACTGGGGTTGTTGTCCGTTGCTTCACGGTGGGCCGGGGTCCCTGTGCTGTTGTCATTGGTGGTCCTTGGTCTGTCTGTGTTGGCGGGTGTGGTCTGTGTGTTGGCAGATGTTGGAGGAGTGGGTGCAGGGGGTGCAGATGGTGGTCCTGCTGGTGCTGCATGATGACTCACACCGGAGGGGCCAGGTAGGTCTTCGCCATCCGAGGAGGGCAGAGGCTGTTCCACACCAGAGAGCTCAGGGGCCCCCGTAGCCTGGGACAGGGACTCCTCATCATCTGCTGCTGTGTCCCCATCATCACCTGTTTTTGGAAGAGACACACAATGTATGTTATGTTTCTACAGGCATCAATGGTTCAAACACCTGACAGTTGTGACTGTACCTCTGGATGCGGGCCTGTACATTGCATTGTCCTAAGTTGTCACAGTCAGAGGTTGATATTGGTGTAGCACATTGTCCTGCCAACCTGAAGCATTTCAATGTGAATGTTGAGGTGTGTGCATGGCCAGCATTGTTGGTATTTGGTTGACATCCGGCCCTCCTTCTCCCCCCAGCCAAGTTATCCCACCATGAAGCATGCTACCCTTGCAGTGGGTGCAGGTTGACTCTCAGGATGTCAGTCAGTGGTGTCCTGCTGTTGGTTGGTGCCCAGTTCCCAGCAGGGCCTTGTGCTCCCCACAACAGAGCACCAGTGTCAGACATCTTTGAAGTGGCTTTTCACTCCCTGTGAGGTGTGCATGCTTCAGTGTGAGCTTGCTGGGCCATGCGGGTGGGGGATGTTGAGCTGTGACTACCACTCCCATCATGCTATTGCCTACACCCCCTTCCCAGCATGCCCATACTTCCTTCCTTTTGAGTGGACTTCACTGTGTGTGAGTGTGACAGCAATGGCAAGATGGCTGACCGTGGTGTCCTGTTGTTTGTTGGTGCCCAGTTCCCAGCAGGGCCTTGTGCTCCCCACAACAGAGCACCAGTGTCAGACATCTTTGAAGTGGCTTTTCACTCCCTGTGAGGTGTGCATGCTTCAGTGTGAGCTTGCCGGGCCATGCGGGTGGGGGATGTTGAGCTGTGACTACCACTCCCATCATGCTATTGCCTACACCCCCTTCCCAGCATGCCCATACTTCCTTCCTTTTGAGTGGACTTCACTGTGTGTGAGTGTGACAGCAATGGCAAGATGGCTGACAGTGGTGTCCTGTTGTTTGTTGGTGCCCAGTTCCCAGCAGGGCCTTGTGCTCCCCACAACAGAGCACCAGTGTCAGACATCTTTGAAGTGGCTTTTCACTCCCTGTGAGGTGAGCATGCTTCAGTGTGAGCTTGCTGGGCCATGCGGGTGGGGGATGTTGAGCTCTGACTACCACTCCCATCATGCTATTGCCTACAACCCCCTTCCCAGCTTGCCCATACTTCCTTCCTTTTGAGTGGACTTCACTGTGTGTGAGTGTGACAGCAATGGCAAGATGGCTGACAGTGGTGTCCTGTTGTTTGTTGGTGCCCAGTTCCCAGCAGGGCCTTGTGCTCCCCACAACAGAGCACCAGTGTCAGACATCTTTGAAGTGGCTTTTCACTCCCTGTGAGGTGTGCATGCTTCAGTGTGAGCTTGCTGGGCCATGCGGGTGGGGGATGTTGAGCTGTGACTACCACTCCCATCATGCTATTGCCTACACCCCCCTTCCCAGCATGCCCATACTTCCTTCCTTTTGACTCTGCTTCCCTGTGGGGTAGTGTGCCTGTGCTGACAGGATGGCTGACAGTGTTGTCCTGGCGTTAGTTTGGCTACAAGTCCCAAAAGTGTCCCTGTGCTTCACACAGCATAACCCAGGGTGGTGGTTCTTTGTGGGATATTTAATTAGAGTGTGAGGCAATGCATTCTCCCAGGTGAGTTGTGTGGAGTTTGTGTTAAGGGTGTGTGTGAGAAAAGCTGCTGGTAACTATGGTCAGTGCTGTCAGTCCTCCTTCCCACCTAGCCAGATATCCCACCATGGAACGTGCTTCCATTGCAGGGAGTGCAAGTTTGCTTTCAGGATGTCAGTCAGTGGTGTCCTGCTGTTGGTTGGTGCACAGTTCCCAGCAGGGCCTTGTGCTCCCCACAGCAGTACCCAGTGTCAGCCATCTTGTCAGTTTTTTCCACTCCCTGTGATGTGAGCATGGTTCAGAGTGGTGTTGATGGGCCAATTGTGAGGGTGACCAATATCTATGACTACAACTCCCATCATGCTATTGGCTACACTGGCTTCACCAGCATACACAGAATTCCTTCCTTTCAGTGAGCTTCCCTGTGAGGTGGTGTTCTAGTGGTGGCAAAATGTCTGACAGTGTTTGTTGGTTAGATTTGTGCCACTGCCTTGCTCTATTTGTTGTTGGGTTTGTACATGTCATGACACAGTTACATATCACTATGGGATGGCAGGTATTGTGTTTGTCTAACTAACATACACATCTTGTGATGATTATGTTTTGGTTACTGTGGCTTTGCTAACGGTGCATGGTTTCACTATCCCCTTGACAGTGATGTGTGTGTATTGTCACACGATATTGGGTATATTGGTTGTGTACTCACCAGGCTCTGGGATGTTTGATAGTCCATGTACGCTCTCTGGTGGTAGGATGGCCCGCACCTTCTCCTCCCAGGGCCTGAGGTATACTGGTTTGGCAGGATGGCCACTGCCGGTGCGATGGCTCAAGGTGTAATCCTTCTTGAGTAGGGCCTTGACCCTCCTGCGCACATAATACCACCGGTTCTGGATGTCTTCCTTTGTGCGCAAACATGGTGATTGTGCGTTCACCCTGTCGACGATCCTCTCCCACATCTTGGTTTTCTGCGACATGGGGGTCTGTTGGACCAATGTACCGAACAAGTGTGGCTCTACCCTGAGGATTTCATCTACCAGCACTTCCAATTCACTGTCTAGGAACTTTGGATTTTTCTTTGGGGGCATGGTGATGGGTGGTGGTGGGGATTAATGTGTGTTTGTGTGCAGGTGAGGGTGTGTGTGTAGGTTTTGCTGGGTGTATGTGAGGGTGCTATTTGGGAGGTGCTAATGGTGTGTGGCTTGTGTGATGGATGAGTTGTGGGTGTGTCTGTGGTTGCTGTCTGATGGTGTTCTGTGCTGGCAGGTCATTTGAATTTGCAAAGGATCATGGTAGGGATTTGTGGCCTTTATATGGGTGGAGTTGTGGGTGTGTCTTTGTTCCATTTCTCCCCCCCCCAGTATTTATTGACTTTGTCATTGCTTGTTTGGCCCTTTTTTTTGTAGTTTTTCCTTTGTAGTTTTTGTGCATGTAGGAGACGTTCTTCTGACCGAGTAGGATGCTGCAGTTGGCTCGTGCGAGCTTCTCCGAGTCTTTCAAGCTGTGTTTCTGCTGTGTTTCATGTGCGGCGTACGCGTCGGTCACGGAGTATTGGGTTGCTTCGGCTCCGTTTTGTATTAGTGTCGGTCGTACGGCTTGAGCTCGTTGCGACTCGGTCTGGTTTTCCACGCATTGCATCGTACTGCGCGGGTCGGAGTTCGCGGGTACGTTTCTGTCGGGTTCATTCCTGGTGCGTGTCGGTTGGTTCGATTCGCGTGGTTTCCCGGCCGGATAGCTGGTTTCCGTGCAGTTCGGTCGTTCGGCTTGTGTTCCGTACGAGTCGGTCGTAATTCACATGCAATGCATCGTACTACGTGGATCGGGCAGTGCCGGTACGTGTCGGTCGGACTAAATTCCCGTACCGAGTCGGTCGGTACGTTTTCCGGCCTGAATCGGAATCGGCCCCTTAGTTTGTTTAACATTACTTTGGTTTCCAATCTATGGAAACATCTTCCCGTTTATTTCCAGCTATTTTGATGTTTATATTCCCAGTAGTTTTGGTGTTACATAAAATTGCATTGTGCATTAATGAGCCTGTTTCAAAGCACAACTTGCAAAAAGATTTGTATTTTATGTAGACAGCTCAGTGGCCTGCAACTTTTGCTGCAGAGATTTGTGTGCTACTTGCGGGTCATAAGTTATAATTCTGTAATATATATATAGTGTATAGTTATGAACCACAGTTAAAGAGCTGCATGCAAATATAAGGCTTAGGAGTAGAAACATACTGTTTTTCCTTAATCTTTCTTTGTTCTAAGGTTCCTTTAGATGATAAGAAGTACTTATTAGTAAGTTCTAGAGAAATGATTATTTGTGACCAATCATATTGAGAATGGTTCTTAAAAAGGAGGCCCAAGCAACTCAAAAGGGATTGGTGTCCTATGCGGCACAAAAAAGAGAGGTGTCCTATGCGGCACAAAAAAGAGAGGTGTCCGAAGCGGCACAATGGAGGAATGGTGTCCTATGCGGCACGAAAAAGAGAGGTGTCCAAAGCCGCACGAAAAAAAGAGGTGTCCGATGCGGCACATTGGAGGAATGGTGTCCTATGTGGCACAAAAAACAGGTGTCCAAAGCGGCACAATGGAGGAATGGTGTCCTATGTGGCACGAAAAAGAGAGGTGTCCGAAGCGGCATGAAAAAGAGGTGTCCGAAGCGGCACGAAAAAGAGAGGTGTCCGATGCGGCACAACGGAAGAATGGTGTCCTATGCGGCACGAAAAAGAGAGGTGTCCGAAGCAGCACAATGAATCCTTATCCATGTTGTTGTTTTCTAGAGTGTGGTGCACAGCATCCATCCTGTTGTGAGAGACAAACCGCTTTTTGGGATGACAGTCCACATCTTTTGAAGACATTGTCCTTGAGGGTTCATCCTGTCTTTAGAGGCAGCAGCCTCACTCACGTGGTGAAAGATCCACTTTGTGGAATTTTGGAGACCTGCTTTGAATTTGGGCTACTTGTTTGGTGGTCTGAAACTGGAGTCTTCACACCTTCTCACTCAAGTAAGTTGAAGTTTAAAAAAAATAAATGTAAAATGATTATTTAGACAATCAAATGTCCACACAAGCTTTGAATTTGGCTTACTTGATTGGTGGTCTAAAAATGGAACATTGTTGCCTTTTTCCCGTTAGTTGCATTTAAAAAAAAAAAAAAAAAGTAGTTTATTTGGATAATCAGTTAGCCACCCAAACATAATTACATAAAAAAACAATTATATTAATGATTTATCCATCTTAAAATCATTGTCAAAATGTAGTACATTTTAGTAGTGGAACTTGGGCTAATTGCTAAATAATCACAATAATGAATTTTACAAGCTTTTCACACAATTAAGTTGGTAAAATTGTTTTCTAATTATATTTTGGTGTTAGACTTGGTGAGCAGGATTAAGGGGGCTCTAAGGATGTTTGCTGTAAAAGAGGTACTAAAGTATACAAAAAGTGATGGATGGAATGTTTGAATTAATCTCAGCCACTGATACTCAGAGCCACATCCCATCCCATTGTTACTTTGCACACCATGCTACCTCAATTTGAACCCAGCTATATGCAAAACAGTATTGACCCTGCTCCAATGGGAACAGTCCAGCTCGTACTGCCGAGCCAGGTTTTCCCTGAACCGGAACACACGCAACCCAGGGCAGGTTTTGCCCTTATTATAGGCTCATCATCCGGGTACAGCTTGGTTCCAGTGACACAGTGTTCATGGGACCCACATCTGGCAATGCCTGTCCCACTTAGGATGACATACTGAAGTATACAAAAAGTGATGGATGGAATGCTTGAACAAATCTTAGCCACTGGTAATTACTCAGGCCAATATAAGCAACAGTGATTGGGTTTTCTCTGCTTGAGGGCTGAATTCTAGACTCTTCAATTCAGGGTTATGTCATGATTTAGGAGCATTTTTCCATTTTTGCTGAAGATGCAAATGTATTCACCTTCTTGAGAACTGAGATGAAAACAATGAAACAGCTGAGTGCTACAGCAAGGGATGGAATGAGTGCAGAGAATCAGTGGGAGAAAGAGGAGAAACTGAAAAAGGAGATTAATGGAGAAGTGAGACATGAGAAGTCAAGTGAGACAAGAATGGTGTGTATGGCATATAGGGGCATATGTATGAAAAATCCGTTTTGCGAGTCCTTAATAGCGATGTTTAGCGAATCGCTATTAAGGACTCGCAAAAGGCAATGTATGTAAGATTCGCAATATTAATTGTGATTCCTACGTATTCCTTAATTGCGAATCGCAAATTGCGATTCGCAATTAAGGAATACCTTTCCATTCATTTCTATGGGCCTAGAGGCCCATAGGAATGAATGGGAAGACATTCGCAATTTGCGAGTACCCATTAGGTACTCGCGAATTGCGAATGCAATTTCAAGGGTGCAAGGGTGTCAAAGGACACCCTGTTGCACCCTGAAATGAGCATGTGTGCACATGTGGCGCACATACATGCCCTAAGGGCATGTATGTGCGCCACATGGCACTTTGAAAAATGCCAAAAGTGCATTTTTCAAAGAAATCGCAAATTACCACCTACTTGAAGGCAAAATCGCACAACGCTTCAAGAATTGCATTTAAGGAATCGCAATTTGCGATTCCTTAAATGCATTCGCAGAATAGGGAATCGCAAATTTTGCGATTCCCTATTGTGCAAGGGCCTTTTGGGATGATACATCCCAAAAGGCTTTTTCCCGTTCGCAAACGGGCCGATCGGCCCGTTTGCGAATGGGAAATAGGCTTCATGCATATGCCCCATAGAATGATCGATCTGAGGGCAAGCTAGATAACCTAGTAGGGGGAAGGGAAGACTGCAAGATGACGATTTAAGTTAAGCAAGGGTGAAAGGTTTTGGTGGAACTAAAGAGGAACAGAAAAGGAGAGACATAACAAGCAGGAGGTGGGGCAAAGACCAAAGAGCAAGAGAGAGACGTAGGGAACTAGAGAATGAAACATAAGGCATTAGAGGTTTATGCGAGGAAGAGTGCGAGAACAATGGAAGAATAACAACGAGAGAGTCGGGCTTCAATTTTACAGGAAGATAAGTGAATGATTTTTGAACAATATAACAAAGTAGAATGAAGTGAGAATGGAAAACGTGTCAGTCTCGAGTCAGAAGCATTACCTATGTATCTTGCTGAGATAGGCGATGCGGGTCTGAGATTTCCTGACAATCAGTGTGATTTGCCCAGTTAATAACATGATCTGATGAGCAGAGATGAGTGATTTTAGGGTAGTTATTATGGTGTTTGTGGGAGTGCTAGAGGTGAGAATGTAAAGCAAGATTATGTTGTGAAAATTAAAAGCATTTTTGAAGACCTTATGATTTATGCAAGCTTTGCGTTATTTGTATGTTTTACAAAAAAAGCATGAGTAATTTAATGTCACTTATAATTTGGCTGGAGGTAGGTGGTACCAGCCTCAATGCTAATAGAACAATTTTTAGAGTGGAGGTGGTGGCAGTGGTGTTAGATCACTAAAAGCAATTTTTTTAATAAAAAATCATGTTACTGAATAAGCTAGTGTATAGAAAGACCAAAGCCCATCTAGCTGGATCATTTGGATGCCTTCCAAAGGAACTGTTGTAAAACGTGGCTGCAATGGTGATTTTAGAAATGCATTTCTAACCATAATGGTAAATGTATTATGAATGTGTAATTTATGAACATTTTCCATCAAAACAATGTTTAAATGTTGATGGGAAACAGTCAGAAAACCGCGGTCTGAACCACGCGTGTTCCGACTACGCAAGCTCTTCCACGCGTGCCTTAACCACGCATATGCGTGGTTAAGGCAGTGCGCGGTCTAGCTGCAGGAAGACGGAAGCAGGAAGATGCCGCGTGAGGTAAGTGGGGCTGGTTTTTGTTAAGGGCTTGGAGGGGGTCGGGGTAGGTTTTAGGGCAGTGGAAGGGGTTGGGTAGTTTAAGGGACAGCGAAGGGGGGTGGGTGGTTGGGGTAGTGTAAGTTAGGGTGCAGTGTTTTCGGCCTTAGGGCAGTGGGAAGGGAATGGGTAGTTGGGTTAGTTTTTAGGGTGGGGGTCGGGGTAGGTTTTAAGGTAGTGGAAGGGGTTGGGGTATTAAGGGACAGGGCGGGGTAGTGTAGGGATTTAGGTTTTAGGGCAGTGGGAGGGTAATGGGTAGTTGGGGTCGTTTTTGGGGCTAGGAGGGGGTGGGGGTAGGTTTTAGGGCAGTGGAAGGGGTTGGGGTAGTTTAAGGGACAGCGGGGCGGGGGTGGGGTAGTGTAAGTTAAGGAGCAGGAATGTAGGCCTTAGGGCAGTGGGAAGGGAATGGGTAGTTGGGTTAGTTTTTAGGGCTGGGGTCAGTGTAGGTTTTAGGGCACTGGAAGGTGTTGGGGCAGTTTAAGGGCCGGCGCGGGGGTGGGGTAGTGTAGGGTTTTAGGCCTTAGGGCACTGCAAGAGGAAAGGGTAGTTGGGTTAGTTTTGAGTCAGGGGGTTAGAGTAGGTTTTAGGACAGTGGAAGGGGTTGGGGTAGTTTAAGTGACATGGCGGGGTAAGGTAAGTTAGGGTGCTGGGTTTCAGGCCTTAGGGCAGTGGGAGGGGAATGGGTAGTTGGGTTAGTTTTTAGGGTGGGGGTCGGGTGGGTTTTAGGGCAGTGGAAGGGGTTGGGGTAGTTCAAGGGACAGCGGGGGGCAGGGGGATCGGGGTAGTGTAGGATTTTAGGCCGTAGGACAGTGGGAGGGAAATGGGTAGTTGGGTTCATTTTTAGGGCTGGGTCGTGGTAGGTTTTAGGGCAATGGAAGGGGTTGGGGCAGTTTAAGGGATGGTGCTGGGTGGGGTAGTGTAGGGATTTAGACCTTAAGGCACTGGGAGGGGGATGGGTAGTTGGGTTAGTTTTTAGGGCGGGTGGGGTTGGGGTAGGTTTTAGGGCAGTGGAAGGGGTTGGGGTAGTTTAAGGGACAGCACTGGGCGGGGTCGGGTAGTGTAAATTAGGGTGCTGGGTTTCAGGCCTTAGGGCAGTGGGAGGAAAACGGGTAGTTGGGTTAGTTTTTAGGGCGGGGGTCGGGATAGGTTTTAGGGCAGTGGAAGGGGTTGGGGTAGTTCAAGGGATGGCAGGGGGGGCAGGGGGGTCGGGGTAGTGTAGGGTTTTAGGCCTTAGGACAGTGGGAGGGGAATGGGTAGTTGGGATAGTTTTTAGTGTTGGGGTTAGGTTTCAGGGCAGTGGAAGGGGATCGGGTAGTTAAAGGGACAGCGCGGGGGCAAGGATGGGGGGGTGGTCGGGGGAGGCGGGGTATTGGTGACCTTAGCCACACATAACCCTTTACCATTCATGCCTATACCACAAAATCTTGGGGTAAAGCAGGGCCGGACTGGGAACCGAAACCGGCCCTGGCAAAGTGCTCGGCCGGCCCCCCGGGGGGGGGTTGTTGGAGGTGCGGCCGAGCTGTTTGCCAGGGCCAGTTTCGGCGGATTTTGTTACAGGGGCCCTGATTGCAGCTATGCTGCAAAAACGGCCCTGTAACAAAAACGGCCCCCCAGGGACCCAAAATCGGCCCCCACCCTGACGGCCCACCAGGGAAACCCCCAGTGCCCGCTACGGCCAGTCCGGCCCTGGGGTAAAGGCATGTGAGGTAAAGGAATGCGTGGTTAAGACGCATTCGTGGTTGGGCTGCTTGGTAGAGGCACGCGTAGTAAAACCATTCATGCTTCTATCATACAAATTAATCAAAAGCCTTTTTAACGGGGCCTAGATATAGTAGCTCCTGCAGCTCTAAAAGTTCTTCTCTGCTCATCCACTATGTGCTATACCCCATCAGATTAGTGAATACACTATAAAGCGTAAGGGGTCTGACAGCCAAACTGTTCAATTATAAAACAGAGCCACTCCTGAAGTAACACTCTTCACAAATGCAATTCAAGGAGATATAATCCCAACAGGTATTCTGTTATGGTTTAAATATACCTTAAGGGATAATGTGCTAGAAAATGTATTGCCAGCACAAATACTGTAGAAATAATGCTTCAAAGTTCTTCTATACAATGGCCAATGCTACTAAGAATACTGGGGCACATGCATCAACATAGACAATAGCGATTCTTTATTTTTTTTAATTTTTTTATTTTGCCACAAGGTACCTTTTAATCACATATGACTTAGATTTATTATTAACATTCCTTTCTTACAGTTGTATACGTTGAGTCACTTATCTCTAATATACATTCAACAAACCTTGTTATCATCATGGTAGGGCCAGTACACAGAACATAAACCAATAACATAAAGCCGATTACATAATATATATAATATACATATATTTAGAAATCGTCAGGGCTTAACCAATTCCTGTTCTATCTGCTGGCTCAACGGATCCTTTTTAAACCAATTGGTCATTGGTCCCCATATCCTACGTCCCTTCTCTCTTGCACGCCAACCCTTGTTATTATATAATGCCGTTTCCTGAACATGAATATTTAATACTCGATATAGCCAAGCAGTATATGACGGGGGTTCTGTATCTTTCCATACTGAGGCTATCAAAAGTCTGGCTACTGTAGTTGTAATAAACACAAAATCTCTATGGATTGTAGATAGTTCAGCTCGGCTATCATACCCAAATAGCATCATAGATGGGGTGATAGTAATCATACGATTAGTTGTTTCTTGCCAAAAGTTCTCGATTCCCTTTTTTAAAGAACTGAGGGAATTACATGAAAAGAACATATGGACCATATCAGCAGGGCCCTGGCGACATCTAGGACATTTATCCGATTCTTGTTTCCCCCATTTATATAACTTGGCTGGGGTATAGTATAAATCAAAAATAGTTTTATAATGTTGTGTCTTTAAATTGGCCGCCAGGAGAGTATTTCTTCCCAGTTCCAAAGACATGTCTAGATCTACCTCTGCATCCCCAAGTTTTTCTACCCATCGTGTCTCTATTTTGTCTAAATCATCCGGTACAGTTTCCAGCAGTATGTTATAGAAATCCCCAATCCGGGCGCCCCGGTGTATTTTCTCCAGTATAGGTATTTCTCCTAGGCTAATTGATCCCCTTTCCAAGCTTTTTAGACATCCCTTCATTTGGATATACTTAAACAATGTCCCTTTATCAATTCCAAACTCCTCTACTAAATCCGAGAAGGGGATTATCTGTGCTTCGTCATTATATAAACACGAAGCCCGTATTATACCTGCCCGCTCCCAATCCTTAGCCATACCATCCATTATTTCTGCTGGAAACAGTGATGACTCCCATAGCGGTGTATATCTATTAAGTTTGGGAACTTTCAAAATCTTGCTGGCTTTTATCCAGACCGACCTGGCTGCTTTGATGCATTTAAAGCGGATATTCTTATAATAGCTCGGTTCCCATTGTCTAAGAAACAATCCTTTTGCTTCCTTTCCTATGGCGAGCTGATATATAGAAGGCAGATCATCCTCTCTATCCATCCTCTCCTCCACCAAGAGAGTGCCCATCTGCTGCAAAAAAGCTGCCCAGTAGTAAAAAAGTATGTTTGGGGCAGCCCAACCACCTCTCTCCCGAGGGAGAGTTAATATTCTCAATGGCCGTCTTATTTTATGATAATTCCAAATGAAATTCGAAAAAATAGCATTCATTTTCTGGATTATATTGGGCTGCAATATGAGGGGAATGGAACGAAACAGGTACAGAATTCTAGGAAAGATTTTCATTTTTAACACATTTATCCTACCAACTATAGTTAAATGCAATTGTCTATTCGCCGGAGCTCCTCGCTGATGTCTTTAAGTATAGGGTCAAGATTATTTGTCCATAATTTATCTAATTTAAATCCTATCCTTACCCCCAGGTACATAGCAGAGTCAGTCTGTCGTTGATCTTGTAATACGCACTGTCTCGAACAGATTACCTGAGTCTTACCCTTATTAAGTCGATAACCCGACCTGCTCCCAAATTCCTCTGCCATACTTTCGATTTCCGTAATTGCCACTCCTGGCCTAGATGTAACTACGGCGATATCATCCGCATAAGCGAGCACTTTGGTCTCGTAGCCATTAACTCGATACGGTTCAATTGCGGCATTTAAAATCAGCTGATTAACGAAGGGATCTATATATAAAGCAAAAAGGATTGGGGAGCACGGGCAGCCCTGTCTGGTGCCCCGTGCTACCGAGATTGGATCAGAAGCATTCCCCATCACTTGCAGCCTTGCAGTAGGTTTATAATACATCGCCTGGATAGCAGTAATCAGCCGCGGGCCAAACCCTCTCTCCGCCAAAATTTCCCAGAGATATTGCCACGTCACCCGGTCAAAAGCCTTTTCGGCATCCAAGAGGATCACAGCCAAACCATCTCCTTTAACTTCCGCTATGTCTATCAGAGAAATCACCTGTCGAATATGATCTGTAGTGCCTCTGCCAGGTATAAAGCCATGCTGCCATGGCGAAACCAATTTAGCTATGATCCCCTGGAGCCGATTGGCTAAGACCTTAGAGTAAATTTTGGCGTCAGAGTTTATTAACGATATAGGCCTGTATGATCCTGGCAACTCGGGTGGTTTTCCTTTTTTTAGAAATATTACTATGTCGGTTTCCTGCCATGATCTGGGGGGTATCCCACGATATTGCACATCTAAAAACAAATCTTGTAATATTGGAACTAAAATTGATTGCAGAGCTTTATATATTTTAACTGGGATTTTATCGGGGCCAGATGCTTTCCCCGAAGATAGGGTATTCAGAGCTATCCTTGTTTCTTCCAATGAAATTTCTTTTTCCAGTTCAGAATGTGTCTCTACGTCCAATCTACCAGATCCTAAATATTTCCTCGTACTTCTTACCTGTCCTGAGTCGCCAGGATCCAGTTGATATAGTTTACTGTAAAATTGTTCAAACACCTCCGTGATTTTTATCGGGGTGTTTTGCAATTGCCCATCAGAATTCTTAATTGCGGCAATATTATTAAATGTAGCCCGCTGCCTGATCCTAAGAGCCAATAGTCTGCCCGTCATCTCCCCATATTCATATCTCTCTCTTTGATATGTCTGGTATGCCTGAGCCACTTGTACTTGAAACAGACTATTAATTTCCGCCTTAGCTACTGCTATCTCTTTTCTAACCTCCCCCAATCTCTCAAAGTTCCCATGCCCTAGTAGATTAATATGTTCTGTCTCTAATTGTGACAATTTAGTCATGAGTGCAGTAATTTGATCCTTACGATGCTTACGCTGCTGACCAACAAAGCTTATTACTTGTCCCCTCAGACTAGCTTTAAATGCATCCCACACCATCGCACGGGAGGTACTATAGCGGTTGGCATCAAAAAACTCCCTGGTCCAATCTTTAATAAACTTTAAAAAGTCTTCATCGGCTAATAATTTCCTATCAAAAGTCCATGGACGAGGCTTCCCTTCCCTATCCTGGTGAGTTATTCCCAACAGGAGAGGATTATGATCTGAGAAGATTTGGGGCATTTTGGTGATTTCCGCCTCCCCAAGAATCTGAGCTGAGACCAAAAAGTAATCCAAACGTACGCTTTTTTGATGTGGACTTGAAAAGTACGTAAATCCTGGATCTTTATCATTCTTGGCCGCCCACACATCCTCTAACCCATGACTAGTCTTAAGCATATTTATTGCCTGATTAACCTTTGGTTTCCTTCCAGTGTACCCCAATCCTATCTCCCGTGAAATCCCAAGATGAATGTTAAAATCTCCACATAGAATTAGTGAGGTTGGCCATGTAGCTAACTCTATCTCCAGCTCTTTCCAAATTTCAGGATCATCCTGATTTGAGGCATAGATAGTCCCAATTGTCAGCCCTGAGCTTAATGAGACAATTGCCCATCGGCCCCATTTATCTGCCAGAGTACGCTTACTTATTCCCACTTTATGTTTAATAAAAATCGCTACTCCCCTAATTGTAGATGTCTGTGAGGAGCAGACTGCCATGTCATAACCACTTATCTGAAGTACCGCCCGATTACCCCAGGGAATATGTGTTTCTTGTAAGCAAATAATTTCTGGACTAATATATCGCAAAATTTCGTAAATCTTATTTCTTTTAGCCCTATCATTAAGCCCTGCCACATTAACTGTGCAAATCTTTAGCTTATCCATAACCTACACCACAAAGTATCCACCTTGCCTGCTCTATACTCATTTTACTAAATCTTTGTTTCCTCTTCACATTCTCTATGTACCTTGTCTGGCTTTTTCTCTCGCCCCTCCCCCTCCCCCACCCTCCCTGTCGTCCAACACCCCACCCTACCCTACCCTCCCTCCTTCCTCCCCATCTCCTCCCCCTGGAAGCAGCTAGAAGTAGGGGAACCAAACACCCTGGTGGAAGCAAGATGGCGGCAGGCTAGGTTTGGCTGTCGCAGCAGCAGGAAAATACCATGACCATGCACACCTCGTACGCTTTCAGATGGCTTAACTAAAGGATGACTTCGGCGCTATTGAACTCGCTATCGGAAACCCTTTGTGAAAAGATACTTTGTAGCGTTTATGTTTTGGCAACAATCTTGGGAAAAAACAAAATACAGACAGAATTGGCTTTCACCTGCTGGAGGATCTGTTGGCTGCTGTTGAACCCGGGCGCCTGTTATCTGGATCGGGTGCGTTCGTGCGAGCAGGCTGGCTCGAGTAAGGACAGAATGCCTCCAAAAGTCCCCCCATCAACGCGGGCTAAGACGACGAAAAATGTCACTGTTGCCGGTCCGACTTTGGGGGACGCGGCAGCGGAATCAGGTGTGGGAGCTGCGGGAGCTGGAATGACCTGAGTACACGGACGCCGAGGCCAGAATACGAACCGGAAGGAACTCACAGGCGAAAAGGAGAATCAGAGGCGGAGGTCCGGGTCAACTATTGCAGAGCTGTTTGCAGGAACAAAGAGGTCTGAGAAGTGCATCGAGAAGACGGCCTCCAGCGGTAAAGCGATTGCGGTGGATTCAACATCAGAGAGTGAGAAGCGGCTGAGTGAGGTGGGCACTCTTTTGGATACTCAACAGCATGGCTAGGCAATAAGCAACACAATATCACAGGAAAAAGAGAAAAATTTGGGAGATGCTGTGAATTACCTTGCCGCTCCCACTATATATGAGATGCCCGAAATAGCTAAGCCAGACCTGATGAAACCCTCTGAACCTGAGGGGGACAAAATCGAAGCAAGTATGGTCAGGGGCCCAAGTGTGGGTGTTACGATCTTCAGTGAGGGGGTAGATGATGGCGGGGAGGACGCTATGGATAAGGGGCAGCAGGGTGAAAATATGAGTCCCCAGGTAAAGGATAAAGAGGTCTTTATAGAAAACATCCTATCTAACCAGATTAGCCAGACAGAGCTCCCTACAACACAGCAGCCTGGCACTGGGAAAGTTATGGTGGGCCTCATACATGGTAAAGAAGATGCAAATACAGGAGTGAAAGCTGTGGGTTCATTCCATGCACGGGCCACACACTGTGTGCAGAAGATCTATGGAGAGAAGGAGACTGATATTGAGTCAATTGATTATTTTTATTCATTATCTGATGAAACAGAATCAGTGGATGGCTCCCTCTCCATGACTAGCGCCAGCGAGGCAGAAAATGAGAACTTTAAAGACGCTAGTGAAGGGGATTCCGCTATAACGTTACGGATGGCTAAAAGGGTGACTAACCCTTTAACACATGCTAATCTAGATGGACAAGAACTAAACTGGGATTACTCGCCGGTAAACCAATTAGTTGGGGGCAGAAGTAAGCAGGTCCCGGATATGGAAGAAGTCCCTGCCACAACGCTGGACGCGATACTACAGGCAGTCATGGCACATCGAGAAGAGGCCCGACAAGATAGCAGGCGTTCTCAAGCAGCCATACGGAAAATACAGGGCTCAGTCCGGAAAATAGCGAAAGTGTGCACCGAAATCTCGGATCGTATAACAGAATTGGAAACACGAACGGGGAATATGGAAGCAGACATGGTGTCAATACAGGTGCAGTCCGCATCACATGAGGCTAGGTTTACAGATGTTCAATGGAAACTCGAAGAACAGGAAAACCGCCAACGGAGAAATAATCTCCGATTTTTAGGTATCCCGGAGGATAAAGGGGATACAGATATCCGCCTCTATATGATTGATCTCTTAGCTAAAGCTTTTCCTGAGGTAGAAGGCTGGAACTGGGCACATGAAATCCAAAGAGCGCATCGGGTGCCCATGACTGCTAAACAACCGTCAGCTGTAACCGGAGATGGTAGACCTCGAGCGGTACTTGTCTATTTCGGGAACTTTCTTCTCCGGCAGACTATCTTTGAGAAGGCTAGACCAGATCGCAAGCGTAAGCTGGAAGATGTAGAGTTTTTACACGCCCCGACTTCTGTCATGTAACTGTTGAACGGCGCTGGAGATTAAGACAGATGATAAGTCAGTTTCAAGCAATAGGAGCACAGGCATATCTTATGAACCCAGCAAAGCTAAAAATTATAATTAGGGATAGCATTCGCTATTTCACATCAGAAGTCAAGGCTAAAGAATTTTTGGAGGAATTAAAGGGGAAGGAGTAGGATGACTCGTTGTAGGAGTTAATATCAGTATATATGGCTTAGTGTGGCAAGTAACCTAAAGTTATGATCTAATAATGTTAGAAAATGTGCTAACCTAATGTTATGATGTAATAATGTTAGACACTATGATAAAGAGATTATAGGCGGGGGTGTATCATGGATCATGGTGTTATGCTGCCACATCGCCAACTAGACCATTGGTCTAGCTGACAATAGCGATTCTTTAAATGCGATTATTAAGGAATCGCAATTAAAGAATCGCTATTGCCTATGCATGTAGGAATCGCAAACAAATTTGCGATTTCTACAAATCCCTTAATTGCGAGTCGCAAAATGCGAGTCGCAATTGAGGAATTGATTCCCATTCATTCCTATGGGCCCAGAGGCCCATAGGAATTAAAGGTAATTGCGTGCACAATTTGCGAGTACCCAATAGGTACTCGCAAATTGCGCATGCTATTTCAAGGGTGCCAAAAGGATACCCTTTTGCACCCCTGAAATTGTTAAGTGAACACATGTTGCGCACACACATGCCCCAAGGGCATGTGTGTGTGTAACCTGGAACTTTGAAAAATGCACTTTAGTGCGTTTTTCAAAGTTTTAGCAAAATACCATCAAGTTTCATTTGACGGTAATTTGCGTCCCCTAAGTGCGAAATTGCTATTTTTAATGGCATCATGCATTGCATTTGAGGCATCGCAATTTGCGATTCCTTAATTGCAATCGTAATTTAAGTAATCGCAAATTTTGCAATTACTTAAATTGCGATTTTTGCATTTGGGATGATGCATCCCAAATGCAAAAATACCGGTCGCAAAGGGGCAGATTCTGAGAATCTGCCCGTTTGCGACTGGTTTTTCCTTTGATGCATGTGGCCCACTGAGCCATGAAACAAATGTCCTCAAAATATTAGGAAATATTATGCCTACAGATGACTAGATTGCTGAATTTGGCCTAGTGTACTGTGCGCTAGGAATGGGTGTTCATAATAATTATTTGATCATTAAAGGCAATTTATGATGTCATTTCCTGCATAAAGCCCAAGAGGCCATCATAGTAAAGGAACGTATTAACTTTGGAATACTTTGTGAAGATGCTTAATAGTTATTTTCTAGATATAACTTGTTTCTTTAAACAAATCTCTGTAAACTGAACATGTGATATGCCTTTGTTCTTCTTTTGCTGAAATAGTAGTTATGTCGTGTAGTTCCTATATTACCTATACAGGATCTGCACGTTTGGATAACATAAACTGTGGGATTGGTGGCAGACTGATTCCGAGCACCCCCACCGGATACGTTAGCCTGTCTGTATTAGCTAGCTCACAGTGCCACTATAATCTCCTCTTATCACGGAGAGAAATAGATTCTGGCAACCTCAGAACATGACAAACCAGATCCCTCAGAATCGTGGAAACAATATACTACCTTTCGCTCAGTCACTCGTGCTCACTTAGTTTGTCTCAGATACACAGAATAAACATACTGGGCGTTTGTCAATAAGGATTTATTGAACAGTTGTTAGTCTAGTGTAGCATAGATGAGCTGCAACAACCATTAGACAGTGGCAGAGATATATGATTAGCAATATTACAAAAGTAAAGGGATGGTATAGTTCTACCATCTTGCAGAAATCATGAATATATACATGTACCTAAAACACCTGATAAAAAGTGCGTACTCCTATGATGCCTCCCTAACTAGATGTACGTAAATGTACCTAGCATCTATGTAGGTGTTATGCCAAGAATCCCTCTAGAATCTAGTCCACCCCATTACCTGAGAGTTTAGAGAATGTGGGACCCTGTCCTGGTCTCGAGTTGGACACCCCGCGAGGGATGTTAGACCACTGCGAGCTGGAGCGTCTGCATGCAGGAACCTCAGCGTCTCTGGTCAGTGTGTCAGCCGGAAAGTCACGGTCTCCTCTATCTTCCTAAGCAAGATGTGCTGTATATATACCCATAGGTCTCCCCAGGGGTCCTACCTTGCTGTGTTACTGTGTCCGCCTAAAGGATGACGTTGGGCCTGAACTTTATACAGAGATATTATACAGGAGATGGTAATCCTACTGTTAGTCCTGCTGTGCTTCCAAGAAGCCTCATGCATAATGTATGAGAATCGAACCAGGGAAAAACCCGCGTTCTGAATGCAGTGTCATATCTAGGTAAAAGGTCAGTGCCTAAGAACCGTTATGTATGTAATGTAGGGAAGAATATAGGTGAAAGGTTGCAATGTTACCTGCGCCTATATAGGGTACCTATATGGAATATAACATCCACTCCTCTTCCGACTGGACGACATATGTAACCTATTACTGTACTACTAGCATAACTAGATAGCGGTACGCACAAGGTTTATAAAAACATCTCTTTAGCTAAAAATGTTTAAAAATTTCTAAAAAAAATTCTAAAAAATTCTAAAAATGTAAAAAGAAACTTTTTCTAGCTCTAAAAGTGTCGGTGATTATAGTCCGAACCACTATAAGCATTAAAAAAGCCATGTATGCCCAAAAAATGAAATGAATGTCAATTTAATGTCATAGTTCCAAATTTGAGCTTGTTTAAAAAGGGCGAATTTCTCCCAGCACACGGCGAGCCAAATGAGTCAAATGTTTATGTGTCCTGGCTGGTAGACGCAACATTTCCGTTGCTTGCTTCCGCCGTAGACGGCCCCTGTAACACCTCACAGGGTATGTCAATTGAGCACAGATGATGTTCCACGCTGTCTGCAGCCGGTGCTGGGGCAACCTGTGCGCCGTCCAAAACCTGGGTGTCAGTGGAGGAGCCGGTGTTCAGACCAACAGGTGCAGTTACTACCTGCGGTGGCTCAAGGGATGCCGCCATCAGCATTGGAATACGCTGAGGACACTGCAGAACATGGGCCGTTATCGGGTCCAGTAACGCATTCACGTCCGGTGGCGCACATGATGGGAGTGTCAAACACAGGTCTAACACGCATTCTTCTCCGCAAAACTGGCATCGGAGGACAGGTAAGATGTAGTCCATCCAGACTGGTCAAAATGACAAGAACCAAGATGCACTTAGTTCTCTTAGACGAGGTGTGCCCAGATGTTGTACCATGCGGTCACGGTATTTACGCTCCAGGAGTGCTTTTTCCATCTCCTTGGTGACTGGGACGTCCATTGCGTAGCAAATATAAAACAATCAGGATACCTGCTGCTAGGAACAGGATGAGCGGAAGTCCTCCAAAGATGCTTCCAAATACGGAGTGTATGAAGTTTGGGATAGCTCCAAGTACCGTCTGAAAGGTGCTCAGAAGTCCAGAACCTATGGTCTTAAAAGGTGGACTATGCCTGTCGTATCAGACATGTTAAAGATACGATTGACCATTTCTGCGAAATGGAAAGGGCAGTTTGTATGAATGAGCGCCTATATCTCTGCCGAAGACCTTGCGATCTGGAGATCAAAAGTCTCTCGAGCAG
This sequence comes from Calotriton arnoldi, assembly GCA_963921515.1. Taxonomy (NCBI): domain Eukaryota; kingdom Metazoa; phylum Chordata; class Amphibia; order Caudata; family Salamandridae; genus Calotriton; species Calotriton arnoldi. The sequence goes on from CAWUFW010007598.1 coordinate 881,043, forward strand.
AGGTTAAGGGCACAGACTTCTGTAGAAGCATGGCTTTCATTCTGCTTAGAGTATCAAACCGTATTAAAGAAACATTTAGTGAAGGCCATAACGGCGCCTCCCTGACTGTATGTGTCGGTGGAAACAATACTTGCATACAACAAGTAACCCTGGAGCTCACGGTTACCAGATATGCGATGCCCGGGAGCATGCCACAGCAGCCTTGACCTTTCAGCCTCAAGTAACTCCCATTCGAAAGTAGCCTAAATGCTGGAGTAATCACAGCAGCTGGGGCACCCCTCAAATGGCAGGACAGGTTCGCCATAGAACCATTACAAACCCCGTGCAGCATTATATCCTGGCATATAAGTGATCCACTTAAAGCGTTCTCAAAGTTTGTACCGCTCAGAAACACTTCTCGATCCCCACTCCGGCATCGAAATCTGTATGGTAATACCCATGATTCCTTAATGTATTCCTTACCCATTTTGTCATATCTGCCTACTTGCTTTTGTTCAAGGCAATACTGAAACTGAAAAGTAGTGACTGGTAGAGTTATGTGGCCATGGATTAGCCATTCTCTGGACGGTGATTCTGCCACTGTAAATGCTAATCTATCCAGTTTTTCGATACGCAGCATTGTATATTTTGCTCCCCTTTGTGCCATTTCTATCTGTTTATCTGTTAGATTGTATTCAGAAAACAGAGACGTACTGTTGATATAACGCCAAGGCATGTAGCCTGCACGCAAAGATTGCAGCGTCCAGCTTAATAACATAACAGAACGTAACTGTGATTGCCCGTGTTGTAATATGGCCAAATCTTGTTCTAGTATGTCTATCGCAGAAGATACAATGTTGCCTAAGGAATATATCCTGTAGGTCAATGTAGTTAACCCATTGTCTACCACTGCTAGAGATTTTTCTAGATTTATACGGTCTATCTCTCATAGTCTCTCTAGGGCCTCTTGTTGGGATATTTTCCATATTTCATTGTAGACAGCATAATAGAAACGTTTCTGACGTGGCTTCCTGGGACCCATTAAAAAATCCCTAAGATCCACATCCTGTGACAGTAAGGATAAATGTTGTTTCACCTGCGTGAGTGTTGAGGTTTTTAGCAAATCGAGGCACAACTTCCCAACACTGTAGGATGTCACTACCCCTGGATGTTGTCTCTGTACATAACGTGGATCTGGCCTATGGATACTAAACCCTTCTGCTTTACCCATGAATCTTGCCTGTCAACTATTAGTGTCTGTGGGCCAAATCAATCATTTTTCCCAATCGGGGTCTGATCTGTTGTATTGTATGATGTCATCTACTGTAATCTCCTTCTGTGATGTTTCGTTACCCTCGGTGTGTGATGGAGTTGGCAACCGAGGTGTGTTCAAGTCTTTGTTCTTGGCTAGTCCAAGGCAAGACATCTGTTGCACTGTCTCGTTCAAAAACATGATTTGTTGAGGGATGAGGCATGCTCTAAACAAAGCTTCTGTCCCCTGTACCTGCCATTCCCTAGTACCCCAGACTGATTTTAGGTCTATGGTGTCTTTCCACAAGTCGAAACCTTGTTCGGACAACTGGGCAATAAAGGAAGCAGAGTAAATCTGTTTGGTGTTTGTCAACAATTTTCTGTGCTGATGTTGGTGCAACCCTATAGTAATATGAGGCTGGGTCAGACATATTGAACCCCGAAAAATATGGAAACTTCTGTGTAAATGTTTTTGAACTGCCTTTCGGTGGTGTTGGACAATGTTCCCACTGGTGGTATGTGAACACAGGTCTAGGATTAGCAGATTTATGTAAAAAGTGATGACCATAGTGCTAACAATACATAGGGGCACATGCATCAACCTAAATACCGATCGCAAACGGGCCGATTCGCAGATTCGGCCCCTTTGCGACCAGTATTTAGGCAATTGGGATGCATCAACCCAAAACCCATTCGCAATATAGGTAATCGCAAATTTTGCGATTACCTAAATTGCAAATGCTTTTAGGGAATCGCAAATTGCGATTCCCTATTTGGGATGCATCAAAGCCTTGCCTAAATGCGACTTTGCATTTAGGAAACGCTAATTACCATCAACTGCAAGTTGATGGTAATGTGCAAAAACTTTGAAAAATGCAGAAAAGTGCATTTTTCAAAGTGCCATGTGGCGCACACTTATGCCCTTAGGGCTTATGTGTGCGCCACATGAGCACAGATGCCAAATTTGGGGGTGCAGCAGGGTGGCCTTTAAGGCCCCCTAGCCCCCTTCAAATTGCACTCGCAATTTGCGAGTACCTATTTGGTAATCGCAAATTGCGAATGGCTTCCCATTCATTTCTATGGTTCTCTAGGCCCATAGGAATGAATGGGAAGGCATTCCTTAATTGCGAATCGCAATTTGCGATTCGCAATGAAGGAATGTGTAGGAATCACAAATATTTTTGCAAAACCTACATGCATAGGCAATTGCGATTCCTTAATAGCGATTCCTTAATAATCGCTATTAAGGAATCGCAATTGCCTAACTTGATGCATGTGCCCCAAAGTCTCCTAATCTGATGTGCCTTCCAATGTTTCACTATTAGAAAACGCAGCAGATTTTTCCAAATCAGATAACATGTTATTAACAGTTTCAAAATCCTAATCATCTGAAAATGTACTTGAGGTAATGATATCACTCAACGATATTTTAAATAAATGAGGAATTCTTAAAATTTCAGTCGGACCAAATATATCGAAATCAACCTTGTCCCAAACTATACCATCCGGTATAGGAACTGCTGTAATGGTCACTGATGACAAGTCTCTTTGTTCTCGATGAGATGATAGGTGTGGTTTCAAAAGTAAGTTCACCTTTTGGGCTGCAGAGCTTTGTCGAAGGTATCTTCCATTAACAAGCATACTAAAAACTATTACTAAGCCTAGCTAGAAAAGAAAGAAAAGTATCCCGGTGATTATCCATAGTTCTACCCAGGGTGACACCAGGTAAGTCTTTTTAAGACAGTTCAGAAAGTCTTTTACTTGCTGTTTGCGTGATTTTTTGGCTGGCGTAGTTTCCGGTTCGCTTGGATCCAAAGAAAACGTATCAAAGTCTATGAAGTAGCCAGAAGCAGTTCAATCAATTGTTGGTATTGCATCAGGATTTGTAGAAATCGTGTTTTGCTCTTGTCGAGGCATGTTGACGTAGACATCTGTATTTGGTCGAATAGCGAGTTGTCTTTCATTTTGAGTTTGATTTTGAAATTGAACTTCAGGTTCAAGAGGAACGAGTTCCATAGCATTGTTGCATAGTCCTTCATTCCGTGCAGGGGACTCTTCGAACGTGATGAGACTCTCTGTTTGAACTTCTTGGATTGTAGCGAGAGGAGGGCGTCTGATACTTTGGAGTCCACGTGGCCTACTACTCAGTATCGGCCACATAGTGTGGTTTGATTAGGTCGATTGAGACAAATCTTTTCTCCTTTTTTCCGGCAAGAGGCGGTAGAAGTACAGTTCTTGTTCCTTCAATTGCTAGGACCGGTACAGGGTTTCTGTATGATGGCCCAAATTCTTTCTTGTCCGCTATCTTCTCTCTGACCAGATCCCCGACTTTTGGGATCCACACAGGCCGTGCCGTGACTGATTTGACTTCCCCAGTGGCGGTCTACTTCAGGTGGACATTACTTTGTTGTGTCCTGGATTCATTTAGATCCTGTAAAACAGCCAAACGATCATGGATGTCAAAAGGCTTTTCATCCGCCACTGTGCCTTCACAATCAAGATCAGGTACCCACATTCTTGTCCCAAATAGGACCTTATATGGAGTGACCCCCCCCCCCCTAGAGAACTTCTTGGCATATTGTTCAAAGCTCGCTGGACTCCATACAGATGTTTTACCCAACTTTCACCCGTGCCTAATACTCTAGCTGTTAAAGATTGCTTTAAGACCCAGTTTTTTCTCTCCACAACCGAATTTCCCTCGGGATGGTACGGAGATGAGTGCCACAATGCTACACCCTATCCTCGCATGGCATCCTTGTAAGCCCGAGAGCTAAACGCAGGGCCCTGGTCAGAATGTAATACGTCACCAAGAAACCTTAATTGTCGATAATTATCTTAGCCTCACCTCCATCATCAAAACTAACTACATCTTTTACTCCAAACGCCCCTCCAAATAGAAAAGTATCTTCCTCCAATACCTCCCCATAACAAAATCCAGCAAAATCCCTTATGGTGTGAAACTGTCCACCACCCCTTCCTCCACTTTTACAGGCGAAATTGACATCTCTATCTTTAAATCTGGAAATATCCTCATACAAGCCTCTGAAACTCACCTCACCACCTTTGAGCACCACTTCAGCACCTTACATGATCTTCTTTCTTCCCCCTCCCAAATCTCTGTTGCCTCACAATCACAGGAAGCCCTTCCGGCTTCACCACTTCTGACTCCTACTCCGGCACTTCCTGACTCTACAACTACCAATATAGTCCACCAATCCCAGACCTTGGATCCCTTCACCTCCCTAGCACCCTCTCCCTCACCTCACTCACCCACTTCATACTTAGCCACTCAAACCCCCTCACCCTCTCCTCATCTACCTCTCCTCCGCCTCCAGACACTCCGTCATCCCTCTCAGCCACCCTAACTCTCACCACTCCGCATGACTCTCTCCCACTCAACCCTAATTACCCCCTCCTCACCTCTCATTCTTCCCAGCCCCTTCAGACTGACCCCCCTTCTCCGTTCCCCCACACACAGCGCCCCATCACATTGACTCCCCCACTGCCCCACTAGAAACACCAATCTCCTGCAACCTAATTGACACCCACTCCCACAGACAAGACGGCTCCCTTCCTCATTTGCCCCACACCCCCACACCTCCTCACAGCCCTCATCAGGCCCCTGGGTACACTGGCTCACACTCTACAAATCTCCCTCAGTCTAACACCTGGAACCCCCCTCACCTCCCACCACCGGGTTTCCCTCCATGTCCACTTCTTACTCCCCTCTTACCTTCCAATATGGAACATGCCCCTCTCCCCCTGACCTCCTTGCCTCCCCATCTTCCTCTCTATTGACCCAAGTGCTTCTTAACATTGACCTCCACCTCTCTATCCTGACGCTAGAGCTCTCATCTCTCAGGAATGACTTTATTACCCTCTCTGATACTATCCTTGCCAATCACACCCGTACCATGGGTGCCACACAAACTTATCCCACCTTCCCTCAACAAAGGAATATCTCTCCCTACGGCACTTCAGCCAATGGAACTCCTGGAAATTGTCCTCTCACTCCTCCACAAGCCCCAATCCATTTTACCCCCTCTGACCCCTGGGACTTAAAAAACACCCTCTCCCCCATCCCCATGACTAGTGACCCTCCTGCACTTCACCCTACTATCCCGGTGATTCTGGGGACAAACCAGTTCCCTACCTCCCCTGCCTCTCCCAGGCCCCCTCCACAGCTCACCATGATCACTGTCCCTCCTACTCTACACTCCACTATTCCGGTGATCCTAGGGAGAAGCCGTATCCCTACCTCGCCTGGCTCGCCCAGACCTCCTCCGCAACTCACCACCATCCACCCCTACCGTCCTCCTAAAAGCAATCCTGAACTCCTCAATTGCATGCTAGTCAACTGTCGATCAGCCACACGACATGCAACTGAAATCTCAGAAACTATCCTTAGTGAAGCCATTGACATCGCTTTTCTTACGGAAACCTGGCTCAAAGCTCACTCTTCATCCATTCTTGACCTACTCGCTTCCCCGGGATACTCCATCCTCAGAAAAGATAGGTTCGATAAAATTGGAGGGGGCCTAGCCGTAATCTATAAAGATCATCTCCAAATCTCCCCCGTTCAGAACCCCGATCAAGCCACCTTTGAATACATTGTAGCCGAACTTAAAATTCAGGGTTCCCATCCTATCCAACTACACAATATCTATCATCCCCCTGGAGACCCTCTGCCCTTTGTGGAGGAATTTTCTGACCTGCTTTCCCAAGCCTCGATTTCCAACTCCAAAACCATTTTCCTCAGAGACTTTAATATTCATTGGAACAATAAGGATCATCCCTCGGTTATCATCCTCAATGACCTCCTTGATGTTACTGACTTCAATCAACTCTGCCATACGCCAACACATTCCAAAGGGGCCACCCTTGACGCTATCATTACTAACAACGATCTGGCTTCCCTTTCCCACATCATCCCCATTGACTGGTCAGACCATCACCTTATCCTCTTCACTATCAACAGCGCCGTACCTCCCCCTGCCACTCAGAACATCAAACATAGGAAACTAACCAGAAATCTTCACCTTATTCCTCCTGGAGTACTGGAGACTAAGATAAAAGCAAAACTTCTACTTTCACCCCATCTCAAAATGCTAATGACCTGACCGATCACTACAACAAATCCATAATTGAGGTCCTTGACCAAATTGCCCCCGCCAAACTTAAACCACAAAAAAACAACCCCCCCAAATCCTGGTTTAATGCTTATCTCAACAAGGAGAGACGCTCACTCAGGCTGTCTGAACGCACTTGGAGACAACACCCCTCTCCTCCTAACCTAACCCTCCTCAGATTCGCAAGGGCTAATTACAAAAAACACATCCTCAATGAAAAGGCCTCCTTTTCCACGCACACAATTAGATCGGGCAAAAAATAGACCCAGGGAACTATTTAACATTATCAAAAACCAAACAGCCTCTGCCACCCCTAAACTGATGGCCTCAAAAGAAAGATGTGAAGAAATTGCTAACTTCTTCTTTGATAAAATCAGCAAGATCGATCTATCCTTTGCTATAACCCTCCCACCACTATGCCCCTCACCCCCCCATGACCTTCCGCCCAAGTCTCCTTTCACACCGTCTCCCCCTCCTGACTCTGCCCACCTCCCTTCCGCCGTCACCTTCCCGGCCCAGTTCCAGACTAATCCACAGCCAAAAAATAATGCATCTTGGCTTAACTTCAGGCCAGTTTCAGAGCGGGATGTCCTCAACATCATCACTAAACTTAAACCTTCTTCTCATACCCTGGACCCTCTTCCCGCTAACCTTGTTCAAGACTTAAAACATATCATCGCACCCTACTGGACTAACATCATCAACTCCTCCTTTATCACAGGATGTGTCCCGGTCTCCCTCCAGCTTGGCCAAGTCACTCCCACCCTCAAAAATCCCACTGCCGACCCCGCTGACCTTAACAATCTGCGCCCCATTTCTAATCTTCCTATGCTATCCAAAGCCCTCGAAAAATGCGCCTTGTTCCAACTAGACAATCACATTGCCTCCTTCAAGCTTTTGGATACATTGCAGTCAGGCTTTAGAAAAGGCTGCAGTACCGAAACTGCTATGCTTAACATTGTTGATGACATACATCACTCCCTCGACAAAGGTGAGGCCTCCCTTCTCATCCTTCTTGACCGTTCTGCGGCTTTCTATACTGTCAACCACTCTACCTTACTCAACACCCTCAAAGATCGGTTTGGCCTCAATGGTCCTGTCCTCAAATGGTTCACCTCCTTCTTCCATCACAGAACACAACAAGTCAAGATCAAACATTGCCTCTCCAAACCCATGCCGGTCTCCCTCTGTGTTCCCCAGGGGTCCATTCTCTCTCCCTCACTATTTAACCTCTTCATGGAGCCCCTCACCCTCATTCTTAAGCAAGCAGGAATCAACTACCACCTGTATGCTGACGACACCCAGCTTTACTATAAGATCAAATCCCATGCCGACATTCTGCACCTTAATGACTCCCTGACTAAGATTCAACAATGGTTCCATCACAACCATCTTAAACTCAACCCTAAAAAAACGGAAATCATTCTTTTCGCTCCCAAAAACAACCGGCTCCCTATTCAACACTGGATCTCTGACCTAAAAGCCCTCAACTGCTCTTTGTCCACCGCTAACTCAGTTAAATCCCTGGGAATAAGCATTGACCAGAACCTCAGCCCTTCTCCCCACATAAATAACGCAGCCAAAAGTGCTCTCTTCTCTCTACTTCACCTCAAGAAAATTAAACCTTTCATCCCTGCTGATGACTTCAAACTAGTGGTTCAATCACTAGTACTCTCTAGATTGGATTATGGTAACGCTATTCTTTCTGGAACGCCAAAAGCCCTCTTAGTCCCAATCAAATCAGTCCTCAACCTCGCTGCCAGGCTTATCTCTGATTGTAAGCGGTTTGACCACATCTCCCCCATCCTCAAAGAGCTCAAATGGCTTCCCATTGAAGGCCGATCCACCTACAAGAACGCTTGCATTACGCATAAAGCCATCCATCTTCAGACTCCTGTTTATCTCTCTGACAAACTCCACAAAGCTGGCTGCTCTAGAGTTCTGAGGAGCACAAACTCTCTCATGCTAGTTCCCCCTTTGGTAAATAAGAAAGCCACCCAATTACGCTCTTTCTCTGGAAATGCACCTACCACCTGGAATTCACTCCCTAAAGAGCTACGTTGTAACCCCTCCTACCTCAACTTCAAAACAGATCTCAAGAGACACCTTCTCAATAAATACTGGGGTCCTTAGTCTTACCACCCTACCGGGTTCGACATCCTCCCCAGGATGACGTCTGGTTCTCTCCGCTTTGCCCCTGACCTACTACACCACCCTCCTCTCCGCCTTGCATATACTTCCATCCCCCCTACTTATTCTCCTACAATCTCGGCCTACTCCTGCATACAATCTCCTCTCCCGCCACCCCCTATGGGCCCCCTACCTCTATACTTCCCCCCATCCCTGACAACCCTTGCTCGCCCCTCTACCCAATTCTGGATATGTTCTAAAATATTCCCCGTATTTTTTGAACCCTTTATTTTCTGTGCTTTACATACTGTTATGATTATCTTGCACTTCTTTTTGTACAAATGTTATACTGCAATTGATACCTCCCTCAACCTTTGTAAAGCACTCTGATACCTTCGGGTCTAGCCAGCGCTATATAAAACTGTTTAAATAAAATAAATAAAAATAAATAATGTGCCAATTGCGTATGTCCCTATAAAGACTTGCAAATCTTTGATAACAGTTCGAGCGTCAGCCGAGTGTTGGGCCCACACCCATAGGAATCTTGAGCAGGAATCCACTGCAACCATGATATACCTGTAAGCCCCATCACATTTTAAGGGGCCGCAGTGGTCCAGGTAAATGCAGGCGAATGGACAGTCTGATGCTGTCTAATAATGGGACTTGCGCTGGGCGAGCTATGGTGGCCCCATTTATCTATTGACAGAGATTGCACTTTAAGACGAAGTCTTTGGTCTGCTTTATTAACCCAGGCCACCAATAGCATTGTTACAATAAAGAAACAGTCGCCTTAACTCCTGCATGTGCAGAACCTATCCCTTCGTGTGCTGCTAGAATTGAACCTAACCTACGATCCATGTTTGGAATTACTCTATCCCCCACTCCAGGAATCTGAGCAAATGGAATGTTATTGGCATCTAACTTGTAGGAGTACTTGAGTGGAAACCTTTTTGGTCCTGCTCCGCTGTTTTTGCGACAAGCATTGATAGCTACCATAATCTCACCGTCTATTCTTGTTTTAGAATGAGTGATTGCAGCTACGGAAGCCGTGCGTACAGCCCCCTTTGCGGCTTCATCAGCCAATGACTTCCCTTCAACTTGAACGCCATCACGCTGATGACTCAGTGTATGCATCACGTGAGCCCTCGGTAGTTCGGTTTTCAACTCCACTACCTGTTCCCATAGCATTTTATGCTTTATTGTGCCACCTTTTGCATCTTTGAACCCGTTTTGAACCCAGTACTGCACACAGTAAAAGGAATTGCACACAATTAGTGTGGGGAACTCTTGATCCGTATTCACTGGTGCCAGTATTAGGGCTTTTAATTCTGCCAGCTGTGACGTGCAGTCTCCTAGAGACTGCGTTTTTGTGTAACTTGGGTGGAACTTTCCATCCCGCATGCGACCTTTAACGATTGCGCATGCCGCGCTATATTGTTGCTTACTTCATATGGCCGGTTGAGCAGATCCGTCAGTGTAAATTATATATTCATACTGATCTAGAGGCATTATTTCGTTTGGTAGAGGATATTCTTGTTCGTATTGCAGGAATGCTTGTGGCTTTAAATTTGGGTCGTACCTGTATTCTACATCTGTTGCAGTGAGAGAATTAGCCCATTGTATCCATCTCGGATGTAAAGCTTTAGCATTAGGAACGCTTTCCTTTGTTGCAGCCTCTAAGGCTGGAACCGGAGTTACTACTATTATTCGTTTCCCCTGAGCCAGTGCTCTCTCGCTCACTACAAACACAAGGAGATAATGGACGGAGCGCTGAAACTTTTCAGACACTCACCCCCAGTCACAGATCTGGGTTGAATCCATCATCATTCTTTAGCTCACTTCGCCACCCCAGTTCAGACAAAGCTATATGCAAATCAGTCTTGACCCTGTGCCTCATGGGAACAGTCCAGCCTGAATTGCCAAGCTATGTCTTCCCTGGACCGGAAACAAGCATCCTGGGACCGGTTTCGGGCTAACAGCCCTCATCAGCCAGGCTACCTTGAATCCAGTGGCAAAGTGAGCAAGGGACCCACGTCTGGGCATACCCTGCCAACTTAGGGCGAACAAAGCAAACACAAGGAGATAATGGACGGAGCGCTGAAACTTTTCAGACACTCACCCCCAGTCACAGATTTGGGTTGAATCCATCATCATTCTTTAGCTCACTTCGCCACCCCAGTTCAGACACAGCTATTTGCAAATCAGTCTTGACCCTGTGCCTCATGGGAACAGTCCAGCCCGAATTGCCAAGCTATGTCTTCCCTAGACCGGAAACAAGCATCCTGGGACCGGTTTCGGGCTAACAGCCCTCATCAGCCAGGCTACCTTGAATCCAGTGGCAAAGTGAGCAAGGGACCCCCGTCTGGGCATACCCTGCCAACTTAGGGCGAACAAAGCAAACACAAGGAGATAATGGACAGAGCGCTGAAACTTTTCAGACACTCACCCCCAGTCACAGATCTGGGTTGAATCCATCATCATTCTTTAGCTCACTCCACCACCCCAGTTCAGACATGACCATATGCAAATCAGTCTGACCCTGTGCCTCATGGGAACAGTCCAGCCCGAACTGCCAAGCCATGTCTTCCCTGGACCGGAAACAAGCATCCTGGGACCAGTTTCGGGTTCAAAACCCTCATCAGCCAGGCTATCTTGAATCCAGTGGCAAAGTGAGCAAGGGACCCACGTCTGGGCATACCCTGCCAACTTAGGACGAACAAAGCGATACCAAAGGGGATGATGGACGGAGCGTTAGAGCAAATCAAACACTCACCCCCAGTCAACTGATCTGGGTTTAATCCATCATCATTCTTTAGCTCACTCCACCACCCCAGTTCAGACATGGCCATATGCAAATCAGTCTGACCCTGTGCCTGATGGGAACAGTCCAGCCCGAACTGCCAAGCCATGGCTTCCCTGGACCGGAAACAAGCATCCTGGGACCAGTTTCGGGTTCAAAACCCTCATCAGCCAGGCTATCTTGAATCCAGTGGCAAAGTGAGCAAGGGACCCACGTCTGGGCATACCCTGCCAACTGTCTAGCATCGTCAGAGCCCATTTCCCGTTCAGTAATCGAGTCCTCAGAATTCTGGGCATGTCTGATCTTTAGACCTGCAACCTTCTTCTTTTTGAACTGTGGCTTTTGCTTTGGTTTCTCTTCTTTTTTAGAAGTGTAATCTTGAGCGTGCTGCTTGTCTCTGGACTTTGTACGCTCTTCTTGTCTGTCTGACCGTCCTTCCCTCTCGGAGTTTTTCGATGAACCCTGAAAGGAACGAGAGGAACGTGTATCAGTATCCTGATACCTGTCAGGTTTCCTAATATTTTCCCTATTCCTAAGGTTGTACCTCTTTTCGGTTGGCTCCTGTGGAGGAGATCTACCTCGGGATTGAGATCTATTTCCTTTAAAGTTTTGTTGTTTTTTATTGTCCCACTTCTTCTTTGTCGAAGCAGGTGTCTGCTTAGAAGTGTCCTTTTCAGGACTGCCCATCAGTTGTGGTTTTAAAGCTTTCCCACCCAAACTGTCTCTGCCTAATTCTGTATATGCAGTTTCAATTATTTTTGGTAGTTCGTGTTCCTGTTCTAAAGGACTGAACTCTCTTAGGCGTTGGCGGATAGCCACTGAAGCTGCTTCCCCCTTAATGTTAGCTAGTATTATGGCTGATACCTGGGATGAAGTTACTAGGTAACTATACCTAGTAACTTCATCCCTAAGTTCAGAGCAGGCTCTGCTCCATACTCGTTTTGTATTTGTCTCAATACATCTGGTACGACTGCTAATGACGGGATACCATGAGTTCTGGTATAAATGGCAGCAAAGACTGTACCCCAAGTGGTACAATTCTCTATTTGTGGTGTTATCCCCATGGGCAAGCAGATTGTTAGCATTCTGTGTTTTTCATATGGGGTAGTATTCGGGAATACTGAAATAGCTGTGTTATTTTCTGAGCTACCCAGAATGGCATTTGTTCACGTTTTGTGGGCATTTTACCCATTACTGCGTGTAATGTTTGTGGTGTAATTTTAGTTGCTGTACCCTGAATTTAAGTTCCATTTGTTGCAACTATTGCTGGTTGGACTGTAAGTGTCCTCACGACGAATTGCGTCAAGTTTCTGTATATTTTAATTAAATCTTTGTGTTGTGTGAGTAAGTCTCCTGGTGGCATTGTTTCAATGTCAGGATGTGGTGTGTAGGCTGCTAATATAGGCCATGGAGCCCCTTCTCTTCCCAGCGGGCCGAGTCTCACTCTTCTTCTTATATGGGGTAGGGCGCCTTTAAACCAGTATAAGTGTTCCTGGTATGTGAGCGGAACCTCAATGTCCTTGAGCGGACAATATTCCGCTGGTGCATCTCCTTCTGTGTAGGAGTGAAATGTTTTTGTTCTTGCATTTGCTGCTGGGAATGTAACCCAGGAATGAAATACCTCTGTTCTGTTTGATTCGTGTGCCTCAATCACGAAAACTACTATGCCACCCCTGGATGATAGACCATGCTCTAGCAGTCTCAGGGTGACCGTATTTCTAAACTTCGGTGCAATTTGTATTGCGTCTGCATCTTCCTCGTCTGTGAGGGGCAGTGCTTGTTGCAGTGGGTCTAAGACCTCGTTAGTCATTTTTTTTAGAACACTAAAATAGTTTTCAACGAAACCAAGATACGGTGTTTATGCACAATTTTAGGAACAGTGTCCTTCAAGCTTGATTAACCAACAGCCAATACATAGGATTTTTTAGCCTACTCAGCTGTGGCGGAGTTTGTGCCCACCCACTCCAGACGTCTCTGGTGTTTTGTGAGTAGGGGTCTCTGAGAATAGCACGACTGAACTACTCAGATTCTACTGTTAAATAAGTACCCAACCAACGTTGGCGGCGCCATGTCGTGTAGTTCCTATATTACCTATACAGGATCTGCGCGTTTGGATAACATAAACTGTGGGATTGGTGGCAGACTGATTCCGAGCACCCCCACCGGATACGTTAGCCTGTCTGTATTAGCTAGCTCACAGTGCCACTATAATCTCCTCTTATCACGGAGAGAAATAGATTCTGGCAACCTCAGAACATGACAACTCTGATCCCTCAGAATCGTGGAAACAATATACTACCTTTTGCTCAGTCACTCGTGCTCACTAAGTTTGTCTCAGAGATACACAGAATAAACATACTGGGCGTTTGTCAAGAAGGATTTATTGAACAGTTGTTATTCTAGTGTAGCATAGATGAGCTGCAACAACCATTAGACAGTAGCAGAGATATATGATTAGCAATATTACAAAAGTAATGGGATGGTATAATTCTACCATCTTGCAGAAATCATGAATATATACATGTACCTAAAATACATGATAAAAAGTGCGTACTCCTACGATGCCTCCCTAACTAGATGTACCTAAATGTATCTAGCATCTATGTCGGTGTTATGCCAAGAATCCCTCTAGGATCTAGTCCACCCCATTACCTGAGAGTTTAGAGAATGTGGGACCCCGTCCTGGTCCCGAGTTGGACACCCCGTGAGGGATGTTAGACCACTGCGAGCTGGAGCGTCTGCATGCAGGAACCTCAGCGTCTCTGGTCAGTGTGTCAGCCGGGAAGTCACGGTCTCCTCTATCTTCCTAAGCAAGATGTGCTGTATATATACCCATAGGTCTCCCCAGGGGTCCTACCTTGCTGTGTTACTGTGTCCGCCTAAAGGATGACGTTGGGCCTGAACTTTATACAGAGATATTATACAGGAGATGGTAATCCTACTGTTAGTCCTGCTGTGCTTCCAAGAAGTCTCATGCATAATGTATGAGAATCGAACCAGGGAAAAACCTGTGTTCTGAATGCAGTGTCACATCTAGGTAAAAGGTCAGTGCCTAAGAACCGTTATGTATGTAATGTAGGGAAGAATATAGGTGAAAGGTTGCAATGTTACCTGCGCCTATATAGGGTACCTATATGGAATATAACAGTTATAGCCTTATAATTAGCCAGAGTGTCTAGTAGTGTTACTTTTGATAATGCCCATCTTCATTCTAAGAGTACTGAGTCACTCAGACCCATGCTCTAGATAATAAGTACTCACAAACATTTTCTCAGAGGTCAAAGAGCGCAGCCTACGTTGTGACCGAGGGCTATGTTGATGCTGACCTTGAGGAAGGAGGGTCAGTGATGGAAAGTAAAAATGCATAGGGGAACTATGAATAAAGAACTTGATTTTTGGGGTTCCATTACATTTTGTCCTCCTCACTATTAGGCCACTAGTCTCTTTAAGCAATAGCAATCTGACTAAACATGAACTCTATTTAATGTAACTACTGTGTTTTCGTCGTCCTGAAATGGTGGTTCATCGTCCTGAAATGGTGGGTTGTTTATTGGAAGAAGTTTTAGCAAAACATAGTTGACCATGCGATCGTCCAAATGCTGCCATTACTGCAGTACCTCTTGGGTATTTCTATAGACCTAGATTTGAGCAACCCCACCCAATTAGTAGAGCTCAATATAGTACTGTTAATGAAATGATACCACCTATGCCAAACAGGTTTGACCCCCTAAGAAGCTGTAGTGAGGTCGATTGACTGAATCAAAAAGTAGTACAAATGGACGACTGTAATATTACGAGTAGGTTTTTGAGTACCCCAATAGAAACCGCCTGTGTAGAAGCACCACAATTGAATGAAGGTAATCTCTTTACCTCCCCTATTAGTATTGAGGTAGCGCCAGTAGAAGTTACGCTACCAGGCGTTCGTATTGACCCCACGCTTTCCAGTGGCCTCATTGGCACTGATCTAACTAGTTGCCCACTTGCTGGATCGCTGCAAATTATGTCGTGGAATGTCGCAGGGGTCAAAAATAAATTGAATGACACATTATGGCTTAATAGCATACAGAATTGTTCATTGATTTTAATGCAGGAAACATGGCTTATAGAACCCTTTTTTATGAATGGTTTTAAAACCATTTTTACCAAAGCAACCCCGTCTAAGGCTGGGAGAGCGAGTGGAGGTTTAGCAGTACTAATATCGGTGACCTCCCCACTGACCATAAAGAAAATCTTTACTAATTCACAGTACTTCCAGTTTTTACTCTTTAGTGTAAAGGGAAAGCAAAACATCGTAGTGATTAATTTCTATAAGAACATTTTTAATAATATGAGATATGGGATAATCACAACACTGGAGGGAGAGCTGGATAACTTTTTGAAGAGGTTGGGGGGTGAGTATATATTGATTTGGGGTGGCGATTTTAATAGTGAATTATGTAAACTTTCAATAGGGGACCAATGTGGTCATGAAGATGAATTAGGTGACCATATTGCTCATTTTCCACACAATCCCTACGGTGAAACAATTAATCATGTAATGTACAAATATAACCTAGAAATCATGAAGCTGGGTGTCCATGAAGGAGTTCACGTTGAATATACATATGAGGGGACCAGGTCGTCCTCATGTATTGATCATTTCTTAATATCAAGGAATAGCAGGCCTTTTGTCGAAAAATGTTTTATACAGCATAGTCTGCTTAGTGATCATCACCCCCTCTTGCTAATGTTGAACTCCAGTTTATAGCACACTGTAAAGGCACGTGTCTCTGCAGCCGATATCAGAACACAAGGTGAAAATGGGATTTCTATTAAGTGGACAGGTGTCAATCCTATAACTTTCATGGAAAACATAGTCGTAAAAAACAACCATTATATAAAAGTCTGCTTGGACAAACTCTCCAGTAATATTGATACCGTTATGGCCTTTCAAAACATCTCCGTAGAAATCAATAAAGATCTGAAACTTAAAAATAAGAATAAAAAAATAGGGATTTTTGCCCACGATGGTTTAACCAACAATGTTCTAAATTAAATAGAGATCTGAAGGAAGCTTTAAAAGTTAAACCTAGGAATGGGGAAAAAATTAGCACCCTTCGGAAATGTTACAAGCAAGCCCTAAATGTAAGAAAAACGGAAATTAGGGAAAATGCATGGGACAGTCTGATCCAAGCAGCTGAGACAAAGAACTCCACCTTATTTTGAAAAACTATAGATCAAACCCTGTTTAAAGATATCTCATCTGCTAGGGTTGATACAGTAGTGATGACAGAAGACTGGCTAATCCACTTTGAAAATATTTTTAATCCCACACAACAAACCACTAAAACGGATGAAAATTGCAATATTATCTTATTAAAAATTTGTAAGATAGAATCTATCACTGTAGATGAGATCAAAATTGCCGTACATAACAGTGCAAGCGGGAAGACTGCTGGTCCGGACGGGGTCCCCATAGATATTTTTAAGCATAACGTTGATTTTTGGTCTCCTACTGTAGTCAATCTTTTTAATGCAATTATTGATGGGGTGCTGCCTGTAACTTGGGCTGAAAGTGTGATTGTCCCTATTTTTAAAAAAGGCAACAGAGCTAGCGCAAAATGCTACATTCCGATTTCCCTTCTTGATTCCACATTTAAACTTATGGGCAGAATTCTGTTAGCCAGATTAGAAGGCTGGGTCAAAGATAAAAACATCCTAACTGAGCCCAGTATGGTTTCAGAAGGGGCATCGGAACGGTCGAGCAGTGCGTTAACCTCGAATTGCTCATAGGGAAATACACCCTTGCCAAAGGTTTACTCCATCTTTGTTTTGTTGACCTCTCTTTCGCGTTCGATTTAGTAAACCATACTAAGTTATGGCAAACGCTGGAAGGGATGGGTGCCTCACATGATATTATTGGTCTTTTATCACAGATATATGTTCATCTAACTTCAAAGATACGATATGGCCAGAACGGGGAATGCACTATGCACTTTAGAGTAACCCAAGGGATTAGACAAGGTTGCGTCCTTGCTCCCCTTTTATTTTCGCTATATATCAATGGTATTGCTTTTTTACTGCACAGTTTGAAAGCTGATGCTCCTGTCGTTGGTAAGCGTGTAACCCCAGTTTTATTATATGCTGACGATGCAGTCTTGATCTCTAGGACTGCCAATGTACTTCAACTCCTGATAGACAATTTTTCAAATTTTATGAACGATAAAGATCTATTGATAAATTTGACTAAGATCTTAGTCCTGACGTGTGGGAAAAGTAAAACTAAGAGCAGAACCCACTACGTTGAGGGAGTACCCATTGAAAGGACATCTACATTTTCTTATCTGGGGTTACTTTTTAATTGTAAAGGTACATGGAGCGCACATATCAATTCATGCAAATTGAAATTTTTGAGGACAAGCGAGGCTATTTTTAGATTCTCCCAAAAAATAGGCAATAAGCCAGTACGAGCAATTCTTCAAATTATATGGGAGTAAGTGTATAACAGGGGTATGTTATGGCGGAGCATTATGGGGTATGGCAGACACTTCCCCACTACAGACACTGGAAAATAAATTTCTAAGAAGGGTGTTATCGGTTCCTAACTCCACGGCTACCTTTATTGTCCATAGGGAGACAGATGTACCATATCTTAGTGACCTGATTAGCATGTCTGCCCTTATATTGTGGTATCAAATTTGGACAAAGGATGAAACGCATTTTACTAAGGATATAATACGAGATTGCCTCACACTTGATCATTCAAGGAAAATACCATGGCTACAATATATTCATAGTATTTTAACTGAGTGTAATGCGGCAATTGATTTTAAGGACCCCGCGAGTATTCAGATCTATAGTAAGGGGGAGTTAAAAAGGAGAATTTTCAAATCTAGGGAAAAAATGAGGGAAGTCGTGACGAGTACGAAATCATGTGTTAGATCGTACTGTGAAGGGCCATTTTCACCGGGTACCCAGCCATATCTTATTTTTATTAGAAATGTTCAACATAGATTTTATTTAACAAGACTAAGGCTGAGTACGCTCCACTACCAGATAGCATTCCCTAAGATGGGTAGGTGGAGCGCAAATTTACCTAAGTGCCCGTGTGATGGTAAATCCTCCCAAAGCACTTTGCACTTTCTATTGTTTTGCAATTTTTATAGGGATATTAGGAAATCAATTTTACGCCCACTTTTTATTGACAATAGATTGTACTCTTATAAAACCGCTTTTTATCAAATTTGTAATTTGGAAAATGTATCGATATGTAATGCAGTTATTGTTTTTATTCAATTGGCCATCAAGCGAAGAAAGTATCTTTTATATCTGGAATCTTTGAATTATGGAATTGAATAGACTGTATATTTTAATATTTGGAAATTTGATCCTTTTTAAAAGAAGAAAATCACTGTATGCACTTTATTTTTTTTATCGCCCCATGTGATGATACGCAAAATTGATTGGTATTTGTATTTATATTAATGTGGAAAATGTGTCTTTAGTAAACTAATTAGGGTGAAAATGTTCAAAGGAGAATGTAGTATTAGGAATTAATTATGATTATTGTAAAATTTGTGATGAATTGACTTCTTTTTCTGTAGAATGCTTTTATGGATATATTCTTATATACCGAATAAAGCTTGTTTTAATTTGATTTGAACTACTGTGTTATTCTCTATCTGTATTGCATTGTATTTCCCCCTTTGGGATTAGCCTTGTCTTAGTTATCATTACCTTTAGAGAGTTAAGTGTACAAGGGGAGTACCTTGGTTATCCAATTGGAATAAAATAGTATTTACATTAACGGTTTGCATTAGCCAGCGTGTATGTTGCCCAGTAACCACCTAGGGCTCAGGGAAAAGCCTCAAAATTGTCCTATCTTTATTCCCTCATATGTAATCATTGTAACTGCTTGTGCCTAGAAACAGTCTGCATTAATCTATCAGCTGCTAGAAAAGCCTTGATAGGAACCCCAAGGAAGGTGGGCAGTTCACTGAGGTGGGTAGAAACCAATACCCACAACTCCACTAGATGTCGTCCACTGGGTAGGAGTAGTCATGGCACTAGACTTGAGATCTGTTGCTGACTTTACCACTTATCAAAATGTGCTGGTAGTAAGCTGGCTTACCATATAGTGACATGTTCTTAGGGCAGACAGTTGGGGGGCATTGCCAACCCAGCCCAGTTGTGGAATAAAGTGCCAGTTGGAAACTGGAACCAAAAAGAAATAGTGTACATTCACGAGCTACTCATTTGACTAAATTGTGGGCTCTTGGGCAATCACAATTTTATCATTCCTCTGCTGCTATTTGCAAAGATTAGAAGTACTTAGAATAAGATTAAATGCGGATAGCAAGTGTTTGAGAAGACAACTGAACTGGAATGCAGCACATTATATATTGTCTCTACCCAGCAACCTGTTCCAGGAGGTGAGTTCTCCCAGTCCCAGTCCCTAGGCTCATAATCTTCTCACTAACGTGTTATAGTGGGAAAGTTATGGACCTCAAAACCATCCTGCTCTACACTATTCTTTCTCCTACTTGACCAAATTGTTTGATCTTGTGCAATGTCTGTGCCCTATTAGCTGTGATTAAGAGGGAGCTTTAAAACCGGCCTATTACAGGAAATAAGCACTAGGGACATATTTGATTCACAGATGGCTATGTCACAGATGACTAGTTTTGTGGTTAAACCAGGGATATTTGATAGATGATGAACACCTGGGTGTCCACTTCCCACTAAAGTTTACCCCGCGCTCTTACATCAACATTACAATGACACTATGTAGAAATAGTAAACTTCCAACACATTTCTTACAGGTGGACAAAGATTCCTGGGATCAAAAAGTTATTTTTCCATTGTTTACAGACACGAAAATAGCCAAAATCTTAGTACTACATTTAACACAGGTTCATATGCTAGTCCTGGGGATTGACTCAATTTGGCTAATATATAGGCTTCAGGGTTGTCCCATTTTGGTTTAAGGCTGCTCCTATGCTGTTTCAAGTCATCTTTGCTTTAAGTTCTCACATTTCTCCTAAATAGCTTCTCTAAAGGTAAAGGTGTTCCTGAAGCTGTTGTGCAAGGACCTCCTGTGCTGCATCTTCTTAAAGCTTGTGAAGCCCAGCTCTATAAAGTTCTTTTTTACAGGGAGAAGGGCTGTGCTTGGAGATTTATACCCAGTCCCAGCTTGTCTGACATGCTCCAGATTATCAGTAGTCCGCCTAGAAGACAGCAAGCAAGCTACAGCAATAGATCAGGAGAGACGAACGCTACCTGTGGGCCATATAATGACAAATCCCGCTCCAGATAAATCCAGTAACTCCGAAGAGTTCTGATGTTGATAATACCCAGAGTCACTCAGAGATCAGTTCTTGATAATACACAGATTTACTGATAAAACCAGATTCACTTGGAGTGGGTACATCACAATACAATAAACAAAACTCATGGAGCTAAACACATGACACCACTGAGATTCAATTTTTCACAGCATAGATTCAAGGTGCTGATACTCACCAATAATAACACTCAGAGCTTTACAGAACTCATATTCACATGGTCTGGTCTACGTGCTCTGGTCTTGATAAAACCAAGAAATTTGAAGCCCCTTTATATATTATAACATAGCAATAAACTGTTAATTAGGCAATATATTCTCACAGTAGAATCCTCACCAGGGGAATCCATCACTGCACTGTCCCCTCTATTGGGTTTATACCTGTGAAAACAAGAGTGGGTCTGTAGACGAGCATCGGGCTTACTGCCCTGGGACCAAGTATACCCAACCTGCTTGTAACCAACCAAGGGAGCCCCCACATTTCCAATACTCACCCTACAAAATTAAATCTAAGTGAATATGATAAATAGATGCTACATTCTTTGTTGTTTTTGTTTTACCCTTGAGATTGTGCTATCTAATAATAGTGTTTTTATGTAAAGTTGCTTTGACCAAGCTACCTCATAAATATTTTAAAGGGGCGCGTTGCACTTTCCCCACCACATTTCAGATTAGAGATACTAATTTGATTAAATTGTATGTAACTCATAAAACTGTTTACTTTCGTAAATGCGGTATTAGTGGCAATATCCAAAAATCAGCTCAGGATGAGCGCCATGTAGGTATACATGTAGTCAGTAAGTCAGCAAATCAGGGTGGCAAAATGAGGAGTAGATTCAAAACCAAATGTTAAGTGTAAGTTTATGCATGGCCTGATTCCAAAGACCCCAGCTTACTCCATATACATTTAGGTTTTATTAATTTTACTGATGTACACCTGTGTTAACTAGCACTGTGACTGTGGATTGTCTGCATTGTGGAAAATCTGCAGTTGGAGAATTTGGGTATTTATGAAATGGATAAATATATTTGTAATTATTTTCCTTTGCATGGAAATCTTATTCCATGAGCTATTTCACCCCTTATACTTCTACCACCATGTCATATGGGATGTACTTTAATCTGGTATGGTTTTGATTTTAAATTAGGGGTCAAGGTGTCCCAAAAAGAAATATATTATCTATGTTCCTTAGCCTAAGGAGTGTGGCCTTTTACTATGGGAATTACATCTTCCAGTATAATTGACTTAAAGCCATTATGCTGCTGGTGGATCACTGACAGAATATCGACGACAGGAATAGCGACCTACACAAATATCGTGTTCAAAATATCGATGTCAAGAATATCGACATCCTATCTTTACAATGGTAAGTACAAAAATATCGAAACAAAAATATCGTTGTTAAAAATATAGGGGCCCATTACGATGGCGGGCGGAAGCACAACCGCCGTGCTGGCGGATGCAAAA
The DNA here is from genome assembly GCA_963921515.1 of Calotriton arnoldi. Lineage (NCBI taxonomy): Eukaryota > Metazoa > Chordata > Amphibia > Caudata > Salamandridae > Calotriton > Calotriton arnoldi. The sequence goes on from CAWUFW010007598.1 coordinate 903,122, forward strand.
ACCACCAGTTACCGCCGGCACGCAGCAGTCCACACGCCCGCCCAATTACGATGCGAAAAGTAGGCCAAACACCGCCGGCAAGCCAGCAACACCGTCCGCCATCAAAGTGCGCCCGTACATGTAGCGGCGCAGCCCAACTGACACACACCGTCCGACGAAACACGTCCCGCCCGGCGCATAAATTACGATGCCGCAAACAAACGGCTCCCACGGCCAAGAGATACCGTACGACAAACCGAAGCGGTAACACGGACGCCGAGCACGGACAACGAAGAAGCGGCTCCCCGAGCATGAATCCAGCACTGCAGGCCGTCCCCATGCTCCTGCTGATGCACCACCAAGGACGCAACGTACCGCGGAGACGCAGGTAGGCACACACACAACAAGTGCACGCAAACAGCGCACACAGTGCAAGGGCGGAAAAAGCGGACAACCCCCACCAGCGCGTGTACACTACACATCCACCATCGCATCCACATATGACACACAGGCCAAATCGTAACATCGCAGAACACATGTGTACACACCACCTGGGACTAGGAACCAACCACCCCGTCACGGCCCCAAAGCGCCGATGACGCCGCCACACATGCGCACAACGCAGAGGCCAACCGCAGCGCCATGCATGCGTCGCACACAGACACAGGGACACAACCAAGCAGCACACACATCAGCCCCACCCCGAACGCACATGACACGTGACAGGCCGGCCACAGACATGTCCCCAACGCCCAATTCACGGACAACACCCAACGCCACACAACCGACGCACACATATCAGTGAAGACACGCAACAGCAGGACACACCCCAGTGTAACAAACATGGCGTAGCACACAGCGGCGGCAACACCAACTAGGAGAAGCAGGGCCCCTTCGGGAAGAGGAACGCCAGTACCACACAGAAACACCCATACCACCCTGCACATATGAACAAGACATATAAAACGGAACACCAAAGAGCCCGGGGACCGACAACAGGTGGCCCAAGAATAACATTCACACACAAGGCCCAACGCAGAGCGGAAAGGCAGCCTGCCGCCCACACAAGGGAGAGCAGACAGCACTGAATGACCTTCCATTCCAACTCCGAAACCACAGCCCTACGACAGAAGCCGGTGAATACAGCCATTGTCCAAGAATAGACCAACACAGGCATGCCGAGGAGACCGACCACAGGGCAGATAGCGCATATCACAGAAGCACACAACGGACGGGGAAGAAAGAAGAAAACACTCCCCATGTCGGCCACATGCAAGTTAATTGGAAGGAGTCACACAGCACTGACCTTGAACTGTCTGAGAAGCATGTGGGAAGAGGGCCCGTGTCCTCCAAACAAGCCAACAGAACACAAGTCCTGTCTCCCTACGACTACACAGAGCTCACAGCAACCCCAGAGCGTGCACATTGCAGACTGCACACACAGCCGGAGCACGCCACCTCAACGAACCGCTGCGAAATGGCAACCGCAACACACCTACCCAACTACGCCGAACAGCTCAAGCTGTACAAAACCAACCTGTGCCATACATTGGGATGCGATCTCCTGTCCCTGCTGAACGTAAGTTACCGACTGACTTACCGCATCACATTGTTCAGCTGCGTCATGCCCGTCTTCTACTGTCGGAGGTGTCCCTACCAGCATCCCGTCGAGATATGCCTCTCCAACCCGGCATGTCTGAAGGCGGACCTGCTACCACTACTCCTCCCTCTGGACGCACACGACAGGGCCTGCTCTGCCTATGGGGGCATGGCGTATGTGGCCAACATCGCACCCGCACTGAAATGGGACCACTGTGCCTCCACACGACGGATCATCGATAACAGCTACATCGAATGTCACCCAGCATGCCCCATCATGGTCCTCCAAGGGACAACCTACGAACAACACCTTGACAGCCACCATCCGCTTCATTGGCTGGCAAACATGTACACCACCAATGACATGGAAGCCCTGCTGGACGGCATCGCATACCTGACAACCTGTAAATACGTCGGACCACAACGCAGGTTCCCCGAGTGACCTATGATGTCCAACCCCGCACCCATGCTTAGCTTCCGCACGGACTGGCCAGTCACCACCACAACAGCCATACCAAACGACCGGCAACTGTAACCACACCATCAACGACATCGCCATGACATCGGATATGACCGGGACATGCACACTGTTCCCCATCACATCCAGGAACACAGCATGCATCGTGGGAGGCAGTGGCATGGGCTCTGTGTATCGCACCCACATGGACGGAACTGCACGAACAACCAGGACACGACATGGATCCAGCGCCCATGGACACACACACCGCTCAGTGGACATGAATAGGTCGCCTGGAGTCTGTGGGTGCTGCACCCCTCCCACCCCCGCCCCGGGAATCCCATACCAGGACCTTTGCATGGACGACAAGTGCATACAACAACAACACGACCCCAGTGACTGTGACATGTCCAGTAACCACCACAGTGCAACAACAAGTGGCACGCCGCTGCATGCACGCAAGCACATGCCCTGATGTCATCTCACATGCACGCGTGCATGAGGAACAACCGCAGCAAACCTGTCACATGGAACTGAGATGGACTGTGCCCATGATGCCAAGCGGTCTGGTAGGCTACATGTATACCGTCTGTGTCAAAGTCCGCAGCTCCGCAGCTATACGTAAATGTACATTAGCACAGCCTTGGCCAAGCAGATGTCACTCTGAAGCCCACATCCCACATGCAACAGCCAATCACATGTAACCCCACACCCTATCCCATTTGCAATCATGCTCAGTATATCCTCAACATGTATTCCGCTGCCAGTAGTGTCCACTATACTGCATCACAGAGGACAGAAGACTCAATATAATGTTTGAAACCAAAACTGTCTCCGCTGACTCATTTCACAAGTACGAATGAGAGAGGATGAGAGTATGTGAAGTACACGGCAGTCGTGACATGACCATGTAGTCCACTGGTATTGGATGTCAACGCAAATGAGTAGCACTACTGTGGAAGACACACATGTGTCGTGTGAAGTCGTATGGACGCAGTGCTCAGGTGGGTGGGTGCGACGGGTAGATGCGCACATGCCAAGTTGGAGCACGCCGTGTTGGGAGGGGTCATGAACAGTACACCACCGCTTCCCTGGGCATTGTGAGAGGACACCTGTCGGGGGGAGTGAACACGTGTGTGCACAGCAGCCGGGCACACGTACAAAGCGGTACCAGGCGCACCTCAGCCCACCCTCTGTGGACAAGCTGGATCCTGTTGTGCGCCCGCCATGCCCCTGACAAGGCACACACAGCCCCAGTCGACCAGGTGTAACCCCAACGTAGTCAATCAGCACAGGCGATACAGGGCACGGGATGGCAGTGGAGCATGGTGTGTGAGAGGTCTCCTCGCGCTCCTCCTGGTCATATCACGCAGGCAATAGAACCTCAACGTCTAGCATGGCACAAGTCAGATGGAAGTGTAGGGGGACGCACCACAGCACGAGCAGCACTGACGTCACGGGAGGTGGCTCGCACCATCCCATCCATTGCCCATCATACCAACCACGCCACATGCCATTGCGACTAAGTGCAAGCGCGTGCGCCACCACCCCGAGCCCTCCCCAGAGAGGCCAAAGAGTGAATGTGTGGGCCATCAGCCACAGACGGACGCGGCCTGGCCGCAAGGGCAGCCACAGCCACTGGGTGTCGCAGGTGGCGGATCCGGAAGGCGAAGACTGTGATGCATAGTCCATGCAGGCCGGGTCACCATTTGGGGCACCACGCAGGTGGACGGCGTCCCGCGACACATCATACCCTGAGACAGCCCACTCGTGCAACTGGACCCACACATACACTCCTTGCCCTCTCTGGTGCGAGCTTGGGGCTGCCTGTGCAAGCGCTAGCCTCGCAGGTGAGCATGCATATTGGGGGAGCGAGGGGAGGACATGAGGGCTGGGGCGAAGATGACTGTATCACTGTCAGTTAGTACAAGGGATGACCCAGATGTGGAAAGGAAGAGACGTGTCCCGTGTGTACTGCAACTAGTCGCCAATACAACTACCCCCCATGTCCGGAATGTAAGCCCGCACCTAGGCCCGCCCATCCGCCACATCGAACATACCACCAGCACGACAACCTTCCCATTCGAAACACTGACTGGGGGTGGCGACCAGTGTACAATCATGTGTAGCCTACCCACGCGTACATGTGGGCCCTCCATGATCCATGTCACCTGCGGCAAAGTCATGACATGCGCAATGAGGGAAGTGAGGAGAGCTGCCCGCCCCACGCGCAGAAGGTGCATCAGCTCCACAGACCCAGCAGCGAGTCCAGCAGGGGTCACATGTGCAGGGGCAGCTGTGCCTGGTGTGAAGGCACATGCATATAGACAGCACATCGACCAATGTGTAGTCTGCCCACATCTACAGTCCATCATCATGCGGACATAGGAATTGAACACAGGGCAACACATCTTAGTGGGTGCACCCACCGTGACCAACAATGCGCAATCATCGACGTACCCGCCCTGTGCATGGCCCCCACCCAACGGCGGCACATCCAGTGCCACCATCCCACACACACAAGCCTTCCACGGAACATGCTGTGTCCAATGGTCAGTACAGAGTCAGCGCCCATCTGGTGGATCCTGAACAGGAGACACATGCACACACATGCCAGCTCCCACTATGTACGACTGCCACCTGGCACGTGCAATGTAACCTCTCACCTGTGACGTGTGACTGCAAGCACACAGCCGTCTTGGCATGGGGCTGTCAATGTGGACACCTGTCAATGTTTCGGGAGGTGTGATCCGTACAGTGCTGTACATAGGGTGCAGTGCTGACACCTACTACTGTCTCATATCCCCTCGTGCCACAGGTCCCACTTGTTTTGGCCGCTCAGCCTGTGCCCACATCGTCGTCGTCGTGTGCCATACTCATCCAGCCGCGGAAGCAGTTCCATGCTCAGCAGACATTCATGTTGCCGTGGCGTTGCCGCTTGACGGATATGCAGTCAGTCCCCATCAGCACGCCCGCAAGTCATTGGGGCCTGGATCCCCATGTGCATGCACATGGCAGTGGTTTGTATCACTAGCCATTGCCATTGTTGGGAGACCTGTGTAAGTGTATTGTGGCCGTGCCGTCCCAGCTTGACAGCTGGGCTGTGGCTCCTGTGCTTACTCAGTCATGTCAGTGATGTGTATGCGAAATTGCTATGTGTCGTGTTGCTTTGACATGTGTCCTCTGCCATTGTCCCTAGGCGGAGACCGAACATTGACCGCCCATACCAATTGCTGGCGGACATGGACGATACAGAGGTTATTAGGAAGTTTCGGCTGGACAGGCCAACCCTGCATCGACTGTGTGCCATGTTAGAACCCCATCTCCGTCCCCGCAGGGTGTATCCGACTGCTGTCACCCCCACGGCTAAGGTGATGGCCGCCATGCATTTCTTCGCCACTGGGTCATTCCAGCACACAGTGGGCATTGGAGGAGGGATGTCCCAGCCCATGTTCAGCAAGGTGCTGAGGGATGTACTGGCAGCCATGATGCTGTACCGGAACAGGTACATCCGCTTCCCCAGGGCTCGTGAATTGGCGGCAGTGAAGGGTGCATTCTATGCCCTTGGCAGAATCCCACACGTCGTTGGAGCCATTGACTGCACACATGTCGGCCTTGTTCCACCACAGGCCACTGAGCACCTGTACCGCAACAGGAAGCACACGCACTCCCTGAATGTGCAAGTGGTGTGCCTTGCGGACATGGTGATCACCCACATGTGTGCAAAGTTCCCAGGCTCGGCCCATGACGCACACATAATGCGCAACAGCATCTTGCCACGACTGATGTCCAATATGCAACAGGATCGTGCCTGTATTGTCGGTGAGTATGTGGAGTGGTGTAGCGTGCTGGCTGTGCGATGCTGTCCCCTGTCCAGTTGGATTAGCAACGGTTCTCTGTGTCCCTCACACCCAGGTGACTCTGCGTATCCGAATGGGGCATGGCTGCTCAGTCCATTGAGGAATCCTCGCACCCCAGCAGACGATCGCTACAATGAGGCACATGGGAGGACCAGACGTGTGGTCGAGCGTACCTTTGGCTTCCTCAAGTCCAGGTTCAGGTGCCTGGACCGCACCGGGGTGCGCTGGCGTACTCCCCACAGAAGGTGTGCCGGATAGTGGTGGCGTGCTGCATGCTGCACAATCTGGCCATTCGGAAGCAGATCCCCTCATCGTGGATGACGGAGATCAACCAGGGCCCCAGCCCGCAGACCAGGACAGCTAGAGTGAGGAGGACAGCGGAGAGGAGGAAGCTGGTAATGTGCGGCAGCAGCTCATCGCCCGCTACTTCACTTGACGGTGAGTGTCCATGTACGACGGCTGATGTGGCTGTATCTGTGCAGGTGTGTGTGTGCTGTGTCAGGGTGGCCGTTTGTTCACTGCGTGCTGTGTGTCAACGCTCCATGGCCAGGGTAGTATGCCACTGTTGGTGGCTGTGGCATTGTGCCCTATTGCTCTGTGCGATGTGTGTACATTGCTTGTAGTTGTTGACATGTACTGTGTGATGGGTGTGTGACACACTCATTGAATGTGCTCCTGTTCTGTCTCCCACCCCTAGGTCCCTACAGGCCCTCCGGATTCAAATGCCATGCCACGCATCAGGTGCCTTTCCGCCCAAGGTGGCCGTTGTATTCCGTACAAATAAGACACAGGGCACAAACAGCAGTTAGTGAAAAAGGTGCATTTATTACAAACTGTGACATGTGATTGTGTGTAAGGTGATGACAAAAGTGGTGCGTGCAGTGACAATGAGCTGTCGGTCATGGCTGCGTGATGATCAGGGTGTACCCACTGGTTCTATGTCCATAGTCCAACACACACATGCCATCCAGATGGCTGTGTGGAGTGGGATCGTAGTCCAAGTCAATGCAGTGGCTGGTCAAGGAAGGCTGGCGGAAGGCTGGCTGGCTGCCTCACTTGCGACTGGAGCGTGCGAAGTCCTCCCGGGAGATCTGTTTCCTCTTCGGACGGTCCCTTCCACGTTTGCGAGGGGGTGCCTGCTTGCGACATGCTGGTGGTTGAGGTGTGATCACTGGCTGTGGACGCAGGGGAACTGGACACTGCTGCTCCACCCTGCGCCCCGGCAGGTGGTGGCGGAGGGGAGCTGCTGTCCCTGGCTGTGACCTCACCGCCACCACCAGCTGTCCCATGAGGTCCACGATTTGGCCCATACGGGCGTCCATGGACCTCAGCACCCCCAGCACCTCACTCGTGTCTGAGGCAGACCGGACCCATTGTCCTTGGGCCTCTTCATAGGCCCCAAGGACTCTGGCCATGTGAGGCAGGGCATGGCTCCCAGGGGAGGCTGGCGTTTCCCTGACCCTGCTCCTCCTACCAGTCCTGCTGCCACCGGCCTGCCCACTAGCCACATTGCTCACCACGGTCCTCGCTGTGGCTCCCAGGGTGGATCCAGTCGTCCGGGCCACCACCTGCGCTGGGGCTGGTGCCAGCGAAGACGTGGCGGTGGTGGCGGCGGTGGTGGTCGGTGCGGCGATGGTGGCGGTTGCGGCAGTGGTAGTGGCCACAATGACCGTGGGTGTGGCCGCAACGACAGTGGCAGCAGGGGGCTGTGAATGTTCAGCAGCCCTGGATGATGGGTTGGTGGGTAGGAGGGGTCCTGGGGAGCAGCTGGGCCCTGCCACACCAGATGGGCCTGCTTGGTTGTCCGTGTCCGAAGAGGAGGACAGATCCTCCAGATCCGTGTGTCCTCGTTGGGGGCTTGTAGGCTGGCTGTGCTGGCTGCTGGCTCCATCCCCAGCATCCAGCAGTTCGTCACCTGTGGAGAGAATGAGATTTGTTATTGTGTTGCACCTGGCGAAGTATGTATTTGTCGTCTGACATTGACAGTTCGTGCAATCTCGTACATGGGTTTCCCGGAGGCGTGTGTGTGGCTGTAGCATCTGTAGTTGTGTGTGCTTGGCAATGGGACTGTGTGCTGTGCACATGTGGCATGGGACGGATTGGCCATGCCGATGGGTGTGTTGCTGTGCCCCTACTTATTGTGACTCTGGTGTATGCGGGCTCCTGGCCCATCCTGGGTCTGGTTTGTACTTTGCTTTTGGGGTTCAAATGGAACGCTTAGGAACGCATATGGCAACATGGGGGCCATGCCCCAGATTCGCATTTGGGAGGGGATATGCTTTTGGGGTTCAAATGGAACGCTTAGGAACGCATATGGCAACATGGGGGCCATGCCCCAGATTCGCATTTGGGAGGGATATGCTTTTGGGGTTCAAATGGAACGCTTAGGAACGCATATGGCAACATGGGGGCCATGCCCCAGATTCGCATTTGGGAGGGATATGCTTTTGGGGTTCAAATGGAACGCTTAGGAACGCATATGGCAACATGGGGGCCATGCCCCAGATTCGCATTTGGGATGGAATATGCTTTTGGGGTTCAAATGGAACGCTTAGGAACGCATATGGCAACATGGGGGCCATGCCCCAGATTCGCATTTGGGATGGAATATGCTTTTGGGGTTCAAATGGAACGCTTAGGAACGCATATGGCAACATGGGGGCCATGCCCCAGATTCGCATTTGGGATGGAATATGCTTTTGGGGTTCAAATGGAACGCTTAGGAACGCATATGGCAACATGGGGGCCATGCCCCAGATTCGCATTTGGGATGGGATATGCTTTTGGGGTTCAAATGGAACGCTTAGGAACGCATATGGCAACATGGGGGCCATGCCCCAGATTCGCATTTGGGATGGAATATGCTTTTGGGGTTCAAATGGAACGCTTAGGAACGCATATGGCAACATGGGGGCCATGCCCCAGATTCGCATTTGGGATGGAATATGCTTTGGGGTTCAAATGGAACAGCTTAGGAACGCATATGGCAACATGGGGGCCATGCCCCAGATTCGCATTTGGGAGGGGATATGCTTTTGGGGTTCAAATGGAACGCTTAGGAACGCATATGGCAACATGGGGGCCATGCCCCAGATTCGCATTTGGGAGGGAATATGCTTTTGGGGTACATGCTGTGAGCCATGGGTGCCGAACGTGACATGTGTTGTGGCAGCATGACAGTGCATGGTTTGAGGTGTGTGCATGCTTGACATGGCCTGCATATTTGCTGTCTGTTGTGATTACTGGACATGGCATTGGACGCATCGTTATGAGTGAGTGATGGTTGTGTGCCAGCCAACGTATTGCAGTTGTCCCATCTCCTTGGTGTGCATGCTGCCCTGTGCCATGTGCATCACTGCAGTGCTCGGGGGGTGTGGCCCATGTTGTGTGTTGTTGCTCACAGTGTGTCGTGCACTTCATTGACTTCTGGCACATGGTTGGTCATGGGCATGTATCTTAGCGTGACTGCTGTATGTGTGGCAGCTGTGCGGATGACATGCCTTTCATGAGACTGGGGCTGACGGATGGGATGGATGGTATGTTGTTTGTGCATGGTGTGTCTGTGTGTTTGATGGGTTCAGTGGTGTTCGTGTGCATTTATGTTGTTCCGCTCTGTTGCGTCTAGTGTTGTTTGTCTTACATAGGCGTAGTTGTGGGGTGTGTGGTTGACAGGCAGTAGGGGCTACATGGACAGGACTTCAATGGTGTTTCGGTTGTGTGTGATGAGTTGCACAGTGGCTGCCGTGTGGTACTATATTCAGTGTGGCTTGTGCATGCAGACGTGGCTCCTTGGGTGTTGCTATGTCTGTGATGGGTCATGTGGGGTGTGAGTCTGTTGTTCATGTCCGTGTGCACATTGTTCACTTGTTCGTGACGGTGGGCGGTGCTGCGTGTTCGTCTGCTACGTGACATGTCCCATGTGTTGGTCGTGTTATGGTCCTCATGCCTCCAGTAATCCAGCCCTGTCCAGTTTCCCACCTGCAAGTTGTTCGTGCGTGCACTGTACTGGATGCCACATGGCTCTAAGCGGGGGTGCTCCATGTTGCAGGTCTGTGGGGGTGGGAGGGTGTTGTGGGTCGTGGGGGTGGCTGGATACCCACTGACACCGATTGCTGTGGACCGTGATTTCTGCCTTTCGGCTGTCGTTGTGCACTGCGGTGGCTGACACGTGGCTGTGGGGTGTGGGGGATGCTCCTCCTTGCTGTGCTGTGGGACTGGGGCCTGGTGTGTGTTGTACTTGGGCTGTCCACCCTCCCACCCACTGCACTTTGTGTTCCTGCCACTTACCTGTTACTTGTCGGTTAGTGCAGCTGTGGCGGACACATGGGTGTGGTGGGTGCTCGTTGTGGCGCTTCTGGCATATTTGGGGACCTGTTGGTGGTTACGTGGCTGGCTTAGTGTACACATGTCCCCACGCATCTTACAGTTGTTCTGTTTGGGCTGTGTGTGATAGTGTCTGTTGCATGTGTGTGTGATGTGTTGTGTATTGTGTGCTGGACATGGGGGTGTTTGTCCCTGGGAGCTGTGGCATGGTGGTAGTGCATGTGAGTACATAGCGGTGTGCTGGTATACATTAGTTTGTACTTACCAGCCTCCACTCCCCTGCTAATCCGGCGAGGATCTCCGGATGGATTACGACTCGCACCTTCTCCTCCCACGCTTTGAAGGTCTTAAAGAGCGCGGGATTCCCTCCGCCAGTGACGGCAGCCAGCTCTCTGTTTTTGCCCTCCTTCTTCTTGACCAGGCTCTTTACGTCATTCCAACGTTTGTTAATCTCGACTCTGTTCCTGGGCAGGGTCCCGACTGCATTGACCTGGTCTACGATCCGGTTCCACATTCTGTTTCTGGTGGCTAGTGGTGTGTGCTGGACCATGTTCCCATAGATTTGTGGGTACACCTTGATGATCTCGTCGACCATGACCGTCAGCTCTATGGGCGTGAACTTGGGCATTCTTTGTGGTGCCATGATGTTTGTGGTGCTGGTGCGGTGTGTGTTGTGTAATGTGCAGGGGGTTTGTGGTGCCGGTGTTTGGTGGTGGTGGTGGTGGTGGTGTTTGGTGGTGGTGGTGTTTGGTGGTGGTGGTGGTGGTGGTGGTAGTGATGTGTGCGTTTCTGTGGTGTGCTGCTGTCCTTGCTGTGTCACTGTGTCCTCTCCTCTCCTCTCTGGTTTGCAATGTAGCAAGGGGTTGTGGTCTGTGGGAGTGCTGCTTTTGTACTCACCTATGTGGGTGTGTCCTCATGGTCTGTTGTTTTCAGGTGTGTTGTGTCTGGGGTTCTGGCCTTTGTATTTTTTGTTTGTCCGGGGGTGTTTTCGGGATGTGTACTGTGCTTGTGTATTTGTGCGTGCCTTGCTGTGTGGACTTGTTGGCCATGTTGTGTGCTATTGGTTTTGTGTGCGGATGGTTTCTGTGCAGGTACGTTGGCGCCATGGCTTCTGCCGTGTCGATTCTCATCGGCGTTGTTTGCGCTGGCGGGCGGTATATTTGTTGTTTTCCGCGCTCATGTCGGTGCGATCGTAATTTCACGTGCGGTGTGTCGGCCGTGAGGGCGGCCGGTTTTGTGTTGTCGTGCGTGTTTCCGTCCGTGGCGGGCGGTTTGTCTCCGACTCGGACGTTGGCGGGCGGTATTTTGTGTGCTTTTTCCGCCGATGGCGGTATTCGGTTTGTGTAATCGTAATGGCGTGGTCGGTGTTCAGGCGGTGTGTGCGGGCGGATTTTTGCTGCTTCCATGCCTGGCGGAATTATTTACGCCGGGTATCGTAATGTGCCCCATAGTTGTTCAAAATATCGTTTTTTTAAAATCTCTAATAAATAATTTTAAATAAATTAAATAATACATATAATTAATAAAAACATAGGGGCCCATTATAACGGGCGGATCGCCACCGCCCGTATGGCGGTGGCGATCCGCCCGCTATTTTTCACCGCCCGCCACTCATTTCCCCCCGCCATATTAGTATGGTGGGGGTACCGCGGCGGACGGGAAGACCGTCCGCCGCTTTTCCACCCGGTCCACAAGTCGTCCGGGCGGAAAAGGTTTTAATATGGTGGCGGTGTCTGTTAGACACCGCCATCCATATTAGGATACGTGCGGGGATGTGCCTTTCCGTGGCGGCGTTGCCACCACGGAAAGGCATGTGGTCTTTTCTATTGGGGGCCCTTCTGAAGTTGGGGGTTGGGTGGTGCACATGGGGGATACCTATGGTACCCCCCTGCATTTGCATGCACAACATTGCAGGCACCGCGCGGTGCCTGCCACGTTGTGCATGCAAATGCACGACATGCCTTTTTGGCATTGCGGCGGGTGGTGCTGAAAGCACCGCCCGCCGCAATGTTAAGAATGCAGGATGCGCCCGCCAGTGTGGCGGGCGCATCCTAATCACCCCCACGGGACCACCGCACTTATGTAAAAATAAATTAAACATATATAAAAATTATTATATATATATTTACTTAATAACATTAATAAATAATTATTATAATAAATTATAAAATGTTAGAAACATAATACAAATTATAAATACATATATATATGCATACACCTGTAACATAAACATAAAAATTAAATATATATATAATAAATTAGAATATTAAAATAATTTTTTTATTTTAAAACAACATTTTACACTACATTAACTGAAACAGTAGGGAAAATGTTGGCTAGCGTAGGGGATAAAATTACTATTCCCACTCCAGGAAGTGCAAGAGTAGGGAAAGTGTTGGATAGCGGAGGGAATAAAATTACTATTCCCACTCCAGGGAGTGCAACAGTAGGGAAAGTGTTGGATAGCGGAGGGGATAAAATTACTATTCCCACTCCAGCAAGTGCAACAGTAGGGCAAGTGTTGGATAGCATAGGGGGATAACATTACTATTCCCACTCCAACGAGTGCAACAGTAGGGAAAGTGTTGGATAGCGGAGGTGATAAAATTACTATTCCCACTCCAGATAGTGCAACAGTAGGGAAAGTATTGGATAGCGGAGGGAATAAAATTACTATTCCGACTCCAGCAAGTGCAACAATAGAGAAAGTGTTGGATAGCGGAGGGGTTAAAATTTTCTGTTCCCACTCCAGCGTGTGCAACAGTAGGAAAAGTGTTGGATAGCGGAGGGGTAAAAATTACTATTCCCACTCCAGCAAGTGCAACAATATGAAAGTGTTGGATAGCGGAGGGGAATAATTTACTATTCCCACTCCAGCAAGTGCAACAGTAGGGAAAGTGTTGGATAGCGGAGGGGAATAATTTACTATTCCCACTCCAGGGAGTACAACAGTAGGGAAAGTGTTGGATAGCGGAGGGAATAAAATTACTATTCCCACTCCAGCGTGTGCAACAGTAGGGAAAGTGTTGGATAGCGGAGGGGATAAAATTACTATTCCCACTCGAGATAGTGCAACAGTAGGGAAAGTGTTGGATAGCGGTGGGGATAAAATTACTATTCCCACTCCAGCGAGTGCAACAGTAGGGAAAGTGTTGGATAGCGGAGGGGTTAAAATTACCATTCCCCCTCCAGCAAGTGCAACAGTAGGAAAGTGTTGGATAGCGGAGGAAATAAAATTACTATTCCGACTCCAGCGAGTGCAACAATAGAGAAAGTGTTGGTTAGCGGAGGGGTTCAAATTTTCTATTCCCACTCCAGAGAGTGCAACAGTAGGGATAGTGTTGTATACCGGAGTGGATAAAATTACTATTCCCACTCCAGATAGTGCAACAGTAGGGAAATTGTTGGATAGCGGAGGAGATAAAATGACTATTCCCACTCCAGCGAGTGCAACAGTAGGAAAAGTGTTGGATAGCGGAGGGGTAAAAATTACTATTCCCACTCCAGCAAGTGCAACAATATGAAAGTGTTGGATAGCGGAGGGGAATAATTTACTATTCCCACTCCAGCAAGTGTAACAGTAGGGAAAGTGTTGGATAGCGGAGGGGATAAAATTACTATTCCCACTCCAGATAGTGCAACAGTAGGGAAAGTGTTGGATAGCGGAGGGGATAAAATTTCTATTCCCACTCCAGCGAGTGCAACAGTAGGGAAAGTGTTGGATAGCGGAGGGGTTAAAATTACTATTCCCACTCCAGCAAGTGCAACAGTAGGAAAGTGTTGGATAGCGGAGGGGAATAATTTACTATTCCCACTCCAGCAAGTGCACCAGTAGGGAAAGTGTTGGATAGTGGAGGGAATAATTTACTATTCCCACTCCAGCAAAATAATGAACATTAATGAACAAATAATTAACTAATTAAAATTAATTTACCTCCCACCATATTCCCCTATAAATAACCCCACCAATGTTGTAAAACATAACACAATTAACATAATAAATTAACAATTAATTAACTAATAACAATTAACAAGCAAATTAAAAACAATCAGTAATAAATGAATTCACAGAATTAACACTATTAAATAAAATTAAAGAAATAATATATAAATAATATAAAAAAAATATTAAAATGTAATTACTTCCCACCCTACTCCCCTATCATCCCACAACATGCTCTTAAAAAAGACACAATTAACATAATTAATAATTATTTAATAATTATTAATGACCAATTTATAACTAATTATTAACAAATTAATAACCACATTTAAAAATATAAAATATTAAATACATAAATATTAATTACTAAAAATTATTAATTAATTAATTATAATTGAATTACTTCCCACCCTACTCCCCTATAAACCCACAACCCACTCCTACAAAAATAACACAATTAACATATTTACCAATTAATTCTTAATAATGTATAACCAATTAATAACTAATTGATAACAAATTAATTATCACAATTAACCATATAAAATATTAAAAACATAAATATTAATTAATTAAAAATATTAATTAATTAATTATAATTAATTTACTTCCCACCCTATTCCCCTATAAACCCACAACCCGCTCCTAAAAAAACAATTAACATATTAACCAATTAATTATTAATAATTAATAACCAATTAATAACTAATTAATAACAAATAAATGATCGCAATTAACAATATTAAATATTAAATACATAAATATTAATTAATAACAAATATTAATTAATTAATTATAATTAAATTACTTCCCACCCTATTCCCCTGTAAACCCACAACCCGCTACGGAACTAAAACGCAAAATGTCATTTAAATTTTTTTATAACTTCTAAAAATTATTAATAATTGTATTCTAATTAAATTACTTCCACCCTATTCCCCTATAAACCCACAACCCGCTACGGAACTAAAATACACAAAAATGTATTAACATAAAATGAATTCCTTCTAAAAATTTCACACATACATTAAAAAATAAGCTATACTTATACAAAATAATTACATTACATACTTTAAACACACATAGTAAAATACAAAACACTAAAATAAATGTCGATATTATTAACAACGATATTTTTACTAACGATATTACTAACTTCGATATTAAAAAAACGATATTTATCACCTTCATGTCGATATTCTGGTCAACGATATTCTTGCATGTCGATATTGTGCCACCTCGATATTAAAAACTCGATATTCTGGCACATCGATATTCCTACATCAATATTATGGGGTCGATTCCGATCTCGGCCGGAAGCGCACCGAATACGATTCGTTCGGAAAAAATACGAGCCGAACGCGTTTTTCCCGAACGATTCGAACAGTCGTCCGAGCGAGCAAGTATGCTGCGCATTACTGCTAAAATTCCGAGCGAGCCGTACGTACCCATTCCATCTCCAGTTCCCCGACCGAGCTGGATCCGGAAACGCCGATTCGAGTCCCACGGAAGTAAATACACAGCACCTTCCGGCCGGACTAGTACGATGCGCAATCCGTACGCGCCGAACTGGTCGCTACGTCCGGCACGTCAGAGCATCCAGGAGAGCCGCACATAAGCTCCGATTCACGCCACAAGACGATCCACGGCTACTAGACGAACAAGCCAGCTACGAGTACGAGTCGAAGCCACAAGAAACCCGAACGAGACGGACCAACCATGAATCCCATCGCGCAGGTCCTACCAATACTCTATATCTATTACCGGAACCGGTACGGACGCGTACGGCGCAGACGGTAAGTCAAACATCCACTACACAAACAAACGACACGTACCCGACATATGTCACACACACATAGGGATGCAGAAATGACGTACACTAGCAACATCAGAACCATAGGGGGGGGATGGCTATCACCAATGCCATACACACCCATAGGGGCCTGGATGCCTACCACTACCACCACCCCTACTCAGGGGGGGCTGGATGCCTGTCACTACCACCACCCCTACTCATGGGGGGCTGGATGCCTGTCACTACTACCATCCCCACTCATAGGGGAATTGATGCCTACCACTACCACCACCCCAACTCATGGGGGCCTGGATACCTACCACCACCCCTACTCAGGGGGGGCTGGATGCCTGTCACTACCACCACCCCTACTCAGGGGGGGCTGGATGCCTACCACTACCACCACCCCTACTCAGGGGGGGCTGGATGCCTGTCACTACCACCACCCCTACTCAGGGGGGGCTGGATGCCTACCACTACCACCACCCCTACTCAGGGGGGGCTGGATGCCTACCACTACCGCCACCCCTACTCAGGGGGGCTGGATGCCTACCACTACCACCACCACCAACCCCTACTGATGGGGACTGGATGCCTACCACTACCACCACCCCTACTCATGGGGGCCTGGATGCCTACCACCACCACCACCCCTACTCATGGGGGCTGGATGCCTACCACTACCACCACCCCTACTCAGGGGGCTGGATGCCCACCACTACCACCACCCCTACTCATGGGGGCTGGATGCCTGTCACTACCACCACCCCTACTCATGGGGGGCTGGATGCCTGTCACTACTACCATCCCAGGGTATAGAAGCTTTATTTAGAGCCTGTATAATCCCTGAACAAATAATGTTTTTGAATGACACCGTCCAACAGACATCTTGTCTTGGGTTAGCCAAGATAAAAGAGATGAAATCACCTTCTGTGCCAACACCTGCCAGTGATAATAATACAAAGGCAGTGGTGACAGTCGACAATATACTACAACTCAACAGAACTCATCCAAATTGGAAGAAATGGTTGATCTGGCCCACAGACACAAACAACTGTCAGGAAAGGTTCTTGAACAAAACTCAGGGCTTTGCACTTCATAGGCCAGACCCAAGATATGTCCAAAGACAACATCCGGGGGTAGTAACAACATATAGTGTAGGAAAATTATGCCTCGATTGGCTGCATAAATCTACACTACAGGATGTGAAGCAACACTTAACCTTACTTGCACACGACGCAGATCTTAGGGAATTCTTGCTTGGACCAAGAAAACCGCGTCAAAAACGTTTCATATATGCCGGCATCTACGCTGCTTATAACGAAGCATGGAAAGTGTCACAGATAGAGGCTGCAGAACGAATACGTGAACTTGATCGTATTAATTTAGAGAAAACACTCTCTGTAGTCGACAATGGGTTAACAACTTTGTCCTCCAGAATTTATTCATTGGATGGCATTGTATCCTCTGCTATCGACATTCTAGAACAAGATTTGGCTATGTTACAACAAGGTCAGTCTCAATTACGTTCTATAGTGTTATTGACATGGACGCTGCAATCATTGCGAGCGGGCTATGTGCCTTGGCGTTTCATCAACACGTCGTCTCTGTTTGCAGAATACAATCTAACTGATAAACAGATCGAATTGGCACAAAGAGGAGCAAAGTATACAGTGCTGAGCATTGAAAAAATTGACAAATTACCATTCACAGTGGCAGAAAAACCAGCTACAGAATGGCTTATTCATGGCAAAATAACATTACCTGTGACAACTTTTCAGTTCCAGTATTGTGTCAGACAGATGCAAGCAGGCAAATATGAAAGGTTGGGTAAGGAATACATTAAGACATCTTGGAATTTACCGTATACACATAAATGTTGGAGTGGGGATCGTGAAGTGTTTCTTAGCGGTACTAACTGTGAACATGCACTGACCGGTTCACTCATATGTCAGGACATTATTTTACACGGAGCTTGTAATGGTTCTGTGGCAAACCTGTCTTGCCATCAGCACGGTTCTCCAGCTGCTGTGATTAATCCAGCGTTTGGACAACTTTCGAATGGGAGTTACCTCATGTTGAATGATCAGAGCTGCTGTGGAATGTTGCCCGGCATCCCATATCTAGTAACGGTCAACTCCAGGGTCACTTGCTGTATGCAAGTATTGTTTCCCCCAATAGACACCGTCAGGAGTCGCCTTTGTGGCCTTCACTTAACGTCTCTTTTATAAGATTTGATACTTTAAGCAGAATGAAAGCCATGCTTTTACAGCAAACAGTGCCTTTGACCTCGGCCAAAGAAACCTATGATCTACAAATTGCAAGGACTTCGGCTGAGATACAGACTTTAATACGTACAAACTGCCCTATACATTTCGTAGAAATGATATCACGTATCTTTAACATGTCAGATACAACAGGAATTGTACATGTATTTAAGAGCATTTGCACCGGTCTCTTAGCACCGTTCCAGGCAATACTTGGAATCATTCCGAACTTTGCACATTCGGTGTTTGGTGGCATACCATTAATTCTAGCACTTGTTGCGGGAATTCTATTCATCTGTCTGCTATTGCGCTATGGCCAGCCGCTTCGCAGAAATAACTCCGAGCGAAATGGGGAAAGTTCTCCTTGAGAGAAAGTGCCGTGAGCGAATAGTACAGCTATTGGGCATGACTCCGTCTACGGGACCTTAATACCACGTGGTTCCTGTCATTCCGACCAATCTGGCATGATTGCATCTTACCTGTTCTACGATGCCTGCTAGTGCGGTGAAGAATGCGTGTTGGACGCTTGTCTAACATATCCATCAGCAGCGCCAAAGGACGTCGATACTTTGCTGGTCCCGATAACGGTCCATGCTTCGTGTTGTCCCCAGAGGCTCCCAATACTGATGTCAGCATTCATTGAGATCTCACAGTCGCCTCCTGCTGCTGCTGAGGTACGAGAAACAACTCCAGGCACACAGGTAACAACGGACGCGAACATTGCTGCAGCAGCCTATGCTGAGGGCGATGCTTCCCATCTTTGTGCGGTCAATCTCTTACGTGGGGTGTTCGAACTTACACCAGCGACAGTGGAAGATGTTTTGTCTATTGAAATAGATGATCTAATGTTTACACCAGACCCGTGAACTGACTCTGTTTGGCATATTCTGTTCCAGTACAACAGCAACAATTTGGCCTTCATTTTTCAAAGACTTGGAACATTACCAGATTTGAACTTTTGTCCCATTTTTTTTTTTCCCGAACGAAAATGGCAATCCAATCTGCTTAAAGTAAAACTGGCCTTATAATGCAGACTTGGCAGTACTTCCAGGGACGCTTAGTCATCTTGTGTGTCTAACTCAGTTCATTTGATTTTCATGACAGGGAATGATTTTGTTTTGAAACAACCTTGCATTCATTCTCGTCATATGTACATATTGCTTTTATATTTCGTTCCGATTGCATTTACTTCACTCTTTTTGCAGGAAATGAAAAGCACTGCTTAATAATGTACAGCATCATTTGCATTTTAATGTATCTTTTAAGGCTTTTTAGGATATGTTTTAATATGCGGTACTCCATTTTAATGTTTAGCATTTTAAATGTTTAGCATTTTAGTATTGTTGTATACACAAAAGAGGAGTGGGTGTTGTGTACTTCATAGGGTGTCCTTAAACGGGCTTTCTAGAATCATGACCATATATAGGCACAATCCAACCTGCCCTTATATAGGCATAGAATCCCAGACCTTATTTAGGCATAAACTATGCATACCAAATACAGGCATGGCTTCCGACATCCGTCCACCCTAAGCGTCTCAACGAGTCCATGAAAAAACAGACCCTCTGGCTGCGGGAGTTTCCCTTGCCCAGGACTATTGATTTCTTCAAGGTCTCATACATTATGCATGAACCTCTTATTCCCTAAGGGATTCATTCATGACGTCTTTCGCTACCCAACTCACGTCAATGCTAACATTTTCAGGTATAAATATACCTTCCCAAACCCCTGTAAATCAGAGGAGACCTCGACTTCAGAGGAGCCCGATTCCCGGCCAGACGCACTGAGAAGACGCTGCCCTTCCTGCACGCAGAGAGTCCAGCTTCCAGTGATCTAACTTCCCTTGCGGGTGTTGGAGTTCGAGTCCGGATAGAGATTCCTACCTCTCTCATTCTTCAGGTATGGAGCAGACTAGAACCTAGAGGGACTCTTGGCATAGTAGACTCTTGGCATGCTAGGCGTAACTTACTCTTAGTATACTCTAGTCAGGAATACAGCACCTACTTCTACTTCTCCCTACACCTAGGACAGGTTAGGCACACTGGGTAGAACTAGGCTAGAAACGCATCGTATGAGTACTCGCATTTTTAGGTTGTGTCATTTTATGTAAATGCATATATGCTAAAAAGATAATGCTGACGCAGTATTATTTATTTTTACTGCTCACCTTGTACATTATTTATCTCGCATACTGTCTTGTGATCATAACAGCACATATAACTTACAACAGAAACAAGACTGTTCAATAAATCCTTTATTGAAACGCCCGTCTGGTTATTTCTGTGTAACTCTGAGAATAACTGAAACATGTACGACTGAGCTGAATGAAATGGTTATCTATTGTTTCTACGACTCTGGGACACATCCTGATTATGTAAGGGAAACACAGAGGTCATGTTTTGCGGCAGCCAGAAACTAATCCCTTCTTGTCGTCAAGAAGTTTCTAGTGGCCTCTGAGCTAGCTGGCACAAGTAATTAAGTTTAATATACTCGATAGGGACATACTGACCTTAGTCCTATGTCAAACCTATAGGATATATTATTCCAATGCGCAGAGCCTATAAGGGAAATAGGAGCTACACTACAATGGGGTCGATTCCGATCTCGGCCAGAAGCGCACCGAATACGATTCGTTCGGAAAAAATACGAGCCGAACGCGTTTTTCCCGAACGATTCGAACAGTCGTCCGAGCGAGCAAGTATGCTGCGCATTACTGCTAAAATTCCGAGCGAGCCGTTCGTACCCATTCCATCTCCAGTTCCCCGACCGAGCTGGATCCGGAAACGCCGATTCGAGTCCCACGGAAGTAAATACACAGCACCTTTCGGCCGGACTAGTACGATGCGCAATCCGTACGCGCCGAACTGGTCGCTACGTCCGGCACGTCAGAGCATCCAGGAGAGCCGCACATAAGCTCCGATTCACGCCACAAGACGATCCACGGCTACGAGACGAACAAGCCAGCTACGAGTACGAGTCGAAGCCACAAGAAACCCGAACGAGACGGACCAACCATGAATCCCATCGCGCAGGTCCTACCAATACTCTACATCTATTACCGGAACCGGTACGGACGCGTACGGCGCAGACGGTAAGTCAAACACCCACTACACAAACAAACGACACGTACCCGACATATGTCACACACACATAGGGATGCAGAAATGACGTACACTAGCAACATCAGAACCATAGGGGCGGGATGGCTATCACCAATGCCATACACACCCATAGGGGCCTGGATGCCTACCACTACCACCACCCCTACTCAGGGGGGCTGGATGCCTACCACTACCACCACCCCTACTCAGGGGGCTGGATGCCTGTCACTACCACCACCCCTACTCATGGGGGCTGGATGCCTGTCACTACTACCATCCCCACTCATGGGGAATTGATGCCTACCACTACCACCACCCCAACTCATGGGGGCCTGGATACCTACTACCACCACCCCTACTCAGGGGGGCTGGATGCCTGTCACTACCACCACCCCTACTCAGGGGGGCTGGATGCCTACCACTACCACCACCCCTACTCAGGGGGGCTGGATGCCTGTCACTACCACCACCCCTACTCAGGGGGGGCTGGTTGCCTACCACTACCACCACCCCTACTCAGGGGGGGCTGGATGCCTACCACTACCGCCACCCCTACTCAGGGGGGCTGGATGCCTACCACTACCACCACCACCAACCCCTACTCATGGGGGACTGGATGCCTACCACTACCACCACCCCTACTCATGGGGGCCTGGATGCCTACCACCACCACCACCCCTACTCATGGGGGGCTGGATGCCTACCACTACCACCACCCCTACTCAGGGGGGGCTGGATGCCTACCACTACCACCACCCCTACTCATGGGGGGCTGGATGCCTGTCACTACCACCACCCCTACTCATGGGGGGCTGGATGCCTGTCACTACTACCATCCCCACTCATAGGGGAATTGATGCCTACCACTACCACCACCCCTACTCATGCGGGCCTGGATACCTACCACCACCACCACCCCTTCTCAGGGGGGGCTGGATGCCTACCACTACCACCACCCCTACTCAGGGGGGCTGGATGCCTGTCACTACCACCACCCCTACTCAGGGGGGGCTGGATGCCTACCACTACCACCACCCCTACTCAGGGGGGGCTGGATGCCTGTCACAACTACCATCCCCACTCATAGGATGGGTAATGCATGACACAACCAGCATACTCCAACATAAGGAATGTCAGCAAAAGACATCCCCCCAACATCATGACAAGAGTGTGTAGTCTGTGTCAGATGCCTACAACACTGAACATGACATTGAACATACAATGTGACCCCCATCACATGTGTCACACAAAAATGTGTGTGGCCTTCACAATGCAAGCAGACCATGACCACTGTGGGAATGGGGTCTAAACCCCCATCATCACAGTGACCAAAAGGTAAGTGTGGGGTCCATAGCTGAAGCACATTTTGAACATTGTGGCAATGTGGTCTAAACCCCCATCATCACAGTGACCAAAAGGTAAGTGTGGGGTCCATAGCTGAAGCACATTTTGAACATTGTGGCAATGGGGTCTAAACCCCCATCATCACAGTGACCAAAAGGTAAGTGTGGGGTCCATAGCTGAAGCACATTTTAAACATTGTGGCAATGGGGTCTAAACCCCCATCATCACAGTGACCAAAAGGTAAGTGTGGGGTCCATAGCTGAAGCACATTTTGAACATTGTGGCAATGGGGTCCAAACCCCCATCATCACAGTGACAAAAAGGTAAGTGTTGTCATGGAAAAAGCTGCAACTGCCAAACAGCATGGATGATTCCTGGTCACAGAACAACAAACACATCAGTGGCAAAGTAGTGGTTGTGCCCATAGCAACAAAGATTGGGTGAGGCAAACAGTGCAGTGCAAATAAAACATACCTTTGGCCATGTGCAGACAAACATCACCCATGGGGACTGACATCGTCTCCATTTATCAATTACACAATGCCAGAAGTGACCATCATAATGCAGACCCACATATCTGCACTAATGGACACACAAATGTAGATATCTTGGGGAGACTGTAGATGTGAGGTGAACAAATACCATACCATGGCAGCAATGGGACATACAAACCATGATTATTCTGCTGACTGATGACCTAGGAGTCCCAGGGACAGCATGGGAAATCCTCCAAACAACATACAGGCAATGGCACACCAAAGATATGCCAATGCAGTGGTGCAGATGCACAAACAAAAACAGGCAGCCTCACACTGCATATCAAACACAACAGGTGATGGGAGGGGGTGTGCCAGTGTCCCCAGGCAACCACACAACACATGAGGAGGCCTGAATTCCAATTACACAGATGTGTATACAGTGCCATACAAAAGTAACTCATGGATCGGATTCCCTATGTGGGCAATCAGGCATTGTTAGATGAGAGGGAGCCCAAATTACACATGTCACACAAGCTTGTAGGAACAGCAACTAACACAGCAAGACACAGACCCACCACAGCACTACCCCCAGGGACCCCACATTGTGGTGACACTAGCCTGCATGATAATCCCACTGTGATGACAAAGGTAGATGTCGTTCACACTGTGAACCACAGCCATGTCTCCTGAGCAACAAACTACCATCACACCTACACAAGCACAAATCAATCAGCACGGCCTGTCAGCCAAGGCCAATATGGAGGTAGGGGTCTAGCCGTGCAACAACTCACATTTGCACACTCTCAACACCACACACCTTGATCTCCACCAATGTGCAGCAGTGAAGCTCACATGGACAGGTGACATTGCACATGCACCCATGACAATCCCAGGGGTAGTTGTGGGAACTAAGGTGCAGAAACCCATCACACCTGGCCAGTCAACAAGACTCGTGAATGTCTGACACACTGCACAGTACGCCGTACATGGGCATTATGTGAACTCCACACCAATCAATGGGATCCCGGCCACAGTCACACACCAATGAAGAAGCCAAGGTCACCCACAAAGAACACACGTAGACAACTTCCAACATTGCAGCTCTGACCCTGAGGAGTGGCAGCAGTCACACACACAACGTGTCACAATCACTGAAAGCTACCACAAACTGTAAATTACATGACTTGTGTAACCAACAAGTGCCAAGGGGAATCCTGACTCTGTCTCATCTGCGTTTGCCCACATCCCCAGCCCTGACAACAAAGACAACTAGGGATGACAACCTGATGAACATTAGTTTGCCATGCACCCACATCACGGAGAAACCAGGTACAAGATGCTGGATGAACACAGGACAACTCAGCAAGCATCACAAACAGGAACATCCGTAGGGACACAGCCGGTGTAGGAAAAGGGAAGGGAACACACACAGACATGCTTACACAACACACAACACAGGCCCAGGCAATGTCACGGGATTACACACTGCCATGAGGGCACTCCACTCCTGTGGAAGGTCCGCTGTGCCAAACCTTGTCTGTGCACCACTCAAACATGTCAGCAAAACACTCGGTCAGTGAGTCAACAATCACAACACACTGAAGGCTCTGCTCACATCAGCCTGGGTACGGGAGTGTCACGTCAGTCATCTGCATATACCCAAAACACATGTCAAGCAAGTTGCACTGTATACACAGATGAGTCCTTCAACATTGATGTGCTAAACTGCATGTCCAGTGGAGATGGGCACACAGTCAGGGAAATAGAAATATTGAACAGTGGTAAGCCCACCAGATGTGCATCAGTGTAAGCCACAGATGTCAATTTACAAATGCAAAACGTACATCCCTGTGTCAAATGCAGAACATTACACCCTCAGACTGCAGCAAAGGATGCTATGGATCCAGACTAGATTAGGACACATATCCCATGGACCACATGGAGTCCATCACAGCAACACTTCATTTACCTGATCTGAACACTATTACAACAGCAAATGCATGATGATACTCATCTACATCATGTACATCAAAAGAAAAACCACTAGTAAACAAAAAGAGGCATTATTCAGCAAATCTGAAAGAAAAATTTGAAGTCCAAAAGAAACTAAGGCCAATGGCCAGTCCACATACACAGTCCGAACAGGGTGATATGTGACAACTTGTCACCCATTGCTTGCCTGCACTGGTACGGACAGGGGACATCCCCCTCAGAGGGGCATACAAGGGGCAGGCCAGGCACCGCAGGGACAGGATCAGGATCAGGGGATGCCAGAAGGAGGCAGTGAAGGGTGGGTGGGTGCAGGAGTGTCACCGGCAACTGCAGTGGAGGTGTCTGACTCAGTGGGGGCTGGCACCACTGTAGGGCACAAGTCAGATGGTGTGGGTGCTGGCACCACTGCAGTGGGCCGGTCAGATGGAGTGGACTGGGTCCCCACTGCAGTGCCCAAGTCAGACAGGGTTGTTGTGGACTCCACTGCAGTGCATAACTCCAAGGGAGTGGAAGGGGGCAGATGAGGTGGGCAGGACAGAGGGGGACCCGGTCTCCACACCAGTGGCACAAACAGGCCGAGCGTATGGCTTGGGGGTGGAAGAGCAAGTGGTAGGGGGAGGGCCTAAGCATTTTGGGGATGCGGTATGGGTGTGTGAGGGAACCTGGGGCAGGGTGTGGTGGGGGAACCTGTGGAGTGGTGGCCTGGGGGATGGAGGAGAGAGACTGTGTGGTGGAGCTGCGTGGTGGTGGTGGTGGGGTCTTGCCCTTCCTGGTCCGGGGGACTTCCGAATGCGGTCCTCAGTCTGCCTGTGCCTGGGGGAGGGTGTCCGGGTGTGAGGGGCACTCCCCTCTGTGTGTGGTGGTCGCCTCTTCCGCCTGTGCGTTGGCTCAGATGGATCCGTGGGGAAGAGGCCAAGCTCACAGAGGAAGAGCTTCTGGGAGGGGGGGTTGCAGGTGAGGCAAGGGAAGGGGTTTTGGAGGGAGAGGTATCTGAGGACTGCGCAGTGCTTGTGGATGCGTGTGTGTGTTCCTGTGCCCCATCCCCTGTGAGTGAGGTATCAGTCCCCTGACTGTGCGTGCGTGTCTGGATTTTGGCGTGTGTGTCTGTGTGCTGCTTGTGTCTGTGCTGGTGGGTGCCTGTGCCAGTGTGTGTGTGCTTGGGACAGGCAGGGTGCTGGGGATTGTGGATGGGGCAGAGGTAGGAGGGGTGAGGGACTGTTGCAGGAGGGACACTGCTGCCGTCAGTGAGGAGGCCATGGACTGATTGGTCCGATGTAGGGCAGACATGCCAGATGACATGCCCTCCATGAATGACACCAGTTGTGTCAACAGACCCGTGTGTGCATGGAGGACACTCAGCACTGATGTCTGCTCTACATGGATCTGTTTAAGCAAGTCCACAGACTCCACACTCAGGGCAGCAGGGGAGACAGAGGCAGGGGGTGCGGTGCCTGGCATGAAGGAGACACGCTCCCCTACACGGGAGCCTCCACGGACATGTGGGATGGGAGCAGATGGGAGGGTGGAGATGGTGGTGGTGGCGGGGGCAGACTTGCTTGATTCTCTCTCTGGTCTGCTGACACCCGCCTCCACAAGGGAGTCCTCACTGGAAGTGCTGTGGTCCTCAGCCGAGGTGGTCGTAGCTGAGGTCTCCTCAGTGGGGCTCCCCTCACCCTCCATGCCACTGGGTCCCTCGGTCTCCCCTGCAGTGAACCCAGTCTGGCTCCTGGTCCATGGAGCTGTCTCCTCCTGTGGCCGTGGATGTATCTGCAAAGAATCAGGATAAACAGAGCAACATTAGTCACCTGTACTGACCACACACGCCACAGTAAGTACAGCACATCACAGAGCAAGCCCTGCCATCATTTGCTAGACATTGCAATAAGTGCTGACACTGATTTGAAGAAGCCCATTGTCTGCCTGACAGTCATTCATGCCACACAAATCCTACCTGTCCATGCACCCATCTGTCTGGTGCCTGTTGTATGCGACTAATCATATGTGCACACATGCACCACATACACAGTTGTTGGACATACAAGAGAACATGTGGAAATGTGTCACTCCAAACACATGCCATCTCCTGCCGCTGACTCAGTACATGTGTCAGGAAAAGCTACCATCACCAGACACAATGATGTCCTCATGTCCTGATAGATAATGCGACAATGATGTGCTTGCAGGACATATCACACTACTGCTGGATCACCCTTTGCGAGTTGAATGTCATGGCACAGGCCTGTCTGGCAAGTCAGTCAAAACTGTCTCCTGTCACAGGGGCAGTGCATACACACAACACCAGTCTACACTGTGTCACAATCATGGAAGTTTTGGGTATGCAAGCCCTGTAGCTGACAGGTGCACATGTGCACCCCTGGCCACCCACATCATGAGGACTAAGATGATCCCACATCAATCAAATGAGACATTTGAGTGACTGCAAACACAAATCCATACACATGGGCACTTCATCGTCTGATGAGAATGAATCAAAGCTGCCTGCACCTCAATGTTTCATACACCTTTGTGCACAGTCAAGGGATCAGAGACCTATGCATTAACCAATGTGCAGATCCTATAGTCACAACTCAGATGGCTGGCCACCCCAAATTGTTAAACACTCCAGGAGTCAAAAAAGCAAGGCCACACCACGGTGACACAGAGGCAGACACCTGAGTGCACTCTTCACAATGCCCAATATGTATGCTGACACACGGGAGTGGGAGAACAGGGTGCCTTCAATGTCCGGAGTAGCCATTACAGTCCTGGTCCATGTGCAACATGGTATTACCCTGAACACTAGGCAGGTGGCTATGCATGTGTCACACACATGATGTACATACTTCTGAGGCTCCCCCCTTGGTCTCTGCTGCAGCATGGGTGTGTGGCACATACCCCAGACATTTGGTGAGTCAGAGCAACAATTGGAACACATTGTGAAGCCATACCCAGAGTACATGTCAGATCACAGGCATTGTGTGAGCAATTGTACCACCCATGCAGCCCACAACAAAGTTCCTGTAACTGATGCTGTCCCCAACTTGAACCACAGGTAACTGCAAGTACACAGTACCCAAGTGACCTAAGTCACAGACTGTAAGGGCCACACCTGTGTATCAGATGAGGAGGGGGCATGACACAAGTGAGGGACATGAGTCCAGGACGACAAGACAGTTGTACTGTGGACGTGGAACCAGGCTAAAGGAGTGCATAGAGCATGTTAGTCATAGTACACAGAAAAGGCTAGCACTTACCCCCTCCTTGCTGCTGTCTGGCCTTCAGCTGCCCATCCAGGTCAGGGAAGACCACCGCCAGAATCCGGAGCATGTGGGGGGTCAGGGTCCGGTGTCCGCCCCTCCTGCGAGGAGGCAACAGCTTCAGCTGGACCCTTGCGATCCTCCGGGTCCAGCCACGAAGGTCCTGCCACCTCTTCTGGCAGTTGTGGATCCTGCGCCTGTAGACCCCCACAGATCTTACTGCCCGGACGATGGTCAGCCAGATGTCCTGCTTCTGGTGGGCATCAACTTGTGAGGATGACAAAGTGAAAAGGCCATTACTACACATGCAACATATCCGTGCATCACACAGTTGGATATACATGTCTCAATCACAGGGGCATATGATGTACACAGGTAGTGCAACTATGGCTATGAACAGTTGTCCAGCAGTTACTAAATGGTATCATTGCCTGGGAAGTAAAACCTTGTTGGAATGCACTGTTACTGCACTATACCTGTTCAGTGCATGTAACTACACACTTTGGGGGGTGACAACTACTCAGAGAGCATGCTAGCCACTGGTGTACACACTGTAAGTCTTGCTAGTCAGACAACATGCACAATTAGGCAGTGGACAGCACACTCACCTGCTCCCCTGGTTTCCCATACAGCTTGCTGTGGAAGGAGGCTGTCCAGCAGGGCCTGGTTCTCCTCAGTGCTGAAGGCTGGGGCTCTCTCCACAGTACGTGCCATTGCAGTAGCCAGAGGATGCAGAGACAGCAGCAGTGGTGGTGGCAGATGTCGTCCTGGAGCATGTAGTGCAGGCAAGTGAGCTCTCAGGGGAACAGCCAGCATTATATGTGTGCTGCAGAGGCAGATACTGTCCCATGTGTCCAAAGTGATAGGTCCAAGTCGTTTGCATCTTCTGAATCTGGCCAATCCATGGAATTGCACCACTTATACACGCCCACAGTATCCTTCAAAAGTTCAACTTCATGACACCCATGAATTTGCAACATTGTTGTGGGTGGCCAACTGAATTCACTGCATCCGACTCATAAAAGCTTCGAAAACGCGTCCGTTACCATGTCAGTCCATAGCCAATGCGTGCGCACCGATCGGTCCATTGCTGTACAACGCGTATTTCGGAAAACGACACGCATCCGTCCACATCATATGCAATGGCCAATGCGTGCGCACCGATCGGTCCATTGCTGTACAACGCGTATTTCGGAAAACGACACGCATCCGTCCACATCATATGCAATGGCCAATGCGTGCGCACCGATCGGTCCATTGCTGTACAACGCGTATTTCGGAAAACGACACGCATCCGTCCACATCATATGCAATGGCGAATGCGTGCGCACCGATCGGTCCATTGCTGTACAACGCGTATTTTGGAAAACGACACGCATCCGTCCACATCATATGCAATGGCCAATGCGTGCGCACCGATCGGTCCATTGCTGTACAACGCGTATTTTGGAAAACGACACGCATCCGTCCACATCATATGCAATGGCCAATGCGTGCGCACCGATCGGTCCATTGCTGTACAACGCGTATCTGTACAAGTCACTCGCATATGTCACCATGGTTGTCACTGGTGAACGTATGCCAGCCACAATTACTTGCCAGGGACTCAGGGGCACACCTACAACACCACAGCCTGTCCACACTGTATCCTAAGGCATGTAAGGCTGCATTACCTGTGTGTGTATGGGGGTCAACTTGTGGTTTGTTGGGTGGCACTTGGGGGTAGCCACTCCCAGGCTGTGCATGTGTTCATGGGGACAGAATCCTTTGTGTGTTGTGCACATGACCACTGTGATGTGCAACTATTCAGTTCAGAGCATGTGGCATGGTCACATCTCCAGGTTGTGTATGTGTATGTTATGTCACATACACCCTGAGTCCCATGTGGGATGGCATGTACGTCACAGGGTGACCCATTGCCACAATTGTGATGGCCCTCCACAGTCTGTGTGCATGTTGTGTTTCAGATGTCTCGGATTCCATGTGCACAATTTGAGACAGTCTCCACATCCACGTTGTTTGTGCATCGACTTTGATGTTGTGCGTGTGTGTGTCACAGACGTCCATGTCTGTCCTGCAGAGGCAACAGGGGCCACTACCTGTGGGAGTCATGGTTGTTTTGCTGGCATGTACATGATACGCCATATCATGCCAGTGTCCATGTGGCAATACAGGGTCCCTGGGAATCTACCTGTCAAAGAGCTGTGATGCCTGGGGCACATCTATCCTCACTTGTCACTGTGGTGTGTGTTTGGAACGTGACAGCAGTACATGGGTACTGTGACACAGCCGAATGAATTCCCATAGCACAACCTGGAACTTGTTGTCAACACATGTTGAACTGAGATGTTAGATGTTGGTCATGTAGGTGCCATATATGTCCATACAGAACGGCACACACATCAAGTACTTGTGTCTCGTAATGATGTATCATGTGATATTAAGTATGGTCAATGCTACATATGTGGGGTGACTGACAATCTTTCTTTGTTCACCTATGCACTGCAGGGCACCAGCTGTCCATAGACCATTCCCTGACCTTGCAACCATGGTTGAACGTGACTGCATCCGACGGTACTGCTTCAACAGGCTGCTTATTGAGGAATTGGTGGTGCAGTTGGCCCCACATTTGCAACCTGGCCGGCCATACCCTGCAGCGTTGACCCCCAAGGTGAAGGTGATGGCAGCCCTACACTTCTTTGCCACCGGTACCTTTCAACACACTGTGGTGTCTGCTGGTGGGATGTCACAGACCATGTTCAGCCGTGTGCTACACAATGTTTTGGAGGCGATGTTGAGATACTTGAACCAGTACATCTATTTCCCTAAACGTCAACAACTCACTGACGTCAAGAGTGACTTCTATGCCCTGGGGAGGATGCCACATGTCATC
Organism: Calotriton arnoldi; assembly: GCA_963921515.1. Classification (NCBI taxonomy): domain Eukaryota; kingdom Metazoa; phylum Chordata; class Amphibia; order Caudata; family Salamandridae; genus Calotriton; species Calotriton arnoldi. The sequence goes on from CAWUFW010007598.1 coordinate 934,411, forward strand.
GGCTCCATTGATGGGACACATGTGGCTTTGGTACCACCACAGGCACATGAGCAGGCATACAGGAACAGGAAACATTACCATTCTATCAATGCTCTGGTGGCATGTCTTGCAGATATGAGCATCTCACATGTGTGTGCACGTTTCCCCGGTTCTGCACACGATGCCTACGTAATGAGGAGTAGTCGCATCCCGAGGATGATGTCACAGATGCAGAACCAGCGTGCCTGGCTTGTCGGTGTGTGCTGACTTTGTACCATTGTGTGTGTTCTGCAATGTGGTATTCCACCCTCTTTTCCAACTCAGCTAATGTGCAATTGTCTGTATGTAGGTGACTCCGGATACCCCAACATGCCGTGGTTGCTGACACCCCTCAGGAACCCTATGACACCAGCCCAGATGCGCTACAATGAGGCACATGGTCGGACCAGGAGAGTGATCGAGCGGACATTTGGTCTCCTGAAGAGCCGCTTTCGCTGCCGGGACAAGACAGGAGGGGCCCTCCCATATGCCCCTGCAAAGGTGTGCAAGATTGTCATTGTCTGCTGCATGCTACACAACCTGGCAGTGCGGAAGGAGTTGCCTCTCATCCTGGATGACGATGACCAACATCCGCCACCTGTGGAGGATCCTGGCCTGAGCCACGATGCCAGTGATGATGATGATGATGAGGGGATGTCCGCACACAGCTCATCACCAACTTCTTCAGCTGAATGTGAGTATACAGAGTTGGTATGTCAATGATTTGAGTTTGCATGATATGTGTTGGTGGTGCTCTGTTGCTGTTTGAGTGTGGCCATGTGCTACTTGACTGTATGCGTGCAGCGATGTGTCCTTACAGGTAGTCTGTACTCCCCAACAGTGTTGACATGCTAACTTGGAATTGTGTAGGTATCTTGTGATATGTATTGGGCATGAGTATTGCAGTTCTGTCCTGTTCTTCAGTGCTTTTGACTGTGTGTTATGTCTGTCCTTCACAGGGTACTTTCAGAGTTGTTTGGTCAACTGTGATCCCCTGACACCATGATTCAACTTCCAGGGTGGAAGCAGTCGTTTCCCTGCAGGTGATGTGCCACACACCCCTGGACTTTATTTCCTCTACACTTGGTGACTGTGTGGCCACTGCCACGTGGGATTACCTTGCATCTGTAGTGGAAACAACATGTTGCAAATGTGTAATATACCTGTGCTTCACTTTGGGATGTGCGTTGTCTGTGGTCACACATCTGACTGACATTTGCTTACTTCACCTGTGGGCTAGTTAACACAGACTCTGAATAGGTGTGGTGTCTGTGCATTCCACTGTATTTCCTGGCAACATCAGTGTAGGCGATGAGTCAGATGGCCCTGGTGTGTATGTGTTGTGTAGCCCTAGTGGTGTGTCTCCCTCATAATTGTCACGTCGCCATGACTCACATGACGGTGTTGAACTTGCTGTAGCAGTTAGCATGCACAGTGTCATTTAGCAGATCATCATCTCCATGACAAAAACAACGTTGGAATCACAACAGAGGCAAGTATGGTGTATTAGTGAGTTTATTTACATACATGTGTGAGGATAGTGCACAGGATGGTGGGTGCTGTACATTGGGATTGGAATCCAAAGTTCCCAGATGAGTTGGAAGTGTTGGTAGCAGAAATGTCCTGAGTAAAGTCCACAGTCATCTGATACATTGGTCCAACTTAAACTCCCCATGTCATGTGGGAGAGTTGGTTTGCATTCGACAGGGTGAACAGTTTGCACACAAAGGAGAATTTCCAGAACAGGTGTTGGGTTCCTGGGGGATGTACATGGCCATCGGCCTCTCAGTTTTCCTTCCTCGGACGACCCCTCTTCTTTCTGGGGGACCCTCACGTGCAGGCTGCTGCGGTGCAGAGGACTCTCCGCCAGAGTCATCCTCCCTCCCTGTGGCAGTTGCAGTTGTTGCGGCACCAGATGTTGTGGGCACACCGGGAGGTGTGGCCATGTTGGTGCTAATCTGGCGGAGGCATGTCAATATGTCCCTATGCACCGCTGTCAGTTCTTCCAATGTGTCCCACTTGGACTCCATGCGAGACATGTGTGTCTCCACACGGGACATGTGGGAGTCCAAGCGGGCATGATGGGCAGCCTGCTGCTGTTGAATGTCCTTGAGGATCCCCACTACCTGGCTGACCTCTCCGGTGCTATTCTGGTACGCATCAGCAATGCGTACCAGTTGTGGGTCATCATGCAGTCCAGACCCCTCTGCAAACAGCGACCTCTGCCTACCACCCCTCCCACCACCCCTGGCCACACATGCGGGACCTGCGGTGGCACGCACAGGTGAGCCTAGGCCCCCTTGGAGGTTGGTACTGGGGTTGTTGTCCGTTGCTTCACGGTGGGCTGGGGTCCCTGTGCTGTTGTCATTGGTGGTCCTTGGTCTGTTCTTGTCGGCGGGGGTGGTCTGTGTGTTGGCAGATGTTGGAGGAGTGGGTGCAGGGGGTGCAGATGGTGGTCCTGCTGGTGCTGAATGATGACTCACACCGGAGGGGCCAGGTAGGTCTTCGCCATCCGAGGAGGGCAGAGGCTGTTCCACACCAGAGAGCTCAGGGTCCCCCAGAGCCTGGGACAGGGACTCCTCATCATCTGCTGCTGTGTCCCCATCATCACCTGTTTTTGGAAGAGATACACAATGTATGTTATGTTTCTACAGGCATCAATGGTTCAAACACCTGACAGTTGTGACTGTACCTCTGGATGCGGGCCTGTACATTGCATTGTCCTAAGTTGTCACAGTCAGAGGTTGATATTGGTGTAGCACATTGTCCTGCCAACCTGAAGCATTTCAATGTGAATGTTGAGGTGTGTGCATGACCAGCATTGGTGGTATTTGGTTGACATCCGGCCCTCCTTCTCCCCCAGCCCAGTTATCCCACCATGAAGCATGCCACCCTTGCAGTGGGTGCAGGTTGACTCTCAGGATGTCAGTCAGTGGTGTCCTGCTGTTGGTTGGTGCACAGTTCCCAGCAGGGCCTTGTGCTCCCCACAACAGAGCACCATTGTCAGACATCTTTGAAGTGGCTTTTCACTCCCTGTGAGGTGTGCATGCTTCAGTGTGAGTTTGCTGGGCCATGTGGGTGGGGGATGTTGGGCTGTGACTTCCACTCCCATCATGCTATTGCCTACACCCCCTTCCCAGCTTGCCCATACTTCCTTCCTTTTGACTCTGCTTCCCTGTGGGGTAGTGTGCCTGTGCTGACAGGATGGCTGACAGTGTTGTCCTGGCGTTAGTTTGGCTACAAGTCCCAAAAGTGTCCCTGTGCTTCACACAGCATAACCCAGGGTGGTTGTTCTTTGTGGGATATTTACTTAGAGTGTGAGGCAATGCATTCTCCCAGGTGAGTTGTGTGGAGTTTGTGTTAAGGGTGTGTGTGAGAAAGCTGCTGGTAACTATGGTCAGTGCTGTCAGTCCTCCTTCCCACCCAGCCAGATATCCCACCATGGAACGTGCTTCCATTGCAGGGAGTGCAAGTTGGCTTTCAGGATGTCAGTCAGTGGTGTCCTGCTGTTGGTTGGTGCACAGTTCCCAGCAGGGCCTTGTCCTCTCCACAACAGAGCACCATTGTCAAACATCTTTGAAGTGGCTTTTCACTCCCTGTGAGGTGTGCATGCTTCAGTGTGAGCTTGCTGGGCCATGTGGGTGGGGGATATTGGACTGTGACTTCCACTCCCATCATGCTATTGCCTACACCCCCTTCCCAGCTTGCCCATACTTCCTTCCTTTTGACTCTGCTTCCCTGTGGGGTAGTGTGCCTGTGCTGACAGGATGGCTGACAGTGTTGTCCTGGCGTTAGTTTGGCTACAAGTCCCAAAAGTGTCCCTGTGCTTCACACAGCATAACCCAGGGTGGTGGTTCTTTGTGGGATATTTAATTAGAGTGTGAGGCAATGCATTCTCCCAGGTGAGTTGTGTGGAGTTTGTGTTAAGGGTGTGTGTGAGAAAAGCTGCTGGTAACTATGGTCAGTGCTGTCAGTCCTCCTTCCCACCCAGCCAGATATCCCACCATGGAACGTGCTTCCACTTGCAGGGAGTGCAAGTTTGCTTTCAGGATGTCAGTCAGTGGTGTCCTGCTGTTGGTTGGTGCACAGTTCCCAGCAGGGCCTTGTGCTCCCTACAGCAGTTCCCAGTGTCAGCCATCTTGTCAGTTCTTTTCCATTCCCTGTGATGTGAGCATGGTTCAGAGTAGTGGTGATGGGCCAATTGTGAGGGTGACCAATATCTGTGACTACCACTCCCATCATGCTATTGCCTACACCCCCTTCCCAGCATGCCCATACTTCCTTCCTTTTGAGTGGACTTCACTGTGTGTGAGTGTGACAGCAATGGCAAGATGGCTGACAGTGTGGTCCTGTTGTTTGTTGGTGCACAGTTCACAGCAGGGCCTTGTGCTCCCCACAGCTGAGGCCAGTGTCAGACATCTTGGAAGTGGCTTTTCACTCCCTGTGAGGTGTGCATGCTTCAGTGTGAGCTTTCCGGGCCATGCGGGTGGGAGATGTTGAGCTGTGACTACCACTCCCATCATGCTATTGCCTACACCCCCCTTCCCAGCATGCCCATACTTTCTTCCTTTTGACTCTGCTTCCCTGTGGGGTAGTGTGCCTGTGCTGACAGGATGGCTGACAGTGTTGTCCTGGCGTTAGTTTGGCTACAAGTCCCAAAAGTGTCCCTGTGCTTCACACAGCATAACCCAGGGTGGTGGTTCTTTGTGGGATATTTAATTAGAGTGTGAGGCAATGCATTCTCCCAGGTGAGTTATGTGGAGTTTGTGTTAAGGGTGTGTGTGAGAAAAGCTGCTGGTAACTATGGTCAGTGCTGTCAGTCCTCCTTCCCACCCAGCCAGATATCCCACCATGGAACGTGCTTCCATTGCAGGGAGTGCAAGTTTGCTTTCAGGATGTCAGTCAGTGGTGTCCTGCTGTTGATTGGTGCACAGTTCCCAGCAGGGCCTTGTGCTCCCCACAGCAGTACCCAGTGTCAGCCATCTTCTCAGTTTTTTTCCACTCCCTGTGATGTGAGCATGGTTCAGAGTGGTGTTGATGGGCCAATTGTGAGGGTGACCAATATCTGTGACTACAACTCCCATCATGCTATTGGCTACACTGACTTCACCAGCATACACAGAATTCCTTCCTTTCAGTGAGCTTCCCTGTGAGGTGGTGTTCTAGTGGTGGCAAAATGTCTGACAGTGTTTGTTGGTTAGATTTGTGCCATTGCCTTGCTCTATTTGTTGTTAGGTTTGTACATGTCATGACACAGTTACATATCACTATGAGATGGCAGGTATTGTATTTGTCTAACTAACATACACATCTTGGGATGATTATGTTTTGGTTACTGTGGCTTTGCTAACGGTGCATGGTTTCACTATCCCTTGACAGTGATGTGTGTGTATTGTCACACCATATTGGGTATATTGGTTGTGTACTCACCAGGCTCTGGGATGTTTGATAGTCCATGTACGCTCTCTGGTGGTAGGATGGCCCGTACCTTCTCCTCCCAGGGCCTGAGGTATACTGGTTTGGCAGGAGGGCCACTGCTGGTGCTATGGCTCAAGGTATAATCCTGCTTGAGTAGGGCCTTGACCCTCCTGCGCACATCATACCACCTGTTCTGGATGTCTTCCTTTGTGCGCAAACATGGTGATTGTGCGTTCACCCTGTCGACGATCCTCTCCCACATCTTGGTTTTCTGCGACATGGGGGTCTGTTGGACCAATGTACCAAACAAGTGTGGCTCTACCCTGAGGATTTCATCTACCAGCACTTCCAATTCACTGTCTAGGAACTTTGGATTCTTCTTTGGGGGCATGGTGATGGGTGGTGGTGGGGATTAATATGTGTGTGGGTGTGCAAGTGAGGGTGTGTGTGTGTAGGTTTTGCTGGGTGTATGTGAGGGTGCTATTTGGGAGGTGCTAATGGTGTGTGGCTTGTGTGATGGATGAGTTGTGGGTGTGTCTGTGGTTGCTGTCTGATGGTGTTCTGTGCTGGCAGGTCATTTGAATTTGCAAAGGATCATGGTAGGGATTTGTGGCCTTTATATGGGTGGAGTTGTGGGTGTGTCTTTGTTCCATGTTTTTTCCCCCCCAGTATTTATTGACTTTGTCATTGCTTGTTTGGCCCTTTTTTTTGTATTTTTTCCTTTGTAGTTTTTGGGCATGTAGGAGACGTTCTTCTGACCGAGTAGGACACTGCAGTTGCCTCGTGTGAGCTTCTCCGAGTCTTTCAAGCTGTGTTTCAGCTGTGTTTCATGTGCGGCGTACGCGTCGGTCGCAGAGTATTGGGTTGCTTCGGCTCCCTGTTTTGTATGTGTGTCGGTCGTACGGCTTGAACTCCGTGCGACTCGGTCTGGTTTTACACGCATTGCATCGTACTGCGCGGGTCGGAGTTCGCGGGTACGTTTCTGTCGGGTTCATTCCTGGTGCGTGTCGGTCGGTTCGATTCACGTGGTTTTCCGGACGGATAGCTGGTTTCCGTGCGGTTTGGTCGTTCGGCTTGTGTTCCGTACGAGTCGGTCGTAATTCACATGCATTACATCGTACTACGCGGATCGGGCAGCGCCGGTATGTGTCGGTCGGACTAAATTCCCGTACCGAGTCGGTCGGTACGTTTTCCGGCCTGAATCGGAATCGGCCCCTTAGTCTGTGCACCGCTGCTGGTAAAACTGTGTCTCTCTGGCAGTTTAGTTTGCTTCACATACAGATCATTTCCCAGGGAGTCAGGCTGGTAGTTAGATATGAGTTTTAGTTTAAATTCATTGGAGCAACGACTTTAGGGGCACCTCACACACAAATCAAGGGTCAGGGGCACTTCACACACAAATCAATGGACCCTAAACTGAAAATCCAATTTACGTATACACATACACACACACACTCTCTCTCTTGCTTTTATGTCCTCTCCCCCTTCATCTGGCCAGTTCACATCTCCTTGACTTTATCCCCCCTACAATGTATGGCGCCACTCGCAGGAGCATGGAAGTTATCCCCCTTATGCATTACGGACCATCTAGCATCAGCGACCTTCTTCTTCTGCACACTGAGGAATCAGTTACTTCCTATTGCTGCTTTTTTTCCCTTTCCTTCTTCTTTTTCTTCTTTTCTGTTGTGTGGATTAATTTGTTACTACGTCGATGGCAAACATTGGCTGTAGTGTATCCCTCTTCGTTACATTTGCATACTGTAACTGAATGGGCAATATAAGCTCATCTTTGTTTTCGATATTACCGTGCTTGTATGCCTATGCCAAGTCTATTCTCTTTGAAAATAAATAAAAACAGTTTAAAAAAACAAAAAGAGGCATCCTTCAGAAGCTGAGGTTAAGGCAGAATGTTACGTAGCTGTGTCTGAACTGGGGTGGCGAAGTGAGCTAAAGAACGATGATGGATTCAACCCAGATCTGTGACTGGGGGTGGGTGCCTGAAAAGTTTCAGTGCTCCGTCCATCATCTCCTTGTGTTTGCTTTGTTCGCCCTAAGTTGGCAGGGTATGCCCAGACGTGGGTCCCTTGCTCACTTTGCCACTGGATTCAAGCTAGCCTGGTAGAAGAGGGGTGTTACCCCGAAACCGGTCCCAGGATGCTTGTTTCCGGTCCAGGGAAGACATGGCTTAGCAGTTCGGGCTGGACTGTTCCCATGGGGCACAGGGTCAAGACTGATTTGCACATAGCTGTGTCTGAACTGGGGTGGCAAAGTGAGCTAAAGAACGATGATGGATTCAGCCCTGATCTGTGACTCGGGGTGAGTATCTGAAAAATTTCAGCTCTCCGTCCATCATCTCCTTGTGTTTGCTCAGAACGTTACGTAGCCCATAACTAGTGGTCAGCTGGCACCAACTGTTATTTGTGCAATGGCCTGCACATGGGGACGGTAGCTATCCACCATGAACATTTTTCCAATTTGAGTTGACGCCCCACCTTCAGCAGAATCAGTGGATCATAGGTATAAAGAGGGTACTAAGCTCTTTCCCTCTGCATCTCCCCTTTCCATCATTCATTTACAAAAGGACTCAAACATTTTTAAAGAGGTTTCTTTAAATTTGTTGCTAATGCTATCTTAGCCAATGGTGTTCACTACTTGTGGGTGCTGGGCTCTGTATTTAGGGGGATTAGCATGACCAGAGAGTGGGGGGGGGGGGAGGGATAGCACCTAATGCTCCCCAAGCCCAGACTTCCTACAAGTTTCATTTTATATTGATTGAACCCACCCCCTAACCAATCTGGGAAGCTCATTAGCCTAAATGTGTTTGCAAAGGTATTGTCAACTATTGTATTTCTTCCATAATGATTTTTTTGTTTTCAGTTTTCTGCTGATCCTGAATGGTCAGACTGCCATATCCAGGCATTTACAGATGGATCCTGTTCAGTTTATTTTGAGATACCTAGGGTGGGTGTCAATTTAGTGTTCAGAGTACAAGGGTGTCTATGATTTGGCGGAGGGAAGCCAGTGCTTTTCTCTCTTTTTCCAGTAGAAAAAGCCCACTTCTGTTTGGTGCTCTAAATGGTCCTCATGTTCTCCCTGGTTGGGTGGCAATCCTTTTAACTGGTGCTTGATTGATGGGATTGGAGGTCTGGCAGTCTCTTCTTGTTAGTTTTGTGTCTGACATGGCCTCTTTTTTCTCTTGTGCATTTTTATCATGTGGCTTCACCTCCACAATGGCACTATGCATACTTATCTCACATTGTCATTAGCAATGATGGTGACACTGCCTAGTTCTGCTTGTCTTGGGATCCCATCCCCTTGCTATTGAGGCAGAGGTCAAAGTATTTTCTGGATATGCCAAATAGATGACTGGTTTTGTGATTGGAGGTATTTGGCTGCATAACAATGCATAGCACCAAGACTAGGAAGTGACCTGCGTTTACCAAACACATACTTGTTACTGTAAAACAATCACCAGCTATGTTCAGGATTCCATTCTGTTTTATAGAAACAAATTGCTTATAGTACAGCACACATTATTGTTCTTCTTGGTGGCTGTTTTCTTTTCTTTTTGGATATTAATGAATGTATCTTCGGATCTGATAGCTTCTCTATGACAGTGAAGAGTTTATGTCTTCCTTGGTACGGTTGATGGCGTTTGTAGCTGAAAGTTGGTTTTCGAACATGTGGAGTTACTAATTTGGAGTCTGGCAAGGTCCTTGATTCTCTGAAATTTGAGGGTTTGCTTTCTGGTTGGCCTTGTAACTTGTATTGACAGTTGATGGTTTGTAGTCTAACTTGGCCACTGTGCCTGCTTTACGGACTAAACTATTTGGGGTTTGGCAGGCTTGGTAAGGCCACGTCTTGCAACACACTATATTTATAGAATAACGATGCCCTTGGTAGTTTAGACCAGTGAAAGGCACTGCAATGTCATACTAATGGCAGGTTTTGACCTATGCAAGTGCTACTTAACAACAATGTATGAACATTGATTCTATTTATGAAAAAGTAACTACCTTTCTCTTTCACTTCACTTGCAGAATAGATGCTTCTTCCGTCAACGTGGTTCCTACAGGGTCCGGGATGGAAGTAAGGGATCACCTTATGTGCTTACTTGGATTTAGTTGGTAGGAAATATTCATTGACTTCTGATTAAGATATGAACATATATGCAAGCCCATAATCTACTGATGATGAGTAATAAAACTGAGGCGAATTGAAAGTAGACTTTTAATCAGAAATTTAAATTCCAGTACCAGCTGCGGAAGCAATTTCTCAGGCAGTAAAGCCCAGTGATTAGCTTAAATGAAACAACTGGCCAGGTAAATAAGCCTCCCCTCTCCCTCAATATACAACTGCCAATGTAAAGTACATCTGATTAAAAGAAAATAAAGGGCAATAAACAAAATTATAGTTTGCAACATGGAACCTCTGCACACTCTTTAAAGACAAAGAAAGGAATTGGAACCATACATTATGGACTGTCTTTTTTCCCCTGACAAGGAGGTATAGGAAACTTATCAGAACCGGTAAATTATGTCAAGTGATTCAATAGTCCTCTAATTAAGAAATCGCCTATAATCGTCACCTGTCCAGAAGGATCTTTTTACTGTCAGGTGACAGTCAAAGACAACCTCTTGACAGTTGTTCATATGATTCTATATGGGGATGGGGGTTGAAAGTCCCTGGTGAAATAGCCATGTGCCATCCTTCCTATTTCATTTCAAAGTAGGACTTTTCTCATGCGTCACTACAGTTTCCTTGACCCGACTGTTATGATATGTTATGTTAGCCGTTTGTAAAGCGCCTGGTTACTCCAATCCGGAGTGTCCCCATGCTAGATTTCAATCAGCATAACTGGAGGCAGGCTTCCCTTCATTGTTTAGTGGGCATGGCCCTTCCTGAATAACAAAGTTTTCAAGTGCTTCCGAAAAAGAGCCTCCGAAGGCTCTAATCTAAGATGGGGTGGCAAACTATTCCATTGGTTAACTGCTAAGAATCTAAAGGAGCTGCCTCCAAAGCATGTTCTACGAAATTTCGGGGTGCTGTGACACTGGTTGGTGATAGCTGATTAATAGTCGTGGGGTACAGTACTTTTTAACTACACTCCAGCAGGGGAGTTGCTACAAGCTCTTGCTGTATACATTTGTGCAGTCTTTCATGGCTGAGCCCTCTAATTCCCCTGATTGCGTGCGTTATGTGTGAGTGGTCCTTGGGTACATAAGGGGTGCTGAACCTCTCAATTGGGGTCTTACTTGTCTATATGCAGTCCTTAAGGCTGTGGGGTGATCAACATGGTTTACTGGTAGTCGGAGCTGCTGTCTCCCTTTTTCCCTACTTCCCTTCCGTGCACTGTCCATACCCATGGTGAAAGCATAAACCATTGTGAAACCAGGTGTATGTGTCTGGGTTCAAATCACATAAACTTGAATGGAGCAGGAAAGAACCTTTGTGTTCACCTTTCCTGTACCAAACCAGTTCCAGCAGGGTAGCCTATGGCTCTGACTGGAGCAAGGGTAGGACAAAAGCTAGTTGCCACGCCACCCTACGGTACGAGCAACGAAGTGCTCTGCTGACACACCCCCGTCATCTCCGACCTCAGAGTACAGGGGTCTCAGAACTCCAGGCCAATCGACCTGGTGAAAAACAGCAACGCTGGTTATATCGTTACATCCAGAACCAGCATTGCGGTAGTGTAAGAGTCGGGATCACCTTCTCCTTTTTTTCCACGGTCCTGATGAATTGCCACCAGACCCGCTAGGGGCTTTTTTAGGCAAGAAACATGACGACCACTTGCACCAGATAGACCCTGCAGGCTCATTGTTTCCAGGCAGGGCTCACAGTTTTTAGTTAGGTTAGTGTACCCCCAGAATAAAGTTAATGACAAGGGCAGTACTAGACCTATTTTAAACTACACTGCACACTGACCACACTACCTTGCCCACATACCCTCACACACGCTGAACGGCTTCATCCAAAAAAGATCTCCGCTAAAGAGCCCCTTCGCGGGAGCCCGTCGGGCATTGCAGCGCCGGCCCGACGAGGAGCAGGCCCAATGATGAAGCATGACATCCTCCGGGGTGTGTGAGGGCACTCTATAGCTGACCTGACCACTCCTTCACTATTAGGAACTGCACATTGACATTTTTCATATCTAACCAAATTTGCACATTCAGGGCCTGAGTCACAAAGGTAAGCTTACACTTTCTGTATATTTGCACTTTAAGTGCAATTCACAAAAATTCCTAACATTGTAAGATTTAATTAATCAACAATAAACTAAACTAACTAACAAACTGAATGTGGACTTTTTACAACTTCGTCTGTTCTATCTTTTTATGTGCGGAAATCTCTTCCCAGACGTTGGAGTCTCCACGCAAGCAAGTATACAGAGATTGCTGCATATAAAAAGATAGGACAGGTAGACTTGTAAACTCTGCACATAGTTTGCGAAATGAACTTTGTATACGTTTTTCTACAACTTCAAAACTCACTACATGTAAGTATACGGAGATCTTCGCACATAAAATGATAGAACAGGTGGACTTGTAAAACTCTGCACATAGTTTGCGAATTGGACTTTGTAGTACGTTTTGTAGTACTTCAAAACGTACTACAAAGTGCAGTTTGTGAATTGGGCCCTTTGTGATACCTGAAGCAAAATAACTTGAAAGTCTCCCCTAAATGAGTTGGGAATATACTCTAGAACTGAGGAGAAGCCTTTACTTCTGCTGTAATATGAAGAAATGGAGATAGACTGCCTGGAATATAGAGAATGTGACTTACTTCAACCCAGAGGCCACATCCAGCTGCCTAGTACACTGAAGTGAGAATCGATGTTCAATTGAGGCTGCTGCAACCACTACCCGGCCTGACCAAGATTCTGACACTGAGTGATCATTAGGAAGAGAACCTCGGGGGAGAATCACTAGCTATGAGGGTGGAGCCTATGCTGTTTCCCATTGTCCGTGTGCTCTCCCTCGGGCACCAGTTCAGTGCATGAGAGCCGTGACCCTCCGCCACATTGTTTTTCTGCTGGTGGTACTAACGGCCCCTGTTGCAAATAAGTGCCTATGAGCATCTGCCCTGACCTCCTCATGCTTTCCTGCCATGCCTTGCTTTCAACTCCTCCGCTAAGGCAGAGGAACGTCGCCCCACACGATAAATAAAATGATAATAATATAACGTTATCATTTTATTTTCACGGTACTGGCCCAGTTTTGTTTGAGGGGCAGGCTGGGCTATCAGCCAGCAGGGGGAGGAGTGGTATGTGCACTTAAGTGCGCTTGATGATTTGGCTGGCCGTCTCGGGCCGGCCAAACCATCATGCGCACATTGCATGTTCTCCAACCAGGCTGTATTATAGCCTGGGTGGAGAACATGCCCAGGCTCCCACTCCCTCTCTGAGCGCCGAACCAAGGCTCTCAAACCAATCATGAAGCTGCAGCAGCCGGTATGTTTCCTGAAGCAAGTTGTGACAGGTGTGGGCTGATGTGAGGGTAAACCCATTAGCGACTGGATTCCACTCAACTAGTCCTCTCTTGGTAAGTTGTCGGAGCCTTAGAAGAGGAAGCGGTCAGGAGATAAGTGGAATGGTGCTTCAAAAAGTAACAGAATAGTAGGGATTATGCTTTGTACACAACAGATATGATAGATAAAAACAAAAAGATGAGGTTTTCTATATTCAGATTCTTGTTTTCATGTCCAAATCAAGATAAAAGATAGAACTGAAATTCAAATGCAATTCCCGCAATTTACTGTGTAGAGAATCTGGTCAAATTGCAAAGCAATTTTCAAATCTAAATAAACGTACATGCTATTTTAATTTTAAGTAGGAAAACAAGGTTTAAAATGTTGCTGCGTTGCTCTGATTGGCTTAGAGCACACTATCAGCTTTTGTCAGTGGCGGTTTCTCTTTGAGGGCGTCGGGGGTCCGCCCCAGTTGCATTTATCAAGAGAATTAATTTTGAAATTCCCAAAGAATAACACGTGTTATTCTTTGGGAATTTCAAAATTAAATCTCCACTCACTGTCTCTGCGAGTCTGCCAGTACTGGAGTCTGCCCCACTCACCATTGTCACCAATATCGCCGCAGCTTCCGGCTGTTGTCACGTGACGCTTTGCTCCCGGGCGTCCGGGCCCACAGAAGCCTGCTACATGGTGTTTGCCGGCTGAGAACCTCACAGCCCTGAAGGCTGTGATGTCATCAGCTCGGCAAAGACCTAGCTGCAAGGCCCAGTCTCCACCCCCTGATGGCGTGGAGGTTAAGTTAGCCCCGCGCGTTTTAAATACAAGCCCGGGATCGCTAACTCTCCACGTCAATCAGAGAGTGGAGGAGAGCTTGTCACGGTGTCACCCCACCCCTTCCCAACTCGTCACAGGGTGTGGTGGGACCCACCCTGTGGCGAGTTGGGAAAGGGTGTGGCAGGCGGGAAGCTGAGGAGTCGAGTCTGCGCAGACTCGATCTCAGACTGCTTCCCGCGTGAGTCTGCAGTGGCAGTTGGAAGTGGCAGCCATTTTACTGCGTCATTCCTCGAGACGGATGGACTGCATTAGAGCGGAGAGCAGTGAGGAGGCAGTCTGTCCTGAAGCATCGCCAGCAGCAGCTAGTCCATGTGGTTGCTTGCCGCTGCCACACTGCAGGCTGCCAGGTTGCTGTCCAGAGTAGGGCAGTAGGAAGGACTGGACCAGTTGTGAACTCGGGCAGTTCACCAGGTAAGGCCCAGGCGGGCAGTTTAAGTTTTTAACTATTAACTTATAGGCCCGTTGGCTACGGCTTCAGCTGTAACTGTACGTCTGTTATTGAATATTCTCTGACAGGGTCGGATTGGGAAGGCGGGCATGGGGCGATGGGCCGGTGCTTCAGGGGCACCTGTGGGCCGTTTTTTTTAGCCTCTGTATGCCAGAACATGTCAGAGACGCTAATGACTTTCTCGAGAACTTCATGGGGGCGAGCAGCATTCCAAACACGTCTATAAAAATGGCATAAGTCTATTTATTACTCAGTGGCCCACAGCCTTCTAGGTTGACCTGTTAGGAGTCAGCAGCCGCATAAACACAGTAACTGCAGTTTCGATATATGAAGCGCTTATTTTGAACACTACCTATGAGGTAATGCCATGTGAATGCCTTCCATAACGCACACGGCTCCTGGCTATCAAATAGTTCTTTGTGGCACACATGTCACATGAGCCTTCACCGACACTGGTCCATTTGTGAAGGCTATTTGAGGCGTGCAAACAGAACAGCATGGATGAAATAGCGAAATATCGTAGTACTGCTGGCATTCCCATGTGTAAATCCGTCCTCGGTGATATGCGGTAATGTTTTGACACTGTAATTGTAGAGGCATGTAAATTCAGCAATATTTGCATACGACTCTACTTTCAGAATCTCAGAACGGCGTTGAGCAAAAATAGGTTTAAAAAAACAGTTTCACCTCGGGGCAGATTTGAACGCGTACATCTATTAAATTGTTGTTCAATTTCTTTTGTTGCCTGTGTTCGTTCTTGTTTTAAATTCGCTTTCCTTTCTGTTTCCAATAGAGTTGTACATTCAAGAATGTATTTTTGTATTCCTTTCCCGTTTTACATAACATGTGTACTGCATTCTGAGAAAGGCAAACTAGATTTTCCAAGAGTAATTATAAAACCCAAACTACACAAAAGATACATATCAATAAAATAATTCCCTGAAAAGAGTTAGTTAGTTGAGGTTGACGGGTGTAAAGAGGCCACAAACGAAAACTTCAAAAATACATGAATCCACAAGTAAGGCTACTACCATAATCCTATATCTCTCACATAGTAACATAAATTTAACCCCGCATGTATCAAAAACAGAACACAATAGGATAAGGACCGATGGAGGTCTCCTTTTCTGGCTGATCGTATTTTTCCTACTTTTTTCTGCTCACAAAACATTTCCAACATTTCTCAAAATGTGAAGGCCACGTCTCTCTCTTTCCATGTGGGCTTCTGTTCTCGTTGTACAGAGTTCCACATGAATGAATGAAATATTTATAGAGCACAATGCCTAGGGCATCCCTTCGCTGAATACAGCAGGCAACTCCAGGTAGAGGATGTTAATTCACTGTTGACTCCTGAAAGGTGGGCACTGGCGCAATTTGAATTGGAAATATGTTATCCTCGACCTCTCTCCCATTTGCTTCCATTTGCTCCTAAAAATGTGTACTTTGGCCATGATGCAAGAAACTCCTCAAATGTTAGTTACCCTCAGTGTTCTCCCAGTAGGGTCCCTGCAATGTTTGCTCCTGCAGGTTGGGCCTCTGTGCACTCAGCTAGTTAATGCTGAGGCGCTTACATGATTTGCTAGTAAAACGTTGGGCCATAGGACAGTCCACTCTTAAATATTTGGGCCTTGGTGTCGATTACTCATAGCATTTTGCTTCAAAGATATTCACTCTGTAAAGATAGATTTTATTCTGTGGAGTTCTCTGGTTGGACAGTTCCCGTAGTTTATTAATGCATTTCTACCACTGGATATAAGTAATTATAGCCTGCAGTCTAGGAGAGAGCATTGCCAGTTCTAGCGATTATTTAAGATCAGTTTGGACGGGTGTGTATCTGCAGCTTGTTAAAATCCCTGACT
This sequence comes from Calotriton arnoldi, assembly GCA_963921515.1. Lineage (NCBI taxonomy): Eukaryota > Metazoa > Chordata > Amphibia > Caudata > Salamandridae > Calotriton > Calotriton arnoldi. The sequence continues at coordinate 950,458 of CAWUFW010007598.1, forward strand.
GACATGAATGTGTGAAGACTTGCCACAGCCAAAGTTAGGGCCTTGTAATGGCATGGATGGATGTCGGGGTGGGAGTGTTAACCTGTGAGAAATCGCCTTTCTTGGCTTGCCTTTAAGTTGTTTATTTTAAAAGTTATCAATGAGGTAGTAAGCAGATATTTATCCAGAGTTAAAGATGCACATTCTGCATAAGAAAGGGTTTTCATTAGTGTTTTTATGTACTTGAAAGCAATCTTAGTCATTCTTCCTGTGAGACATTTAGGGGTAGTAAGCTCTATATAAATGCAATTACAATTATGAATACTTAACTTGAGGTCAGATTAACTGCTATGAAATGTTATGTTGAGTCATTTCAATGTTATTGCACTTTGGCTCTCGTGAAGTGCTGTGCAGGGTTTGTTTGCCTTGTGCGGGGCCTGTGGTGGGTTGTCATTTTGCGATTGGCCACTGGCACTGGTGCAGTCTGTTATTCCGTCTGCCCCTCATAATGTGGTAGTTTTGAAATCACGAACACAGCCACATTGGGAAATCTGTGAGTCTGAGCCCCCTTGAGTTTAGTTAATCACGAGAATAACATGCATGTTATGTTAAAAGCACTTCTAAAGCGCACGTACACCAAACGGTTTCATGGCGCTGAAGGCGGAGAGAAGGGCAGCAGGAAACTAGATTAAGTCACCATACGCTTGAGTAAACAGTTGAGTCTTGAGCAGTTTTCTGAACTGTGCATAAGAGGTAACCGACCTCATCTCCACGGGGAGGGAGTTCCAAAATTGTGGAGCCAAGACGACGAATCTTGAGCCTCCATGCTTGGTTTTTAACTAAGTGAAACTGTTAATTTTGTGATAGAGGTGTGTGTTAATGGAAAGCACGATAGGGAAGAAGCTACTGTTCAAAATGATTCAGACAGCTTTAAAGCAGTAGTATTGAATGTAATGAGATGGAAATTGTTTAATGCGAGATGTACAGTTTGTAATTTGAATGCTGCTTTTTGAAATTTGTTACATAATTGATAAAAAATTGAATTAATAGCTTTCATTTTTTCAAAGCATACCCACTTCTGAATGTTATATTTTGAGAGATTCTTTTCCATCTGCACAACTAAAGAGACACATTTGCAAGCTTGCAGACATCAATATTTTCATGCAAATGAGCAGAGCTGAAAGGATGGTCAGTTAAAATGGCAGAGCATCTGTATGCTTATCTGTTTTTAGTTTATGCAAGTTGCCTTTATGCATGATATTGAGTTTCAAAAAATGAACACTAACCAATATGATATTCAATTCTATGTGGAAAAAGTAGGCATTTTACTCTGTTGGGCCATCTTGAATGCCACTTTATCTCACGTAGGCACTGGCTCAGTAGACAGATCCAACCTATTTATGCAACATTATTAAAATTAATTGTGGTTTATTGCAATTTAGAATGGTTTATTCATGAGGCCTTGGAACTGATGATAGTTTGAGGGGAGGCAGTGGCCTGTTTCTGTTTAGCACAGTGGCTTCCGAAAGTCTTGAAAATGCACCCTTTGCCTACTCATTTTTCAAAATTTTCTCGGGGGGACAACCCCCCCGAACCCTCCTTAGGTGGTTCGGCCTCGCTCGCTACGCTCGCTCGCATGGTGTGCTCCACCACTAATTTTACGCTCACCACTTTCAAATGTCACCAGCAGCCACTGGCTTTTGTATCGAACTTGCCGGTGTGTAGGGCTCTATGTTCACTGATTTATCCTCCACAGGGAAGACCAGAATTGCCTGAGGGAAACTGTGCTTCCTGTTGATTTATTTTGACCTCATTCTCCTTTAGGACCAATGCTTGCAGTGAATAAATATTCCTGGAAATGAAAAATAATAACCAATAAGTTCCAGACCTTTGTGAAAAAAACTCTTGTTGGCTATATTGCCATCATGGTTTTGTACTAAATAGGTAGCTGGATATGCTCTCTCTTAATGTTGTAGTCACTTTGGGGTACTCCCTTATGACCTCATATTTAATAAATGAAACACAAATTACTCGGCTCTAATCAGATGTTTTGAAATATATTTGGACTTTTACGCTTATAATACAAGTTTATCTGCATAGCATGGGTCAGCAGGACCACTTTTCCAGCATTTCAATAGCTTTTGCACAGACTTTTGAAGTGAATGCTTCAAAATAGTCTAATTTATATAATAGTAAATTGAAAAATTTGCAAATAGTCTCTACCAGATTATCTAAACTCTATGACTTTCTGACTCCTCACATTCTTTTAGGAGGTACGAGTTCTATTAAGTCACCAAAGGAGCACCATCAGCTAGACATGATTAGGAATGCCCAGATGAGTGACGTGGTGAAGTTCTCATTTACTTCAATTGGGGTCTAATGTTACTGAAGATTGTTACATTCCAGCATTTATTTTTCAGGGCCTTTATTCGTGCGGTGATAGATTATGGAATATATCTTATATCGGTTAGCTCTGTAACAGGCATGTCGGAATATCAGCTATAGAAGTATTTTGCTAAAAGAATATCATAGCAAACATATAAACAGCCAAAATATCGTGGAGGTAAGTGAAAATATTGGGAAGTATACATTACTTTTAACTCCCCATCTATTTTCCTTGAAAATTCATATGTTGTGAATGAAGGTGCATATACATGGTGCTTAGCAAATCTATACTTACCGATATATACTTACCTTACTGATGTTTTGGTTGTCAATACGTGTAACAAGGTTTAAAGGAACCGATTTGGGCAAGCAGGAGTATTGCAGGCGTGCAGCCCCTAAATTAGAAAAAATTCAGAAAAAAGGCAAAATACCTCACCCTCAGGTAGTTTATGTAATATTCCTAGATCTTCTGCTATTACTTTCTAAGTACACAGGCAGAAAGCATTTAAGGGTTGTGTGTGCACTCAAGCTGAGTAACTCTGTGGTCCACCAACCAGTAAAATAAAGGTGAGTAAATCGGCACAGTGCTTTGCACCATGCATGCGCCTGTTATAAAAAAAGTTATTAAATAATCTACTAAGGGCTCATCGCTCCATGCAGTTACTCCATGCAGCAAACACATGCATGCTATTATCCTTGGGCTACACAGGCCATCTATCTTCTCACACACAATACACACATTTCAGTTTTGCAATGCAGGTACTCCATGCAGCACACAAATACATGCCTTGGGCTACACAGGCCATCTGTCTTCTAACATATCTATTAATGAAGGTTTACTTCTGATGGGTATTAAGCTCAAGGTCTACCAGCTGCAGCAGTAGACATTAAGAGGAAGGGATTTATGGCATTACAGTTTGTACTATAAAACTCCACAATTGTCCCAGCCTCTGATTTAGATTATAAAGTTCATTGAATCAAAGATTATGGTCTGTAGGTGTGACACTAGGGATTTTGTTTTAAAGCAGCCTGTTTTCATTGATAACTGATCCCTCACCATCTTGTTTAGGTGTCAGAGTTCACAGACTTTGAGACTGTCGGCTGCAAAGTGATGGTGAAGCTTGTTTGCTGGCTTCCCAACACGATGCTCAGAAACATCATAAGACTTTTTGAGATAGAGACCATCCCATCCCCTGATGTGGGATTGTGCCTACAACATGCCATTCAAGGCCATGGTAAGTTCCTATGCATTTGAGAGATGCCCTTACATCAGGGAACACCATTGTAAGTTAGGTGGGACAGGGATTAAGTTCTGTTTTCACACTATTGGTGTAAGGATCACACACTCCAGGATACAAGGTATTCAAAGCCAATTGGGTAGTGACACCTGCAAAATTGGGTCTCCGGTTAGGAGATTACATTACAGAACTGTTTTGTTAGACTATGAGATCTCAACCTCTTTAGTTCTGGCAGTTAAGCTTAGAAATGTAAGAGTTAACACCACATAAACTGTTGGGTCCATCAACCTGTCCATTACCTGCTTCTCAGGCATTTTTAATCCAATCTGGTTCTCAGCCTCAGTCTTCCCATTTAGTACTTTTCTTTGCTTTCTCACTCTGACATTTTCAATGCAGTTACTGTTCTATGGAATTTCTGCTAGAATTTACCCCCTGCATTTGGTACTCTATCTTTAATATCATTTTGTTACTTATTAGCTCCATCTCTTTCCACGTCAGTCCCATATTAACTCAAACTTTAGGAAAATCAGTGCTCCTTGGCCTAGGGCCTAGGAAATGTATGGGCTGCCCTTTTAAAAAGTGGGGCCTCTAGTACATGGACCATCAGTAACCAGCTACTACTGTGAGATCACTGAATGAAAAGAACCTTCTTTTAGACTTTGATTTTCAGGGTGTTTGCTGTCCATTCCCGAGAATCTCTTAGAAGGAAAGCCACCTGGACTTCAGAAAGAAACTGAAAAACATACACTTCTAAATGTCAGTGTGCCTCTTGTATGGGTTCGAAGGACACCCCAGGGCTTTAGTCTCTGTTGTGCCACCCATCTTGGTTCAAAGTACACTCCAAGGTTAAGGTCTGTCTGTTGTGCGTCTCAGTTTAAAGAGCATTACAGGGCTCCCACCACTGCTCTGCTGTCTTTGTTGGTTCAAACGCTCCACAGGGCTTTTGTGTCCGTTGTACAAATAGACTGAGTTGTGTTCTTTTGTTGTCACCTCACAGTGGCTGTAATGAAGTGCTTCAAGGGTTTCATCCTACAACACTTTCTACCCATCATGAAGAAAGCAAGACATTTCACTCACCACTTGTATTTCAGCCATGGTAAGCATAAACCTGCATTAAGCAGCTTCAACGATGAAAGTGGAAGTAGAGAAAGGGTCCGTCCATTACAAAAATTCTTTCTATTTTTCTGTAGTCCCCAGGCACAATTTTAAAAGCTCATGCATCAATTTAATAAACAGTTACAGAGACTGGTCGGAAATTTTGTTAAAATCTTCTGGGTGTTGAACTCACTTCTAAGAAATTATTTCTGTGTATTTTTTTGGGTAAAAAGATCAGGTTCTACGCATTGTATGAAAAATTGATATGTTCTGTGTTATTCTGAGCAACATAAAAATCTTAAAAAGGTAAGGGATTAGAATGTGTTAAAAGATATTAAAAACGTCTGCTCACCCTTCGCCTTAAATTTCATGAATCTGGAGCATGCATTTTGGGGAAGGGGGAAATTAGTGGTGTTTAGGCTGCATGTGTAATGTACCTGTGGCATCAGTGAGTGAGTGCAGGAATGAAGTGTTCCATTGCATGGTGGAGAATGACAAAAATGACACAAATGCTAGAAAGTCCATGGGCCAAATGTATCATGCAATTTTGCGTTTGCAAACTGGCCGATTCGCAGAATCGGCCTGTTTGCGAATGCAAAAAACGCCTTTCCCATGTATTAAACCCTATTTTGTGATTTGGTAAACTGTTACTGAATCGCAAAATGGGTTTGCGATTTGCTATTTGGAAGGGGCATGTTTAGGGCGTCCCTTCCAAATACCGAATCGCAGCGATATGTAAGAATGTTTGGTGACCGTGAATGCAGTCGCAAAACATTCGCCGTTACCACCAACTTCAAGTTGGTAGTAACCCATTCACAAATGGGAAGGGGTACCCAGGGAACTCCTTCCCCTTTGTGAATGTATGCACAAACTTTTTTTAAGAGCAGGCAGTGGTCCCACGAACAACTGCCTGCTCTTAAAAAATGAAAGAAAACCTTTTCATTTTTCTTTTTGTAAAGCATCCCATTTTCCTTTAAGGAAAAAGGCTGCTTTACAAAAAAAAAGATTGCTTTATTTAAAAGCAATCACAGACATGGTGGTATGCTGACCTCAGTTGGTCACCATCCCTGTGATTTTTGCGATTCCTAATGGGTTGCAATTTGCGACCTACCTCATTAATATTCATGAGGTAGGTCATTTGCGACCCACTGGGAATCACAGAAAGTGTTCAACACACTTTCATACATGCCGTTTTGCGATTTTCTAATTGCGAATGACAAGGATTCGCAATTAGGGAACCACAAAATGGTTTCTTAATACATCTGGCCCCATGTCTTTGTCCTTTTCTTCACTTCGGGTGGCACAGACCTCATGTCCCTATCTGGTGTGTATTGTATTGTAGTAGTATTTATATAGTGCTTTCTGTACCCCTTAAAAGGCCTAATGCATTTTCTCAATTGATAAGTAACTACTCCCTATATATAATTTTTACAGGGCTAAGTACAAATCAGCCCTCTGTTATCCATAGTTCATGGGCGGGGACACAAGAGGTTCATGCGAGCTAAAGTGCAGAACAAGACGTGGGCAAGCTTTTGCTAAGATCATACCTACTTGGCTTTCCTAGTAGAGTAAACACAAGAGATTTTTATTTTTCCGACTGCCTTTGAATCATTGGCTTGGGCATTCATCCAGAGCACTGAAGCCAAGCTTGTCCTGCAGTATTTGAATAGATATGCTGCCTGCAAGGCCTATCTGGATGCACTTTGCATGAACACAGGAAATGTGCAAGGTAGGTCTTCAAGTCAGAAAGGCTTCTTGAGGGAGACAAAGCATTCTACTATCATCCACTGAGACGCCATTCTCACAGTCATTACAAATAGCATTTGTGCAAATCTACCAACTGTAATATGCTTTTTATCACCAATAATCATTTGAGAGAGGGCCATAATTCACAAGAGGTGGCCCCTTGTCAGGATCAGGATGCCTATCACTTCCTTCAAATATGGTAATAAATAGCATACAGCTGTCAGTGAGCCTGCATATATGGTGCTCCACTGAGAAAATAAAATCTGGCCTCCTACACTAAGATGATCATCATTGATTAGCGTGTGGTTAGTCACTGTCTTTAGTGGCAGTCAGTGAAAGACTTTGGACTTCAAATTCAAAGTAATTACAGATGGCTACATTCATTCAAGCACTACTTTCATCACTTGTTAGTTTTTCCAAGTGAGACGGCCTAAGTGCATCTCTCTAATGGGTGCATTAAGATGGGGATGCCCTAGCTCATTGTGCCATAGACCTTATGCTGAACCTCATTAATGAGGCCCAGTTGCTTTGTATTTGTGTGTATTCCTGTTCAGAGGGACATGCTAGTTTGAGAAAGAATGCTTCTTATTGCAGCAGGACCAAGGCTATTTGGATATGGTTGATCCCTGTCTGTAGGGAAACAGTAAGCAAAAGATTGATGGACTGAAATTCAGCACAGAGTTTTAGGTAAAGCCAAACATTCCACCCATCACATGTTTGCATTTCTCATATGGTGTATGCCATGCTGTTTTGTGTGTGTATAAGGTGTCAACAATGCTATTTAGCAATTGCCAGAATGCAAGAATTTAAATCCAGGCATGGGATGAAATCAAACTACACAGGCCTTGTGAGCATGGGGTAAGTTGGTTTTCCTCTGTAAAGTGATTGTAAAATGGGATAAACAAGTCAGGAAACAGTGACTTCTCTGATTAGGTAAGCAATTTGACCTTTTGATTGGTATTGTAGGCATACAGGTACAGTTTTTCCAATAACATATTTTGTATAACAATGCATAAAAATGTGTCTCCCCTGCAAGTAATTTGTTACACAATAGAAATCAATATCCCCTAGTTTCATGCATATCGAGGCCTGAGGCATGTAATCTTGTCTGTGTTACTTCCTCTAGATCTGTGAGCAGGTGCTGAGGACACTGGGCCCAATGGTGACTTTGCTTTCACCAGACCGGCTGGCACTGGAACTGCAGAGAGCCTGTCACCAGAGAGACCATTGGGCTGATGAAGGTATGTCTTCAGGCATATGCACGCTGCTGAAAAATCCACTGTGTGTCTGTATGAATTATGTCCATGATCTATTGAAGAAAATCATAATCTTAAGGGAGTATGGAGTGAGAGGGTGTTGTGTTTGGGGGTACTTCCTGCTTGTCCTTCGGTTCTCTGCTGGATTTTTTAGGTAATTTTTGACCCATCTACGCATGGGGTACAGATCCGGTTGGTCGTACTGTGGGTCTTTCTTCTCTTTTATTGGGTAATTTCCTCATTGGAATCACACGTTTTGGAGGAACACCGCAGCTCTGTTGTGCTTCACCTGGAGATTACTCATGCTGCATGCAGGTGAAGTCTCTGGGGAAAACCCAAAGGAAAGCAAGGATTGTGTATCTGACAAAATAACACACAAGAGAGAGAAAAAGCCACTGTTGGGTTCATGCCTGCCTTACATAAACACTCAAAACACAGATTTGACATGACACCTTCTTTGCATGCTTAAATAAAAAAAATTGCTCTCCAACACGCCACGATCAATGACAACCTTACTACCTATTTCTACTCTCCATCCAGAGATAAGGCTAATTCCAAGAATTCGACGAGGTAGGCTCACTCATGTAATGTGACATGCTTCATCATTTGCCACCTCGTCCCACCCTGGTGAGGTGATACTACCGGGGCGGACTTGTCCTCACTAGGGGGCTGACCTGAGGGAGTTCTTAGAAATTACATATTTTCTGGATAAAATACTTGGATTAAAAAAGCCTTAGGATAAACTACAATGTATCCTTTATTCGAGTGGTATCCTAGGTCTATTTAAAAAACCAAAAGGTACACCCAGCGAGCGTATATGGTTGCTATGACGTTTGCGTACTGCTGAGTTATCTCACCAACATCTTTCTGCCCTTCTACTAGAGCCAAACAGTCCCAGGCATTCTTCAGGGCCGGGCTATGGTAAAGAGTCAGAATATCGAGTTGGAAATGTCGACTTGCACTAATATCGAGTGCCGAATATCGAGATACAGAAATATCGACTGCAAGAATATCGTGGTCAAGAATATCGAGTTTAAGGTAAGAAATATCGTTTTCAAAAATATCGAAGTCATTAATATCGTTTGCGAAAATATAGTTGTTAAAAATATAGATTTTATATTAGTGTTATGTATTTTAGTATGTATTTTAAATGTATGTGCTCTAATTTTTCTATAAGTATTGCATTTGTTTTTTAATATATGTGTTACATTTTTAGAAGTTATTAATTTTATTTTAATTACATTTTGCGTTTTAGTTCCGTAGCGAGTTGTGGGTTTATAGGGGAATATGGTGGGAAGTAATTTAATTATAATAAATTGAATATTCATTTTTATTTATTAGTATTTATTTAATTTTGATTTTATAGTGTTAATTGTGGGAATTAATTTATTATTAAATAATTAATCATTGGCTGGTAATTTTTATTGATTAATTAATTGGTAAATATGTTAATTGTGTCATTTTTTTAGGAGTGGGTTGTGGGTTTATAGGGGAATGGGGTGAGAAGTAATTTAATTATAATCAAATTATTAATATTTTTTATTAAATAATATTTATCTATTTATTATTAATTAATATTTGATTAATTTTAGTGATGAATTAATTTATTATGTAAATTATTTATTTAATTGGGTTGTTAATTATTATTAATTGGTAATTATGGGGGTCATTACGATGGCGGGCGGAAGCACAACCGCCGTGCTGGCGGATGCAAAAACCACCAGTTACCGCCGGCACGCAGCAGTCCACACGCCCGCCCAATTACGATGCGAAAAGTAGGCCAAACACCGCCGGCAAGCCAGCAACACCGTCCGCCATCAAAGTGCGCCCGTACACGTAGCGGCGCAGCTAGCTGACACACACCGTCCGACGAAAACACGTCCCGCCCGGCGCATAAATTACGATGCCGCAAACAAACGGCTCCCACGGCCAAGAGATACCGTACGACAAACCGAAGCGGTAACACGGACGCCGAGCACGGACAACGAAGAAGCGGCTCCCCGAGCATGAATCCAGCACTGCAGGCCCTCCCCATGCTCTTGCTGATGCACCACCAAGGACGCAACGTACCGCGGAGACGCAGGTAGGCACACACACAACAAGTGCACGCAAACAGCGCACACAGTGCAAGGGCGGAAAAAGCGGACAACCCCCCTGCGCGTGTACACTACACATCCACCATTGCATCCACATATGACACACAGGCCAAATCGTAACATTGCGTAACACATGTGTACACACCACCTGGGACTAGGAACCAACGACCCCGTCACGGCCCCAAAGCGGCGATGACGCCGCCACACATGCGCACAACGCAGAGGCCAACCGCAGCGCCATGCATGCGTCGCACACAGACACAGGGACACAACCAAGCAGCACACACATCAGCCCCACCCCGAACGCACATGACATGTGACAGGCCTGCCACAGACATGTCCCCAACGCCCAATTCACGGACAACACCCAACGCCACACAACCGACGCACACATGTCAGTGAAGTCACGCAACAGCAGGACACACCCCAGTGTAACAAACATGGCGAAGCACACAGCGGCGGCAACACCAACTAGGAGAAGCAGGGCCCCTTCGGGAAGAGGAACGCCAGTACCACACTGAAACACCCATACCACCCTGCACATATGAACAAGACATATAAAACGGAACACCAAAGAGCCCGGGGACCGACAACAGGTGGCCCAAGAATAACATTCACACACAAGGCCCAACGCAGAGCGGAAAGGCAGCCTGCCGCCCACACAAGGGAGAGCAGACAGCACTGAATGACCTTCCATTCCAACTCCGAAACCACAGCCCTACGAAAGAAGCCGGTGAATACAGCCATTGTCCAAGAAAAGACCAACACAGGCATGCCGAGGAGACCGACCACAGGGCAGATAGCGCATATCACAGAAGCACACAACGGACGGGGAAGAAAGAAGAAAACACTCCCCCATGTCGGCCACATGCAAGTTAATTGGAAGGAGTCACACATCACTGACCTTGAACTGTCTGAGAAGCATGTGGGATGAGGGCCCGTGTCCTCCAAACAAGCCAACAGAACACAAGTCCTGTCTCCCTACGACTACACAGAGCTCACAGCAACCTCGGAGCGTGCACATTGCAGACTGCACACACAGCCGGAGCACGCCACCACAACGCACCGCTGCGAAATGGCAACCGCAACACACCTACCCAACTACGCCGGACAGCTCAAGCTGTACAAAACCAACCTGATACATATATTGGGATGCGATCTCCTGTCCCTGCTGAACGTAAGTTACCGACTGACTTACCGCATCACATTGTTCAGCTGCGTCATGCCCGTCTTCTACTGTCGGAGGTGTCCCTACCAGCATCCCGTGGAGATATGCCTCTCCAACCCGGCATGTCTAAAGGCGGACCTGCTACCACTACTCCTCCCTCTGGACGCACACGACAGGGCCTGCTCTGCCTATGGGGGCATGGCGTATGTGGCCAACATCGCACCCGCACTGAAATGGGACCACTGTGCCTCCACACGACGGATCATCGAGAACAGCTACATCGAATGTCACCCAGCATGCCCCATCATGGTCCTCCAAGGGACAACTTACGAACAACACCTTGACAGCCACCATCCGCTACATTGGCTGGCAAACATGTACACCACCAATGACATGGAAGCCCTGCTGGACGGCATCGCATACCTGACAACCTGTAAATTCGTCGGACCACAACGCAGGTTCCCCGATTGACCTATGATGTCCAACCCCGCACCCATGCTTAGCTTCCGCATGGACTGGCCAGTCACCACCACAACAGCCATACCAAACGACCGGCAACTGTTACCACACCATCAACAACATCGCCATGACATCGGATATGACCGGGACATGCACACTGTTCCCCATCACATCCAGGAACACCGCATGCATCGTGGGAGGCAGTGGCATGGGGTCTGTGTATCGCACCCACATGGACGGAACTGCACGAACAACCAGGACACGACATGGATCCAGCGCCCATGGACACACACACCGCTCAGTGGACATGAATAGGTCGCCTGGAGTCTGTGGGTGCTGCACCCCTCCCACCCCCGCCCCGGGAATCCCATACCAGGACCTTTGCATGGACGACAAGTGCATACAACAACAACACGACCCCAGTGACTGTGACATGTCCAGTAACCACCACATTGCAACAACAAGTGGCACGCCGCTGCATGCACGCAAGCACATGCCCTGATGTCATCTCACATGCACGTGTGCATGAGGAACAACCGCAGCAAACCTGTCACATGGAACTGAGATGGACTGTGCCCATGATGCCAAGCGGTCTGGTAGGCTACATGTATACCGTCTGTGTCAAAGTCCGCAGCTCCGCAGCTATACGTAAATGTACATTAGCACAGCCTTGGCCAAGCAGATGTAACTCTGAAGCCCACATCCCACATGCAACAGCCAATCACATGTAACCCCACACCCTATCCCATTTGCAATCATGCTCAGTATATCCTCAACATGTATTCCGCTGCCAGTAGTGTCCACTATACTGCATCACAGAGGACAGAAGACTCAATATAATGTTTGAAACCAAAACTGTCTCCGCTGACTCATTTCACAAGTACGAATGAGAGAGGATGAGAGTATGTGAAGTACACGGCAGTCGTGACATGACCATGTAGTCCACTGGTATTGGATGTCAACGCAAATGAGTAGCACAACTGTGGAAGACACACATGTGTCGTGTGAAGTCGTATGGACGCAGTGCTCAGGTGGGTGGGTGTGACGGAGTAGATGCGCACATGCCAAGTTGGAGCACGCCGTGTCGGGAGGGGTCATGAACAGTACACCACCGCTTCCCTGGGCATTGTGAGAGGACACCTGTCGGGGGGGAGTGAACACGTGTGTGCACAGCAGCCGGGCACACGTACAAAGCGGTACCAGGCGCACCTCAGCCCACCCTCTGTGGACAAGCTGGATCCTGTTGTGCGCCCGCCATGCCCCTTGACAAGGCACACACAGCCCCAGTCGACCAGGTGTAACCCCAACATAGTCAATCCGCACAGGCGATACAGGGCACGGGATGGCAGTGGAGCATGGTGTGTGAGAGGTCTCCTCGCGCTCCTCCTGGTCATATCACGCAGGCAATAGAACCTCAACGTCTAGCATGGCACAAGTCAAATGGAAGTGTAGGGGGACGCACCACAGCACGAGCAGCACTGACGTCACGGGAGGTGGCTCGCACCATCCCATCCATTGCCCATTATACCAACCACGCCACATGCCATTGCGACTAAGTGCAAGCGCGTGCGCCACCACCCCCGAGCCCTCCCCAGAGAGGCCAAAGAGTGAATGTGTGGGCCATCAGTCACAGACGGACGCGGCATGGCCGCAAGGGCAGCCACAGCCACTGGGTGTCGCAGGTGGCGGATCCGGAAGGCGAAGACTGTGATGCATAGTCCATGCAGGCCGGGTCTCCATTTGGGGCACCACGCAGGTGGACGGCGACCTGCAACACATCATACCCTGACACAGCCCACTCGTGCAGCTGGACCCACACATACACTCCTTGCCCTCTCTGGTGCGAGCTTGGGGCTGCCTGTGCAAGCGCTAGCCTCGCAGGTGCACATGCATATTGGGGGAGCGAGGGGAGGACATGAGGGCTGGGGCGAAGATGACTGTATCACTGTCAGTGAGTACAAGGGATGACCCAGATGTGGAAAGGATGAGACGTGTCCCGTGTGTACTGCAACTAGTCGCCAATCCAACTACCCCCATGTCCGGAATGTAAGCCCGCACCTAGGCCCGCCCATCCGCCACATCGAATATACCACCAGCACGACAACCTTCCCATTCGAAACACTGACTGGGGGTGGCGACCAGTGAACAATCATGTGTAGCCTACCCACGCGTACATGTGGGCCCTCCATGATCCATGTCACCTGCGGCAAAGTCATGACATGCGCAATGAGGGAAGTGAGGAGAGCTGTCCGCCCCACGCACAGAAGGTGCATCAGCTCCACAGACCCAGCAGCGAGTCCAGCAGGGGTCACATGTGCAGGGGCAGCTGTGCCTGGTGTGAAGGCACATGCATATAGACAGCACATCGACCAATGTGTAGTCTGCCCACATCTACAGTCCATCATCATGCGGACATAGGAATTGAACACAGGGCAACACATCTGAGTGGGTGCACCCACCGTGACCAACAATGCGCAATCATCGACGTACCCGCCCTGTGCATGGCCCCCCACCCAACGGAGGCACATCCAGTGCCACCATCCCACACACACAAGCCTTCCACGGAACATGCTGTGTCCAATGCTCAGTACAGAGTCAGCGCCCATCTGGTGGATCCTGAACAGGAGACACATGCACACACATGCCAGCTCCCACTATGTACGTCTGCCACCTGGCACGTGCAATGTAACCTCTCACCTGTGACGTGTGACTGCAAGCACACAGCCGTCTTGGCATGGGGCTGTCAATGTGGACACCTGTCAATGTTTCGGGAGGTGTGATCCGTACAGTGCTGTACATAGGGTGCAGTGCTGACACCTACTACTGTCTCATATCCCCTCGTGCCACAGGTCCCACTTGTTTTGGCCGCTCAGCCTGTGCCCACATCGTCGTCGTCGTGTGCCATACTCATCCAGCCTCGGAAGCAGTTCCATGCTCAGCAGACATTCATGTTGCCGTGGCGTTGCCGCTTGACGAATATGCAGTCAGTCCCCATCAGCACGCCCCGCAAGTCATTGGGGCCTAGATCCCCATGTGCATGCACATGGCAGTGGTTTGTATCACTAGCCATTGCCATTGTTGGGAGACCTGTGTAAGTGTATTGTGGCCGTGCCGTCCCAGCTTGACAGCTGGGCTGTGGCTCATGTGCTTGCTCAGTCATGTCAGTGATGTGTATGCGAAATTGCTATGTGTTGTGTTGCTTTGACATGTGTCCACTGCCATTTTCCCTAGGCGGAGACCGAACATTGACCGCCCATACCAATTGCTGGCGGACATGGACGATACAGAGGTCATTAGGAAGTTTCGGCTGGACAGGCCAACCCTGCATCGACTGTGTGCCATGTTGGAACCCCATCTCCGTCCCCGCAGGGTGTATCCGACAGCTGTCACCCCCACGGCTAAGGTGATGGCCGCCATGCATTTCTTCGCCACTGGGTCATTCCAGCACACAGTGGGCAGTGGAGGAGGGATGTCCCAGCCCATGTTCAGCAAGGTGCTGAGGGATGTACTGGCAGCCATGATGCTGTACCGAAACAGGTACATCCGCTTCCCCAGGGCTCGTGAATTGGCGGCAGTGAAGGGTGCATTCTATGCCCTTGGCAGAATCCCACACGTCGTTGGAGCCATTGACTGCACACATGTTGGCCTTGTTCCACCACAGGCCACTGAGCACCTGTACCGCAACAGGAAGCACACGCACTCCCTGAATGTGCAAGTGGTGTGCCTTGCGGACATGGTGATCACCCACGTGTGTGCAAAGTTCCCAGGCTCGGCCCATGACGCACACATAATGCGCAACAGCATCTTGCCACTACTGATGTCCAATCTGCAACAGGATCGTGGCTGTATTGTCGGTGAGTATGTGGAGTGGTGTAGCGTGCTGGTTGTGCGATGCTGTCCCCTGTCCAGTTGGAATAGCAACGGTTCTCTGTGTCCCTCACACCCAGGTGACTCTGCGTACCCGAATGGGGCATGGCTGCTCAGTCCATTGAGGAATCCTCGCACCCCAGCAGACGATCGCTACAATGAGGCACATGGGAGGACCAGACGTGTGGTCGAGCGTACCTTTGGCCTCCTCAAGTCCAGGTTCAGGTGCCTGGACCGCACCGGGAGTGCGCTGGCGTACTCCCCACAGAAGGTGTGCCAGATAGTGGTGGCGTGCTGCATGCTGCACAATCTGGCCATTCGGAAGCAGATCCCCCTCATCGTGGATGACGGAGATCAACCAGGGCCCCAGCCCGCAGACCAGGACAGCTCGAGTGAGGAGGACAGCGGAGAGGAGGAAGCTGGTAATGTGCGGCAGCAGCTCATCGCCCACTACTTCACTTGACGGTGAGTGTCCATGTACGACGGCTGATGTGGCTGTATCTGTGCAGGTGTGTGTGTGCTGTGTCAGGGTGGCCGTTTGTTCACTGCGTGCTGTGTGTCAACGCTCCATGGCCAGGGTAGTATGCCACTGTTGGTGGCTGTGGCATTGTGCCCTATTGCTCTGTGCGATGTGTGTACATTGCTTGTAGTTGTTGACATGTACTGTGTGATGGGTGTGTGACACACTCATTGAATGTGCTCCTGTTCTGTCTCCCACCCCTAGGTCCCTACAGGCCCTCCGGTTCCATTGCCATGCCACGCATCAGGTGCCTTTCCGCCCAAGGTGGCCGTTGTATTCCGTACAAATAAAACACAGGGCACAAACAGCAGTTTGTGTAAGAGGTGCATTTATTTCAAACTGTGACATGTGATTGTGTGCGAGGTGATGACAAAAGTGGTGCGTGCAGTGACAATGAGCTGTCGGTCACGGCTGCGTGATGCTCAGGGTGTACCCACTTGTTCCATGTCCATGGTCCAACAGACACATGCCATCCAGATGGCTGTGTGGAGTGGGATCGTAGTCCAAGTCAATGCAGTGGGTGGTCAAGGAAGGCTGGCTGGCTGCCTCACTTGCGTCTGGAGCGTGCGTAGTCCTCCCGGGAGATCTGTTTGTACTTCGGACGGCCCCTTCCACGTTTGGGAGGGGGGGTGTGTGGTGGCGACCTGCTGGTGGGGGGTGAGGTGTGCTCACTGGCTGTGGACGCTGCTGCTCGACCCTGCGCCCCGGCAGGTGGTGGCGGAGGGGGAGCTGCTGTCCCTGGCTGTGACCTCACCGCCACCACCAGCTGGCCCATGAGGTCCACGAGTTGGCCCATACGGGCGTCCATGGACCTCAGCACCCCCAGCACCTCCCGCGTGTCTGAAGCAGACCTGACCCATTGTTCTTGGGCCTCTTCATAGGCCCCAAGGACTCTGGCCATTTGAGGCAGGGCATGGCTCCCAGGGGAGACTTGCGTTTCCCTGACCCTGCTCCTCCTACCAGTACTGCTGCCACCGGCCTGCCCACTAGCCACATTGCTCACCACGGTCCTCGCTGTGGCTCCCAGGGTGGATCCAGTCGGCCGGGCCACCACCTGCGCTGGGGCTGGTGCCAGCGAAGACGTGGTGGTGGTGGCGGCGGTGGTGGTCGGTGCGGCGATGGTGGCGGTTGCGGCAATGGTAGTGGCCGCAATGACCGTGGGTGTGGCCGCAATGACCGTGGGTGTGGCCGCAATGACCGTGGGTGTGGCCGCAACGACAGTGGCAGCAGGGGGCTGGGAATGTTCAGCAGCCCTGGATGATGGGTTGGTGGGTAGGAGGGGTCCTGGGGAGCGGCTGGGCCCTGCCACACCAGATGGGCCTGCTTGGTGGTCCGTGTCCGAAGAGGAGGACAGATCCTCCACATCCGTGTGTCCTCGTTGGGGGCTTGTAGGCTGGCTGTGCTGGCTGCTGTCTCCATCCCCAGCATCCAGCAGTTCGTCACCTGTGGAGAGAATGAGATTTGTTATTGTGTTGCACCTGGCGAAGTATGTATTTGTCGTCTGACATTAACAGTTCGTGCAATCTCGTACATGGGTTTCCCGGAGGCGTGTGTGTGGCTGTAGCATTTGTAGTTGTGTGTGCTTGACAATGGGACTGTGTGCTGTGCACATGTGGCATGGGACGGATTGGCCATGCCGATGGGTGTGTTGCTGTGCCCCTACTTATTGTGACTCTGGTGTATGCGGGCTCCTGGCCCATCCTGGGTCTGGTTTGTACTTTGCTTTTGGTGTTCAGATGGGACGCTTAGGAACGCATATGGCAACATGGGGGCCATGCCCCAGATTCGCATTTGGGATGGAATATGCTTTTGGGGTACATGCTGTGAGCCATGGGTGCCGAACGTGACATCTGTTGTGGCAGCATGACAGTGCATGGTTTGAGGTGTGTGCATGCTTGACATGGCCTGCATATTTGCTGTCTGTTGTGATTACTGGACATGGCATTGGACGCATCGTTATGAGTGAGTGATGGTTGTGTGCCAGCCAACGTATTGCAGTTGTCCCATCTCCTTGGTGTGCGTGCTGCCCTGTGCCATGTGCATCACTGCAGTGCTCGGGGGGTGTGGCCCATGTTGTGTGTTGTTGCTCACAGTGTGTCGTGCGCTTCATTGACTTCTGGCACATGGTTGGTCATGGGCATGTATCTTAGCGTGACTGCTGTATGTGTGGCAGCTGTGCGGATGACATGCCTTTCATGAGACTGGGGCTGACGGATGGGATGGATGGTATGTTGTATGTGCATGGTGTGTCTGTGTGTTTGATGGGTTCAGTGGTGTTCGTGTGCATTTATGTTGTTCCGCTCTGTTGCGTCTTGTGTTGTTTGTCTTACATAGGCGTAGTTGTGGGGTGTGTGGTTGACAGGCAGTAGGGGCTACATGGACAGGACTTCAATGGTGTTTTGGTTGTGTGTGATGGGTTGGACTGTGGCTGCCGTGTGGTACTATATTCAGTGTGGCTTGTGCATGCAGACGTGGCTCCTTGGGTGTTGCTGTGTTTGTGATGGGTCATGTGGGGTGTGAGTCTGTGGTTCATGTCCGTGTGCACATTGTTCACTTGTTCGTGACGGTGGGCGGTGCTGCGTGTTCGTCTGCTACGTGACATGTCCCATGTGTTGGTCGTGTTACAGTCCTCATGCCTCCAGTAATCCAGCCCTGTCCAGTTTCCCACCTGCAGGTTGTTCGTGCGTGCACTGTACTGGATGCCACATGGTTCTAAGCGGGGGTGCTCCATGTTGCAGGTCTGTGGGGGTGGGGGGTGTTGTGGGTCGTGGTGGTGGCTGGACACCCACTGACACCGATTGCTGTGGACCGTGATGTCTACCTTTCGGCTGTCGTTGTGCACTGCGGTGGCTGACACGTGGCTGTGGGGTGTGGGGGATGCTCCTCCTTGCTGTGCTGTGGGACTAGGGGCCTGGTGTGTTTTGTACTTGGGCTGTCCACCCTCCCACCCACTGCACTTTGTGTTCCTGCCACTTACCTGTTACTTGTCGGTTAGTGCAGCTATGGCGGACACATGGGTGTGGTGGGTGCTCGTTGTGGCGCTTCTGGCATATTTGGGGACCTGTTGGTGGTTACGTGGCTGGCTGAGTGTACACATGTCCCCACGCATCTTACAGTTGTTCGGTTTGGGCTGTGTGTGGTGGTGTCTGTTGCATGTGTGTGTGATGTGTTGTGTATTGTGTGCTGGACATGGGGGTGTTTGTCCCTGGGAGCTGTGGCATGGTGGTAGTGCATGTGAGTACATAGCGGTGTGCTGGTATACATTAGTTTGTACTTACCAGCCTCCACTCCCCCTGCTAATCCGGCGAGGATCTCGGGATGTATGATGACTCGCACCTTCTCCTCCCACGCTTTGAAGGTCTTGAAGAGCGCGGGATTCCCTCCGCCAGTGACGGCAGCCAGCTCTCTGTTCTTGCTCTCCTTCTTCTTGACCAGGCTCTTGACGTCATTCCACCGTTTGTTTATTTCGACTCTGTTCCTGGGCAAGGTCCCGACTGCATTGACCTGGTCTACGATCCGGTTCCACATTCTCTTTCTGGTGGCTAGTGGTGTGTGCTGGACCAGGTTCCCATAGATTTGTGGGTGCACCTTGATGATCTCGTCGACCATGACCGTCAGCTCCATGGGCGTGAACTTGGGCATTCTTTGTGGTGCCATGGTGTTTGTGGTGCTGGTGCGGTGTGTGTTGTGTAATGTGCAGGGGGTTTGTGGTGCCGGTGTTTGGTGGTGGTGGTGGTGGTGGTGGTTGTGATGTGTGCGTTTCTGTGGTGTGCTGCTGTCCTTGCTGTGTCACTGTGTCCTCTCCTCTCCTCTCTAGTTTGCAATGTTGCAAGGGGTTGTGGTCTGTGGGAGTGCTGCTTTTGTACTTACCTATGTGGGTGTGTCCTCATGGTCTGTTGTTTTCAGGTGTGTTGTGTCTGGGGTTCTGGCCTTTGTAGTTTTTGTTTGTCCAGGGGGTGTTTTCGGGATGTGTACTGTGCTTGTGTATTTGTGCGTGCCTTGCTGTGTGGACTTGTTGGCCATGTTGTGTGCGATTGTTTTTGTCAGCTGATGGTTTCTGTGCAGGGACGTGGGCGCCATGGCTTCTGCCGTGTCGATTCTCATCGGCGTTGTTTGCGCTGGCGGGCGGTATATTTGTAGTTTTCCCGCGCTCATGGCGGTGCGATCGTAATCTCACGTGCGGTGTGTCGGCCGTGAGGGCGGGCGGTTTTGTGTTGTCGTGCGTGTTTCCGTCCGTGGCGGGCGGTTTGACTCCGACTCGGACGATGGCGGGCGGTATCTTGTGTGATTTTTCCGCCGATGGCGGTTTTCGGTTTGTGTAATCGTAATGGCGTGGTCGGTGTTCAGACGGTGTGTGCGGGCGGATTTTTGCCGCTTCCATGCCTGGCGGATTTTTTTACGCCGGGTATCGTAATGGGCCCCTTAATTATAATAAAGTAATTAATAATTTTTATTTATTAGTATTTATAATTAATTTGTTATTATTTAATTATTAATTGGTTATTACATTTTATTAATTAATTAATTAATAATTATGTAAATTGTGTTATTTTTTAAAGGAGTGGGTTGTGGGTTTATAGGGGAATAGGGTGGGAAGAAATTTAATTTGATTAAAGTAATTAATAATTTGTTTTTATTAGTATTTATTTTATATTTTGATTTTATAGTGTTGTTTGTGGTAATTTATTTATTACTAATTAATTATTAATTGTTTGTTAATTATAATTCATTAATTGTTAAATATGTTAATTGTGTCAATTATGTAGGAGTTTTTGTGCGTTTATAGGGAATATGGTGTGAAGTAATTTATTTAAAAATCATTAATAATTAATTTTTTGAATATAATTAATTTATATTAAATATAGTTATTTGTTTGTAAAATGTTTTTATAAACTTGTATAAATTAATGTTTGTAGTTAATTTTTAGTATTTTTTAACAATAAAATATTTTGCCATCTTTTGTAATTTATTATATTTTTATATGTTTTTTATTTTTGTGTTATTAACAATTTTTGTATTGTAGTTGGTATTTTGTTTCTTTTTTCTTTTTCTTTTTGGAATTATTAATTGTAACCCTCTGCTATCCAACACTTTCCCTACTGTTGCACTCACTGGAGTGGGAATAGTAATTTTTTCGCCTCTGCTATCCAACACTTTCCCTACTGTTGCACTCACTGGAGTGGGAATAGTAATTCTTTCCCCTCTGCTATCCAACACTTTCCCTACTGTTGTACTCTCTGGAGTGGGAATAGTAATTTTTACACCAACACTATCCAACACTTTCCCTACTGTTGCACTCTCTGGAGTGGGAATAGTAAATTTTACCCTTTGCTATCCAACACTTTCCCTACTGTTGCACTCACTGGAGTGGGAATAGTAATTTTTCCCCTTCAGCTATCCAACACTTTCCCTACTGTTGCACTCACTGGAGAGGGAATAGTAATTGTTACCCCTACGCTATCCAACACTTTCCCTACTGTTGCACTCACTGGAGTGGGAATAGTAATTTTTACCCCTCCGCTATCCAACACTTTCCCTACTGTTGCACTCACTGGAGTGGGAATAGTAATTTTTACCCCTCCGCTATCCAACACTTTCCCTACTGTTGCACTCTCTGGAGTGGGAATAGTAATTTTTACCCCTACGCTATCCAACACTTTCTCCACTGTTGCACTCTCTGGAGTGGGAATAGTAATTTTTCTCTTTCGCTATCCAACACTTTCCCTACTGTTGCACTCACTGGAGTGGGAATAGTAATTTTTCCCCTTCGCTATCCAACACTTTCTCTACTGTTGCACTCACTGGAGAGGGAATAGTAATTGTTACCCCTACGCTATCCAACACTTTCTCCACTGTTGCACTCTCTGGAGTGGGAATAGTAATTTTTCCCCTCCGCTATCCAACACTTGCCCTACTGTTGCACTCACTGGACTGGGAATAGTAATTTTTTTCCTCTTCGCTATCCAACACTTACCCTACTGTTGCATTCAATGGAGTGCAAAATGTAAGTTTAAAAATGTATAAATATTTTAGTATTTTATTTTATAATATAATGTTTTTATTATTATATTTTATGTTATAGGTTTATGTATATATATATATTTTATAGTTAATTTTTATATATTTATAATATTTTAAAATAAATTAAAGTTATTAGTTTATTAATTTTTTTAAAGTAAATATACATTTATATATAAAATTTTATATATCTGTTTATTTATTTTTTTATTAAATTTGTTTATTATATTTTTTTATGTATATTATATCTAAGTAAATTTTTTTAAGTTAATTTTATAATATAATTGTTTTTACATTATTTTTTATATATAAAAAAACGATATTTTGGACATCAATATTTTTTACATCTATATATGTTTTTCGATATTTTTGTTATTTACATTTTAAAGATAGGATGTCGATATTTTGACTATCGATATTTTTACATCGATATTTTTGTCTTCTATATTTTTGTCTTCGATATTATGTCAGTGACTCATCGGTTTAGTGTATAGTGATGTGCAGCGAATGAGTGGTGTATCTGTGCTGGGTGTATATGTGCCTAGGCAGGGTGCAATACATGAAGAATGAAGTACTGTGTAGTGCGTGTATGCTGAATGTATGTGCTGGATGTATGTGTGCCTATGAGTGGTACAGTACATGAAGGATACATTGCAGTGCAGTGTATCTATGCTGTATACATGAACTGAGTGTATGTGTGCCTGTGAATGGTACAATACATGGAGGACCCTGGGTTCCATTTTGGGAGACCCAGGCATGCATGGTAAACCATGAGAAGAGGAGGTAGAGGAATCCCCCAGACATATTTGTGTGTTGCTGCATTCCAGTAAGCTGGAGGGGACATACACTGAGGAGAGGAGAGCCAGGCTTCACCCGTACACTTCAAATGATGCTCTTTGATCCACTGAGAGCTCACAAGGAAAGGGCCTGGGCACACTGCAAGAAAGAGATGAGGCTGATAGAGAATCATAAAGAGTAGGGCTCTGGCCATGGGCTAACCTCTTGATGCACATATCACTGTGGTGAGATCCAGGTGTGAACTCCAGTCATCCTATGGTCTGTGTTGTGGGACTATTGGCTTTGGAGCCACCCCTACTGTGACAGACTGATTTCCAGAGAGCAGTGGAGTGGGCACTTCAAAAGAAGCAGAGCCCCATCATAAACTTCAAAGACTCAAACTCTAAACCACATTTTGTGTCTGGAAATGGACTATAAGAAGAGGAGTTTGAGTCCCCCACAATTGGGCATCTGCCAAGCCAGATGGGCTGTGTGTGGAGGAGAAGCTCTGCAAGACTTCTACTTATGACCAGGACTGGGGGCCAAGGCCTGCTAGTCTCACTGCTGGATGAGGGGACATAACCCAGGGAATCCAAAACCACTTTCTGTGGAACACCATTGCCTGCCTGCTTGCCAAGACCAGAGTGTCCTGTGAGGAGGAGGAGGGCATTGGGAGGAGCGAGGTCCAGTGGGGAATCCTGTCAAGTGGACTTCAGTTGCAAGGTATGAGGAAACTGCTGCTGCACCAATCAGGTTGTTGCCCGTGTGCAGGATTCATGCATATTATGAGAGATTGCTGCAGGCATTTAAGCAGTACAGTGGGATGGAGACACTAGAGCCTAAGGACATGGGATATTTTGTGTTCAGGTATGTGACAGGATTGAGGACTGAAGTTGGTTTGTGACAGGATTGAGGGCTGAAGATAGCATAATGATTCAGCAGCATTTGATTTTTTGGCAGAATAAGTCAGTTGATGGGAGTTTGAGATATGCAATGTACTGTAATGATGAAATTAAAATGAAGCATAATAAATTGAAGGAGAAATTGATGGTGGCACAAATGAAGGCTGCTCAGAGAGGAGGTCAGAGTCAGCCTTTCGTAGGCCATGTTCCTCCTATGAAAGGTGTGTATCAGCAGAGAGTTCCTGTGATGTAAGGAGGAGGTGGATTCCAGCCACAAGGTAGAGGTCATGGTGTCCCAACTGATCCGAGTACTGGGATTGATGTAGCTACCTTGAAGATGTCCAACCCCTGTCATTATTGCAATAAGCTGGAGTATTGGAAGCAAGAATGTCTTCTTAATCCTGCTAATCTCGGTCAAATTTCAGGGTTTGCACAGCCTTAGAATAATAACCCTGTGCAGTCACAAAATGGGCAGAGACCAAGGTCTCAAAATTTTAATGTGCCACAAGCCCCAGTGATGCATGTTCCACAACCCCCAATGCCACAACAAGCTGTCAATGGCCCTAGATTTACTTCAAACCAAGTTCCATATATGAATCAGAATGCTTTCCAGAATAATAATGCTTTTCAGCAGTTTCCTATGTTTGATCCAGTTGACAATTATCGCTGAGATCAGTCAGCCTGACGGTGCCTGAGGGGAGGAAGATTGCGTGCCTGGCGCTGTCTTGGAGGTAGACTAAAGTGGTCCATTTATAGATGGTGAGGTACGTGGCCACCCCGCATCATTTCTGGTTGATACTGGTACTACCCGGCTCTACTGTCAGAACAGTGGAAGTTCCAAACCTACCCCTCTGGGGAAAGAGAATCCAAGTTGTAGGAGTTGAAAATAAACAAATGACAAACCCCATAATTGAGGATGTGCCTGTAAAAATAAGAGATTTTGAGGAGAATCATCAATTTGTGGTATGTGATTCGAGTCCTGTGAGTTTGTTGGGACGAGATCTGTTGCGCAAGCTGAATTGCACCAATTTTTGTTCTCCAAAGGGTGTGGAGTTCCAAACTCATGATGAAGCTGTTGCTTTTAAATTGGCTAATCAAACCCCAACAGTTGAGCTGTTCCCTGTGATGACAAGGGAAGAGTTACCCCTAGATCTTAGAGATACCATGAGGTCGGAAGTTTTGGATTTTTCAGGGAAGGACATTGGACTCATCAAAGTAGGTGAGCCTGTCTGTATACAGATTAAACCTAATGTTAAATACCCAAGAACCCGGCAATATAATCTGACCCTTGAATCAATGGCTGGAAACACTCCAGTAATCAAGACAATGATCCAACAAGGTATTTTGAAGGAGATTATGGAGAGCCCATGTATTTCACCCATTATGGCCTTACACAAACCTAGTGGTAAGTACTGCATAGTTCACGATCTCCGAAAGGTAAACAACATTGTAGTTCCTTGTTGTCCTTTGGTACCGAATCCTGCTGTGATTCTGTTTAGATTACATGTGAGGCTGAGTGGTTTACTGTCATTTATCTTAGTCAGGCCTTTTTCTCTATACCGTTGCTTGAGGACAGTCAGTTCCTCTTTGTATTTCAGTTCGGCAGTCATGTTTTGGCATTGTGCCGAGTACCACAAGCGTATACGGAGAGTCCATCCATTTTCAACCAGATTCTTAAAAAGAACCTGGAGTCCTTGGTTATGCCCTGTAACTCTGTCCTGGTGCAGTATATTGACGACCTGTTGTTTGCGTCAAATACTCAAGAGGCTTGCAAGACTGATGCTATTGCTCTATTGAACCACTATTGCTGAGAATGGACATAAGTTGTAGCCCAATAAATTGCAATACTGTTTTAGAGAAGTCCTGTATCTTGGACATCACATCGAGAAAGGAGTCAGGAAGGTATCACCGCAAAAAATCTCAGCGATTCTGCAAATGAAACCACCAACAGCACAGAAAGAAGTCAGAATGTTCTTGGGAATGGTGGGCTACTGTCTCCAGTGGATACCCAATTTATCCCTAGCGACCAAGCCGTTACAAAGGCTAACACACAAGGATGTGTCAGATCCGGTACCCTGGGAAAACCACGGTTTGGTAGCCTTCCTAGAGTTGAGAGAAAGTCTCTGCCATGCCCCGGCACTGGGATGACCTGATTACTTACAACAAAGGGGCCGATTCCGATTCGGGCCGGAAATCTCACTGACCGAGTCGGATTCGGAGAGATTTCCGACCGAACCGGACTCTGGCAGTCCGACCGAACGAGTACGATGCGGACGCATGCTATCGGACTCGATTCGGTCGGACTCCCATTGAAGTCAATGGGAGCCGGTCGTACGACGCGTACACGGGCTCCCATTGACTCAATGGGTGCGTCGTGAACAAGGGCGCCCCCTACAGCGGGTACGCGTCGGTGCGACTCACGCCGTACATGCATGTGTAGGGGGGACCCATGGGTCCCCCCTGTGTGCGACTCGCGCGGCTACGCATACAGGGGGGTCCGACACGGACCCCCGAAGTCCGGCACCGACTGCTCTTTCGAGCCGGACGGCGCGAGTCGGTCGGACTGATCGAGGCGCGCATCGTACTTGCCCGGTCGGGGAACGTCTCCATTGCGTGGTGTGAGTCGAGTCCGTACGAGTCGGTCGGAGCGGTTCGGAGCCGGGAACGAGTCGGTCGGGGATTTCGCGTACGCTCGCATCGTACTTGTTCGCGCGGACGGGTGTTCGAATCGGTCGGAAACAGGGCGTCCGAATCGGATCCGGTAAAGCCGAATCCGATTCGGTGCCCTACCGGCCGAGATCGGAATCGGCCCAAAAGTGTTTTCTCTTTTCTGCAGTGAGAGGGAGGGCTGCGCTCTCTCTCAGTGCTTACACAAATGCATAGAAGTGTCCATCGACCTGTAGCTTTTTTTTCTGCTAACCTTGATCCAGTAGCTGCAGCGTTGCCCGGGTGTCCCAAATTTGTGGCTGCTGCTGGTGTCAGCATTGAGAGGTGTGAAGGCATTGTTATGGGTCACCCTCTTACTGTCTATATGCCCCTTTCTGTGGAGATATTGTGATGCATACTCGCACTCCTCCTTCACAATTCGGTGATGGAATTGTGAAGGAGGAGGACGCTATTGATGAAAGACGTGGATCCCATATGATGGGGATTGAAAGACCAAGAAGGGATAACAAATTCAGATGCTTGCTGTGGTATTATGTCTGAAACCAGTTGGCTGGATAAAATATGATGAGCACTATGGAGATTCTGAATATTACATTTCTATAATCCCACAAGAAGAAAGAAGAAACCATATCCCCTTATTAGAGAAATAATTTTTAAGGAAGCTAGCTATATCACAAGGATAGAAGACATACTTGAATATTTCATGGAATAGATGTACAGAAATACTAAAGTATTTTTCTTACGCCCGAAGAAGCGCAATGTGCGCAAAACACATGTTGGCTGTAGATTATATTTGCTGTATACAAGTGATCCAATAAAGAAGAGCAAAAAGAAAAACTGCGAAAGAATGTGAATTGTGTGATTTGTGGTTACATCTCAGTACTGTTATTTTGTAGTATATATATATCTATTACCTACTGGCGGTTGCCAGTAGATAGTTATAGTTAGGACCTAATTTCCATAGGAGAAGCATTTTTTGGCTTTCCTACATCTTTGCTGTTGTTTGACAAATCTTCACGAAATTTTCCAGAAAAAGGGCCCGGGGATTCTTGTGGCACATGGAAAGTTTTGGGGTGATCCGTCAAGCAGGGGCAGAGAAAGGGTGTGCAAAAACATGCGTTTCCCATGTTAATTTCCATAGGACCATTAGACCCGGCTACAGGCTGAACTGCTGAACGGAATTACACCAAATTTGGCAGAAAGGCAGATGTTAGTCCAGGGAAGTGCCTTTTGAGATCTGATGTAAATCCGTTCAGTAGTTGCGGAGTTATTTAAAGAAATTAAAAATTGTATATATAGTGACGCGGAGGATCCCCGACGCCTCCCGATTCTGTGCTAAGATCTGATTGGCTGCCAACCCTTCAAACCAGGAAATGTTGGCAAAATCAATTTTAAAAAAGGCCAGGCCCCGGGGGATGGGGTTCCAAGGGCCGAAATCGGCCAGGGAGGGGGGCTGCGTGCCCTCCTCCACCATTCAAAAATGTTTGACCCTGAGGGATGGTGTCCCTGGGGCCAAAATTGGCCCAGGGAAGGGGGCACATGGCCCCCCTCCCCTACTAAAACACACACTTTAAAAAAAAAAAGAAAGCCGTCAGGTCGCCGGAGCTACGCCCCATTCTCCGCCACTCTGCAAACGCGCCTCCTGGTGCATTACCGGTTGGGAAATGAAGTCTCCTTGGGTGCTGAGGCTCCTTGGGGGCCAAGAACTCTTCCTGTTATCTCCAGTAAGTCCTGCACAGCAGGATTTCTGTGAGCTGGTCGGTGGCCCGCCCCCTTTCTCCATCCCTCTGCAAACGTGCTTCCTGGCGCACTAGTTGTTGAGGGATGAAGTTCCCTGGGATGCTGAGGGTCTTTGGGGGCCAAGAACCCCTCCTCTTACCTCCAGTAAGTCCCACTCAGTGGGATTGCTGAGAGCTGGTCGGAAGCCCCACACCCTTCCTCCACCACTCTGCAAACGGGAATACTAATTAAAAAAACAATGGCAATTCACTTAAGATACCAAAGGTTACAGGGACATTATAGTTAGAAAATAGAATTTAAAAAAACCTTAGAAATTCACTGAAAAAAATAAAGGTTACAGGGACATTATAGCTAGGAAATAGGATTTAAAAAAAACCTTAGAAATTCACTAAAAAAAAAGGTTCCAGGGACATTATAGTTAGGCTCAGATTTCAATCGTACAAAACCATAGAAATTCAGCAGTTATAGTTACCTGAGCTAACTATAACTTACACCCCCACAATGCACTGCTTATGACCTCACATATCACATCACTCATGACCTCTTCCTCTCTCTGCACATGTCAATGAAGACAGTGAAAAGTCATCATGGCCCCTATTTCCCATCGGGTAGCAGAGTGCATCCCTATTTCAAACTGTATTTCAATGCAGTGAACTTCAGAAAGTCAATGAAATGTGCATCCATGTTAGCATTCACCTAATCTTTTTTTTGTGTGCCCATGTTTTTAGAGAAATAAGTACAAAACGAAAGTGCCTTTCAATCTCTTCCTTTCCTGTCGTCCCAACATACCAAACATGAAGTAGGAGAAATATAGATATAAAGCCTTCTTTATTTTAACATTTCAAGGTGCAGAGTGCCAAATGCAGTTGCAAATGAGGAAAAAATAGGATGGGAACCACACAGCGCCGATGTTTCACTCAGTTCCATGGGCTTGATCCAGTAAATGTGACCTATCTGCTAGATTTCTTAAATAGTCACATGATAACTCGGTACAGGGTGTGAAGACATAAATATATATTCTGATGTACTTCAAAGTTTTATATATATATATGTGTATATATATATATATATATATATATATATTCACTGAAAAAACCACAGGTTTCAGGGACGTTATAGTTAGTTGGACATTTCACTCGTGCAAAACCAGAGAAATTTGGCCGTTATAGTTAGTTGAGCTAACTATAACTCGCGCCCCGCAATGCACTGCTGATGACGTCACATATTACATCACTCATGACATGGTCAGTGACATCACTGATGCCATCTCAAATGACATCACTGATGACATAATCCAGTGACTGTGTGTTTCTGTAAAGTTTAAATATGTTTTTTATATATATATATATATGCCAAGGTGTATTGAATAATGAGTGGGTGTATGAGTGTCTGAATGGATGATTTAGTAGGTGTGTGACTGACTGTATAAGTGAGTAATTAAACATGTCTTACTGAATGCATGGGTTAGTGACTAAACTGTGTGAATGTCTGTACCAGTCTGTCAGTTGGTGTGTAAGCGGCTGCATGGGTTGGTGAGTAGCTACATGAGTGCCTACATGGGTTATTGATTGGTTGTCTGAGTATCTGTATGAGTGCCTGAGTGTCTGTGTGGGTGGGTGGGGGTGTGTGACTGTGCATAGATGTGTGAGTGGGTAATTCACTGGGTGTACGGGTTCAAGAGTGCATCTGTGAAGGGCTGTATGGGTGGGTGAGTGTGTGTACGGGTACGTTGGTGAGTGAATGGATGTCTCAGTGGTACATGTGTGAGTAACTACATATGTGAAAGGCAGTATATGTGAGTGTTGGACTATATAAATGACTATATGTGAGAGTGAGCGATTGTGAGAGTGGCTTGATGGATGAGTGTGTGCTTGTTTCAGTGAGTGTATAAGAGAGTAAGTATGTGTTAGTATCTGTATGAATAAGTGAGGTGATGTGTATATAACTGTATAGGTGAGTAAATGGGAGTGTGATTGATTCTTTGCATGACTGACTATGTGTGTGAATAACTCTATGGTTAGTGGTGTTGTGTGAGTATCTGTATAGGTGTATGAGTGCATATTTCAGTGGCTATATTGATGAGTGACTGCGTGTATGAATGACTGTCTGGGTGAGTGGATGTGTGTGTAGACCTATGAATCAGTGAGTGGGTATGTACTAACTGGTATTGGTGTGTCTATGGTTTCGAGAATGGTAGTCTGTATTTTAGAGGGGGTGTATCAAAGGTTATATTAGGTTGTGAGGAGGTGCATCAGATGATCACGTGGATGATGTCATCAGTGATGTCATTTGAGATGTCATCAGTGATGTCATCAGTGATGTCACTGACCATGTCATGAGTGATGTAATATGTGACGTCATCAGCAGTGCATTGCGGGGTGCGAGTTATAGTTAGCTCAACTAACTATAACAGCTGTATTTCTCTGGTTTTGTACGAGTGAAATGTCCAACTAACTATAACGTCCCTGAAACCTGTGGTTTTTTCAGTGAATTTCTGAGGTTTTTTAAATGCTAATTTCTAACTATAACGTCCCTGAAACCTCTGTTTTTTTCAGTGAATTTCAAAGGTTTTTTAACTGCTAATTCCTAACTATAACGTCCATGAAACCTCTGGTTTTTTCAGTGAATTTGTAAGGTTTTTTAAATGCTAATTTCTAAATATGCCTACATAGGTAGGACATGAGTGAGTGAGTGAGGTAGCACTTGTAAAGCGCCTGGTTACCCGAAGGCATCCCAGCGCTGAAAGGTACGCAGATACCCGATTCAAGACATGTCAGGGGAAAAGAAAGGTTTTTAGCTGCTTACGGAAGTTCATGTAGTTTGGTTGTGAACGAGTGTGGAGGGGATGAGATTCCAAGTTTTAGCAACGTTATAAGAAAAAAGGCGACCTCCACTTCTCATTCGTTTAATTTTTGGAACTGTCAACAGATGTTTATTTTCTGATCTTAAAGCTCTTTTGGGATTGGAGGGATGGATCATTACCCGAATCATCGGGGATCCTTTTCCGGAGAGTGCTTTATGTGCAATGCACATAGCCTTAAACTGAATCCTCTCCTGAATTGGAAGCCAATGCAGAGAAGCAAGAGCAGGTTTGGCTGAGAGTCATTTCAGGACATTTAGGAGCAACCGGGCTGCACAATTTTGAACTGTCTGTAATATTTTAGTTGTAGAAAGAGGGGCTCCTAAGTATAGAGAGTTAGCATAATCAAGCCGTGACAGAATCAGTGCTTGTACTAGCAGCCTTCTAGCCATGAAAGGTAATAGTGGAAGGATTTTTCTGATCATCCTCAAAAGGCCATAACAGGTGGCTACTACTTTCCGAGCCTGTTCCTTAAAATCCAGGTTGGAATAAAGCACGACTCCTAGGCTTTTTATGTGCTTTTTCGGGACAGGAGGAGGGCCCAGACAGTTAGGCCAAAAGGAGTCTATATTGAGCGGAGCAGTGTTGCCAAGGAGCATGACCTCAGTTTTTGTCCCATTAAGCTTCAAATATGAGGTGTCCATCCATCTGGCCACTTTTTCTAGGCACGAAATTAGGCCTGATCCAGAATTGTCATTTTTATTCAAGGAGACGACCAACTGAGTTCCGTCCGCATAAGTGACAATCTGCACCCGAAATGGAGTGACTATATGCGCCAAGGAGCTCATGTAAGCATTAAATAAGGTGGGACTTAATGCTGACCCTGAGGAACTCCGCATATGAGGGCCACTTGTTTGGATAGGGTTTCATCCTCAAAGACTGAGAAGACTCTGTTTTCTAAAAAAGACTGTAACCATTTAAGTGCCATTCCTGTCACTCCTACATCTTTGAGTCTACTAATCAACAGTGGGTGGTTCACTGTATCGAAGGCTGTGCTCAGGTCTAATAAATAATTGCTGCGCAGCCTCCGCCGTCAATGATTTTTCTGGTTTCCTCCACTACCGACAGGAGTGCGGTCTCTGTACCCTGCTGTGATCTGAAACCTGTATGTGGGGGATGAAGCAGGTTGTTTTTTTCCAGAAATCCCGAAAGGGATGAGTTCACATGCTTCTCAGCAATTTTACTTATGCCCGGCAACAAAGATATGGGTCGGTAGTTTGCCCAATCTTCCGGGTCCAGATTAGGTTTTTTAACAGAGCCTTGACCATCGCCTGTTTCCACAGCGGAGGCACAGTTCCAGTAAAATGGGAGGCATTAATCAGGTCTAATTTGATTGGAGAGATAGTCTTACTAATCTTATTCAAAATGGTAGGCGGAGCTGGATCTATTGGAGAGCCAGTTTTAAGATGATTCAAGATCTTTTTAAGGAAGTTTGGTCCAATGGGGGAATTCCTCCAATAGGTCCTGTTCCTTTATTGAATCAGTTGAGGGTACCATCTGTTGGTCACTTTCCAAAGGGAATGACGTATAGATGGTTTGTATCTTAGCAGAAAAAAATTCTGCTAACTGGTTACATCGGAGTTGAGGATTATCTACAGTCTGTGAGGGGGCCGGGGGGGCAAGAGTGATTTTGCGATATGGAAAATTTCGCGCGGAGAGTTTGCAGCCGATGTAATTCTGTCTTGATAATAACAGCTTTGCGCAGATTTTATTTCTGACTTATAGTGTTTTATGGCTTCTCTATATTTAACTTTGTTACCGAGTGAAAAGTCCTTTCTCCACTTTCTTTCCAATATTTTGCACTTTTGTTTAAGTTTCCGGAGACCAGGGGAATACCAAGGGTTTCTATTGATTCCTGTTTTTATATGTATCTCTTTTTTGGGAAGGATGGTATTAAGCGAGGACTCTAACCAACTATTAAATGTATCATTTGCGATAATGGGATTAGGGTGGGGTTTTGGTCTTGTAATCTCCAAATTGGTCCCCCATGATTCCCACGGAAGTTTTGACCAGGTACGGATGAGCTTTTTAGTTTCCCTCACAGGTGGACTCATTTCCCGCATAACCCAGGTAAATGGGAGCAGGAAGTGGTCAGACCATGGCAGTGGGATGGGTTGCGAGGTAACCAGAGTTTGAATGTTTGAAAAAATAGGGTCCAATAAGTGGCTTTTGTTGTGTGTTGGGCCTAAGACTTTTTGCTTAAGCTGAAAGGCCGCTAACCCTTCAACAAGGTCTGATATTTGGGGGAGTTGTGCATTGTCAAAATGCATATTAAAATCTCCCAATAAGGTGAAGTTGGGCAGGGAGCTTGCAAGGTTGGCTACAATCTCTGGCATGATCTGACAAAATTGGCCATCAGGGCCTGGGGGACGATATATTAGAATACCTGATAGGGTAGAAACATGAGATACCCGGATGGAGAACAGGATACTTTCACAATCAGGTATGGGATTGGTGGTGATGCGGCATTTAAAATCATCCTTATAGATAATAGCAATACCCCCTCCCCGACCAGCGTCTCGGCCTAGCCTCTGTATTACATAGTTGGATGGAAGGGCTCATACAGTTGCATAGTCCGACCCTTTGTTCAACCAGGTTTCCATAAGGAATAGAATATCTGGTTTTTCATCTTCTAACAGGATGTGAATTTCTAGAGCGTGTTTAGGAAGGGAGCGACAATTAAGTAGAAACATTTTAAGCTCCTTTTTATCCAGTGGGCTATCAGACCTACGCGCAGAGGGGCAGATTTTGTAACCACAACTGAGACATTGTAAAACATTATGTTCAGGAGGTATAGAGTGCCTGCACTTACTTTTAGGCTGCTCTCTATGAAGTTTGAGCTGCTCCGGAGTATAACAGAGCCTTCCGTTGTTGGAACCAGCAGGGTTCCTGGCCCCTGGTTCCGTTCGGGCGTGGACGGGCGCAGACGGGCTTGCCTTAGGCGCGCCTTTGGCGCACCCGCTGCGCGCGTCCGCTGCGAGATCGCTTCATCGGCTCCTAATGAGGCCGACTATGCGTGATGACCTCAGGGTGCTCTAGAGCACCTGTGCTAAAGTGCTAGAGTGCTAACCTAAGTAGGACGTTGCCTCCCCCTGGAGCATTGAACACAGCTCCGTGATTCTACCCAGTACAGATAAGTAAAAACAACAATTTTTCAAAGCAATTTTAAAAATCAATAAGCAGTTCCTAAGCAAGGCGCTTGCAGCTACACAAGTGCTTGCCCTGTCAAATATCGGTAAATGTGCAGAAAGATGAAGAAAGGCGCAGAAAGAAGCAAGATAAGTGCAGAAAGAGGCAACAGAAGTCCAGAAAGAGGATGAAAGGTGCAGAAAGAACCAAGAGATGTGCAGAAAGAACCAACAGAGGTGCAGAAAGAGGCCTACTTTGACTGTACCTTACAATAGACTCATACAAAGTACCCTAATCACTAATCCTTCTCCGAAGATGTCTTAAACCTCACTTTTCTCTTGAAGGTTCACTATTAATCGACTGCTCAGAATGTTAGGCCTATCAAATATAAAACAGCAATCCTAAGCATATCACTGTTGCAATTCTGACCAAGTTTGTGAAGGTATGCATG
Source organism: Calotriton arnoldi (assembly GCA_963921515.1). NCBI lineage: Eukaryota > Metazoa > Chordata > Amphibia > Caudata > Salamandridae > Calotriton > Calotriton arnoldi. The sequence continues at coordinate 984,811 of CAWUFW010007598.1, forward strand.
CATGTCTATGCGTTTATCTAGTGACATGTTAAATTAAAATAAACATGCAAACACTTAAATACCTGTGTTTCAAACAGCATACTCTGTAAATTTGTATAAAAGAAGGTGTATGCATTTCTTTCTGCTCACAATACAGGGCACATGGGTATTCAATAGTATATTTGAGGGGCTCTATAACACATGTATACATGTCTGCCTGTGCAACCGAATGACAGAGCAGAACTGAGAAGATTTGACCACCTATTGGAGAAGTTACCCGCTTTTTAAGCTACCATCTTCAGATGCATAACACATGTAAGAATACATATACAAGTAGACATATACCTCAGTCACGAGAGCACGCAGACCTTTAAACTTGACAGCTTGCATTTCCCATTTGAGTACAGAAGGAGGCAAGAGAAGTACAGAAACAGGCAAAAGAGGTGCAGAAAGAAGCAAGAGCAGTGCAGAAAGAACCAACAGAGGTGCAGAAGGAGGCAAGAAGGGTGCAGAACGAGGCAAGAGGGGTGCCGAAATTTGCAAGAGAGGTACAGAAAGAAGCAACAGAGGTGTGAAAGGAGACAAGAGAACTGCAGAAAGAGGGAAGAGAGTTGCAGAAACAGGCAAAAGGGATACAGAAACAGGGAGCAGGTGTGCAGACTGAGGCAAGAGAGGTGCAGAAAGAGGGAAGAGGGGTGCAGAAAGCAGCAAGAGGGATCCAGAAATTTGGAACAGAGGTACAGAAAGAAGCAAGAGCAGTGCAGAAAGAACCAACAGAGGTGCAAAAAGAGGCAAGAGGGGTGCAGAAAGGGGTAGGAGAGGTGCACAAAGAGGCAGGAGGGGTGCAGAATAAAGGAAGAGAAGTGCAGAAAGAAGCAACAGAGGTGCTGTAAGAGGCACAAAGGGTGCAGAAAGAGGCAAGAGAAGTGCAGAAAGAAGCAACTGAGGTACAGAAAGAGGCAAGAGTGGTGTAGAAAGAGGCAAGAGAGCTGCACAAAGAGGGAAGAGGGTGCAGAAAAAGCCAAGTGAGGTGCATAAAGAGGTAGGAGAGGTACAGAAAGAGGCAAGAGAGGTGCAAAAACAGGCAAGAGAAGTGCAGAAAGAGGCAAGAGAATTGCTGAAAGAGGCAACAAAGGTGTAGAAAGAAGCAAGAGAAGTGCAGAAAGAGGCAAGTGAGGTGCAGAAAGAGGCAAGAGAGGTGCAGAAAGAGGGAAGACGAGTGCAGAAAGAGACAACAGGGGTGCAGAAAGAAGCAAGACAGGTGCAGAAAGAAGCATGAGAAGTGCAGAATGAAGCAATGGGGGTGCAGAAAGAGGCAAGAGAAGTGCAGAAAGAAGCAACAGAGGTGCAGAAGGAGGCAAGAGAACTGCAGAAAGAGGCAAGAGACTTGCAGAAACAGGCAAAAGAGGTACAGAAAGAGGGAACAAGGGTGCAGATAGAGGCAAGAGAGATGCAGAAAGAGGTAAGAGGGGAGCAGAAAGAGGCAAGACGGGTGCAGAAAGAAGCAAGAGAGGTGCAGAAAGAAGCAAGAGCAGTGCAAAAGAACCAACAGAGGTGCAGAAAGAGGCAAGTGAGGTGCAGAAGCGGGAAGAGAACTGCAGGAAGAGGCAAGAGAGTTGCAGAAATAGGCAAAAGGGGTGCAGAAAGAGGGAACAGGTGGGCAGACTGAGGGAAGAGAGGTGCAGAAAGAGGGAAGATGGGTGCAGAAAGAGGTAAGAGGGATGCAGAAATTTGGGACAGAGGTGCAGAAAGAAGCAAGAGCAGTGCAGAAAGAACCAACAGAGGTGCAGAAAGAGGCAAGAGGGGGACAGAAAGAGGCAAGTGAAGTGCAGAACGAAGTAAAAGAGGTGCAGAAAGAGGCAAGCGAACTGCATGAAAAGGCAAGAGAGGTGCAGAATGAGTCACGAGAGGTGCACAAAGCGGCAAGAGGGGTACAGAAAGAGCAAGAGGGGTGCAGAAAGAAGCAACAGAGGTGCTGAAAGAGGCAAGAGAAGTGCAGAAAGAAGCAACAGAGGTGCAGAAAGAGTCAAGACAAGTGCAGAAGCAGGCAAGAAAGGTGCAGAAAGAGGGGACAGGGGTGCAGGGGTGCAGAAAGAGGCAAGAGGGATACAGAAATTTACAAGAGAGGTACAGAAAGAAGCAAGAGCAGTGCAGAAAGAAGCAAGAGGAGTGCAGAAAGAAGCAAGAGAGGTGGACAAAAAGGGAAGAGGGGTGCAGAAATAGGCAAGAGGGATGCAGAAATTTGCAAAAGAGGTGAAGTGCAGAAAGAACCAACAGAGGTGCAAAAAGAGGCTTATGACATATTGATCCACGCAGTACCATTTGCTTCTCTAGAATCTTAGGGTCCACCACTGGCGTGCTTGCTGCAGGGAGTGGAGAGGCACGCTGTGTGGGCACATATGTGCTGTGAAATGCCGGTCTGTCTTCAGGTCCCTCTGACCCATGACGTGACCCTTGTAAACCATTGCAGAAGCCTGTCCTGCGGTAATGTCACTTGCTAAGCATCTACATGCATTGTACCAAAGAGCTCGGGGACAAGATGGCATGACTTCACAAATGTTTAGAGTTAGGTACAAAACAAGCGGGAGAATTAGAAAAAATTATATATATATAATGAGAATAAAACAGGAACATATAGAAAAGGCAAGGGGGCGTGAGGAGGCTGACAGTTGGAGTGTTCGAAAAAGGCAAGTAAAGTAGAAAACAGAGAAGATGCACACATAGAAAATGGGAAAAGATGGGCAGAGGGGCAGGAGGGGAAAAGAGACAGAGTGGTCAACTGTCACAAAAGGCAGGCAGAAAAGATTAAGATAGATAGAAAATGAGACAAGACAGACAGAAACAAAGGTAACAAGGGAAACACGCAGCTAAAAAAAATTAAAATCACAACAAAGAGACAGTTACAGTGAGCTATGGCTAAAGCGGAGGCAGGCAGATAGAAAAAAAGGCAAAAGGATGAACGGATATTCAGACGGACAGGTGCCACGCAGCAAAGAGACACAGGAAGGCAGATAAAAGGCGGAGAAAAGGTAGCTATGGAAAAAGTAAAAGCAAACAGAGAATGACAACAAGGCAGGCAGACAGTTAAAGAAGGGATACACACAAGTAAACCAAGAGGGGAAAATGAAGAAAGGCAGGATAAGGGACAGATACAATAATATAAAAAAACAGGCAGTTAAAAAAAAGCCAAAAAATAGGTTTAACCAGGCAGACAGACGAATAAAAAAATGACGAAAGACAGACTGAAAAGTAGAAGAACCATTAAGCAGTAGGACAGAGAATGAGCAAACGGCACACAGACACAAAAGGGTAAAAAAGAAATTTGCCAAAAGACAAATGGAATGACAAGCAGATGGGAACTCAGACAGAAAATGGCAACCACACATTCGGGCAGCCATGCACAGCTTGAACATAGGAGAGTTGGGCAGACAGAGAGAAAACAAGAAAAGCAGATAGAAAATGTCGAAAAGACAAGCGCTACTGATGTGCAGCGGATGATAAAAGGGGGAAAGATAGGTCGGTTGAAAGACTTAAAAAGCATAAGACAGGCTTCTAGATAGAGGGGAGGGCAAATAGAAAAATACATAGATTGAAAAACGTTTGCAGCTAGTGGATGGCAGAAGGACAGATACTAGCATAAAAGGGAAATGGAGTGAAACCAGACTGAGATGATAACAGAAAGACCGGTGGGAAGCGAATAACAAAAAACACTCTTAGAAATAAAGAAAAAGACAGGCAGAAAGACAAACAACCGAAAGCTAGAAGAAACACAAGTACATTTAGCAAAGAATGAACGAGTTGTGGGTAAAACACCAAATGCACACCCTACTCCCAATTCACAATGGAGGCAGAAATTTAGAATACAAAACTTTATCGAAAATAATTAAAAGCCCCTGTTGAAAATAATGTTCTACGGCAAAAAGTGTGGGTGTTTTTTTCGCCTTCTGCTTCTTTGATGCAGGCATGGTGTGCCTTCTGTTCCCCCACACATGCTGAACACAGGATATTTTTTTGCTTCAGCCACGAAAAGAATGCAGCAGTTCTTAATGTGCGTAATATCTATATAGTTACACATATATGTAGGCCATGGTTTCTTCGAAATGATTAACAATCTTAGCATACGAAGGGGTTCTATGGAACTGTATGGTATACTAGTAGATGTAATGTCCCTCCGAGCAGCTGCTGGTGTGCGGCGTGATGCGCCGATAATGCAGGTGTATTGCCATGTGACACGTATCACACGGTGCGTGCCAACGAAGGGGGCAGCTCGCGGAAAATCAGTGAGTTTAGGTGCGGTCGAAACTACCGCGAATTTGGGGGAAAAAAAAACAACATCCACAGAATAGTGAAAGCAGTATCCACAGAGTAGTACAAGGGGTCAGAAATACAGGGGAAATAAAAATTCGATAGCTGCTCTGTAAGTTAAAGAGGGAGTTTGCGCCTAACATGTCAATAAATTATTGCACAAAACATGGGGTAGAGCCGACTTCATCGTCGCATATAACATTTAGCTAAACCATGGGCTGTCTTCATTTAATATTTAAATTTTTAATGTATTGAGCCATAAAAGGGCATTCTATATATAATAAAAGCCCTTTAAGGCTTAGTGTGCGACATAAATTATTTTTTTTTTAAAAAGAAGAAAAGAGGAGGCAACCCGGGCTAGTTCCCAAGTTTCAGATGAAGAGCAAGAGCAGTATATATATATATATATTAGTTCCCAAGTTTCAGATG